>OY992895.1:87875340-88298737 GCA_963921405.1 Cepaea hortensis | reverse complement strand
TCTCTCGCTCCCCCCGTCTCTCTCTTTCTCTCTCTCTCTCTATCTCTCTTCCTCTCTCCCGCTCTCTCTCTCTCTCTCTCTCTCTCCCTGTCTCCCGCTCTCTCTCTCTCCCTCTCTCCCTCTCTCCCGCTCTCTCTCTCTCTTCCTCTCTCTCTCTCTCCCTCTCTCCCCGCTCTCTCTCTCTTCCCCTCTCCCGCTCTCTCTCTCTCTCTTCCTCTCTCCCGCTCTCTCTCTCTCCCTCTCTCCCGCTCTCTCTCTCTTCCTCTCTCCCGCTCTCTCTCTCTCTCTCTCCCTCTCTCCCGCCTCTCTCTCTCCCTCTCTCCCTCTCTCCCGCTCTCTCTCTCTCTCTTCCTCTCTCTCTCTCTCTCCCTCTCTCCCGCTCTCTCTCTCTCTCTCTTCCTCTCTCCCGCTCTCTCTCTCTCTCTCCCTCTCTCCCGCTCCCTCTCTCCCTCTCTCTCTCCTCCCGCTCTCTCTCTCCCTCTCTCCCTCTCTCCCGCTCTCTCTCTCTGTCTCTCTCTCGCTCCCTCCGTCTCTCTCTCTCTCCCTCTCTCTCTCTTCCTCTCTCTCTGTCTCTCTCTCGCTCCCCCGTCTCTCCCTCTCTCCCGCTCTCTCTCTCTCCCTCTCTCCCGCTCTCTCTCTCTCTCTCTCTCTCTTCCTCTCTCTCTCTCTCTCTCCCTCTCTACCGCTCTCTCTCTCTTCCCCTCTCCCGCTCTCTCTCTCTTCCTCTCTCCCGCTCTCTCTCTCTCCCTCTCTCCCGCTCTCTCTCTCTCTTCCTCTCTCCCGCTCTCTCTCTCTCTCTCTCTCTCCCTCTCTCCCGCTCTCTCTCTCTCCCTCTCTCCCTCTCTCCCTCTCTCCCTCTCTCTCTCTTCCTCTCTCTCTGTCTCTCTCTCGCTCCCCCGTCTCTCTCTCTCTCTCTCTCTCTCTCTCTCTCTGTCCCTCTTCTTGCATGTACTTTGCACATGTCCACATACACTAGCATTTTGTCTGTTGAGGTGTGTCTATGTATGTACGCGTGTTCACGCATATCAGTCCACCCAGACCTTAAGACTCGCCCCTATAATAACACAATGGGGTTTTGGTTAGTACCACCTTCAATTTTACACGCCTCCTACCCCGCCCCCTTCTTTCTATGTGCTCACTGAACCGTACACCCAGCACCGGGTATAACAACACACCCGAGATTCTCTTAGTTACTTACAGATCCAAACGGTGAGGTGAGTATGAAGATTTTTCTCTATTAACGTTTTTTCAATTAAATATTTTCTTCAACTAACATTGTTTTCAATTAACATTTTTTTTCAATTCTCATTTTCTCTTCATTGCTTCCATTTTTCCATACTTTTGTTCTCGTCCTGTCATCACCTTCTAATGTAGTCACAGGAGTTCTCCTTGACTGTATGTTGTGTTTGTGAATGTGTTTGTTTGCTGATGAAGGCTAATCGCCGCAACGTTCTGTATGTGTCTTAACTCTGTTATGTAAAGCTGCACTACTTTGTGTCATTTTATGTCGGAACGTATTTAGGACGTTAGACGCCTCAGAGATGTGGCATCAGCTTCTTCGTTGCTATATGCATGTGTTGCCACTAATTGGCTCACCCAGGACAGCCGCATGCATGCTGGTCGATCGTCTATGAAAGGCAGGGGCAAACCACGGAACAGTGGTAGTTCCATGCTATCTACACAAACCTTGTACTGTGTATTAACAACATCGTAGAGTTCCGGCATATATGATCCATCCATGTAAGTGAATCATTACATCACGAACAACATCGTAGAGTTCCGGCATATATGATTCATCCATGTAAGTGAATCATTATATCACGAACAACATCGTAGTGCTCCGGCATATATGATTCATCCATGTAAGTGAATCATTATATCACGAACAACATCGTAGTGCTCCGGCATATATGATTCATCCATGTAAGTGAATCATTATATCACGAACAACATCGTAGTGTTCCGGCATATATGATTCATCCATGTAAGTGAATCATTATATCACGAACAACATCGTAGAGTTCCAGCACATGCGATCCATGTCAGGGAATCATTATATCATGAACAGCAAGCAGCTGGTAGACTAGCTGCTGACACATCATTCTGATTTCTTTGTACAAAGGGGAGTAAGGCATGACTGCATTGCTCCATATATATACAGAAAATGTCAGGTCAAACATTTATTTGTTTTTTTTAATATGAGACCAGTGAACATGTTAATGCATTCATAACTAGTGGAAACACAATTCCAGAACTCAAGTATGCGGATGATCTGAGCCTCAGCTTACATAGTGGTAAAATGTTAGAAGAGTTAATCATGTCTGTAAAATGACAAAGCGAGGATAAAAATGGCGTTCTAAATTTTAAAAAAAAATATATCCACAAATAAAATGTCACCCAATCAACACAACCATCAATGAAGACATTGAAAACCTCACAATTGTGACCAAGGTGGCTCCATAATTAACAGAATTAAACTTTTCAAAAGATTTATGATGTAGACGGGACTTAACAATGACTAGGTTAAACAATGTTACACATGTATATAATAACACTAGCAAAAACAAACACACACACAAACAGACACTCTCACACACACACACACAAACAGACACACACACACACAAACAGACGGACAGACACAAACACACACACGCATACACACAAAGAGAGCATGCATGTGTCCTAAAACTATATACAGACCTGAGTGGTTGTTCTGTTTTGATATTACTGAATTACATGGTACAGAAGAGTCTATTGTTATAACTATACAGGTAGCATTCACTCACACGTGACCCTCTATTGCTATAAATATACAGGTAGCACTCAATCACAAAAGATTGTTATAACCACATAAGCGGCTTTCAACCACACAAGTGTCCCTCCATTGTTATAACTATACACTCCATTCATTTCACTTGAACACATATTGCACTCCCTTTTCAAGGGACCATCCCCCACTGGTCCAAGCCTGACATCCAGCTCATGCCTGTGGCTCCTAGAAGCTGTTAGCACGCTACGGATCCAGAGAGACGAACAGCACTGATTGGGAGATAGCTGGGCAGGTAACTCATCGACATTGCAACCTTGAGCGAGACACGACTTGCAGAAGAAGGCCATATCTGTGAAGTAGGTGGCAGCTACACATTTTTCTGGAGTTGAAGGAAAAGCGAGAAAAGATGCCAATCCGGTGTGGGATTTGCCATTAAGTCAGACCTGGATGGCAAACTAGCTCTATTTTCGAAGGCTATAAACGACAGGCTCATGACCATTAAATTACCCCTGATGAATGGAAGGAAGCATGCAACCATTGTGAGTGTCTACGCACCAACTATGACCAATGAAGATTATGTCAAGAACAAGTTCTATGATGACTTGCACAATGTATTAACATCTGTTCCCAAAGGAGACAAACTTATACTCCTTGGGGATTTCAATTCCAAAGTAGGCACAGACACCACCTCTTGGAGTGGCATTCATGGAAAGCACGGAGTCGGAAAGTGTACCAACAATGGACTCCTCCTCCTCCTTCAGACATGTGCCGAACACGAACTCCTGATTACAACACAATTTTCCGTCTACCCATGAGAAATAGGACATCGTGGATGCACCCTCGCTCGAACACTCGCACTTCATTGACTATGTCATCGTCAGGAGGAGTGACAGATAAGACGCTCGAATGACAAAATCCATGTGTGGTGCCGAATGTTGGACAGACCACCGTCTCATTATCTCGAACATAAACATACACATTAAACCACCACGGCGTCCTCAAGGCGTAAAACTACAAAAAAAAAAGCAGTTGTATTATCCACACTGCTATATGCTTGTGAAACCTGGACTGTTTATCAGCGACACGTTAGGAAATTAAACCACTTCCACACAGTCTGCCTTAGGAAGCTACTGAAGATTAAATGGCAAGACAAGATCGCAGACACTGAAGTCCTAGAAAGAGCGTCCATGCCCAGCATCCACACTCTACTGATGAAGAATCAGATTCGCTGGGCTGGTCACTTGACTCGCATGCCAGATCACAGGCTCCCTAAACGAATTTTTTACAGCGAACTGCGTTGTGGTAAACGCTCCCAAGGTGGCCAGCGCAAACGTTTTAAAGACACTCTGAAAATTTCACTGAATGCTTTTGGAATTCATCATGACACCTGGGAGGCTGCAGCCAGAGACCGAAATTCGTGGCGTGCATCATTGCGCAAAGGGTGCAGTCACGTGTGCGGCAACCAGGATTGCAGAGCTGTGAAGAAAAGGCAGGACAGAAAAAAACACTGCAGGAAATCCTCCTCCAGAGATGTCAAGCATTCTTTGTCCACATTGTCAAAGAACATTTCGAGTCAAAATAGGCCTTATCAGCCATCTTAGAACTCACGGTTCCATACTTTCAACCCCACTGGATGAAATGAATCGTCATCATCATTCTTGATGGACAAGCAACATAATTATACAGCATTCAATCACAAAAGATTGTTATAACCATATACGCGGCATTCAAACCACAAAATTGTCCCTCCATTGTTATAAATATACCGGTAGCTTTGAATAACGAAGACACAAACAATTGATTGCACGATTTATTGCCTGGAATATTTCCTGCATCTCGTCAGGTACACACAACATAAAGTAACATACAGGTAGGCACCGGTTAACATCGGGGTTACGTTCTTTGAAAACGGGACGTTAAGTGAAACGACGTATAGCGAAACACTATTTCCCATAGAATTAAATGAAATAATGTATTATGTACCACAGTAATGTTTATTTTCATGGTTGTTGATATTTATTGGCTAAATAAAGGTGGGTTGGAGGGCGAGCGGTAGAGTTATTGGGACGTAGAGGCATTAAATTTTGCCTCTTCATCTGAGGATGAAACTGTAACCTCTTCCTGCCTCTTTGCCTGGATCTTCTCTGCTTGAAAAAAAAATTGCAATGTCTGCTGCACAGCCTGTTTCGTTTTCACTATGTGAAGCTCCCAGTAACAGTTGATGGCGCTTGTTACAACTCTCGACACTTTGGAGCTCCGTTCTCTGTTTGGGTCATAGTCATTTATTATGTCCATTGCCACATCAGTCAATTGAAAGAATTGTGAAAAACGTTCAGCTGTCAACATTCGAGGTGTGGGGATTGCAACAGGGTGATCCTCTTCCTGCTTAGCTCTCTGCACATCAAGCTGCATTAGGTCCTCATTAGACAAATCTTTTCCATGTGATGCAAGCAACTCGTCGAATTGCATGAACGTCGTCAAATTCACAAAAGTCGTGCACACATTCTGGCCACAGTTTTCGCCACACAGCATTCGTGCATGCTGATGTTACCTCACTCCATGTATCCGCAATGATGTCAATGGCCTTGAGGATGTTGTAATCTCTCCAGAATCCCTTAATGGTAGGCTTACCTTTACCGTCCGTAGCCTTGATGAGCTGTGAGAAGGTGATACGAAAATAGTAACTTTTGAAAGTTGCAATAACACATTAGTCCATTGGCTGGATCAATGAAGTCGTGTTTGGTAGCATGAATACGAACTTGACGTTCTCGGACAAGTCGTCCAGATTGACTGGATGACCAGGGACATTATCCAATAGCAGCAATATATTAAATGCTAGGTTTTCTCTGGCACAGTATTCCCTTAGAGCAGGAATAGAATAAACAGTTACCAATTCCTTGAATAACGTTCCTGTTACCCATGGCTTTTTGTTGGCATGCCATGTAACGCGCAACACAGATGACGACGTTATGGTGGAACGTAGCAACGTAAAGTGAAGTTATGGCACATTGAAACAATGACGTTATAGCGAAACGACGTAAACCGAAGCGGCGTATAGCGGGGCTTACCTGTAATTAGATACATCTTTCAAACTGAAATATACACATGTTCGCACAGTAATGTCAATTGTCTGCCACGGTAATATTAAAATAACTATCATTTCTTTCTGTTTGCATAACACTGACCTATGTAGATTAATCATAATGGCTTCTGCAAACTTTTACAAGCGACTATTTTGTGTATTATACAACACGGGAAAAGCGCTGTCCCTATCAATTGCATTACCGGTTTACAAAACGTGCCGTGCAATGGATGACGTAGACATTTTGTAATTGTGGTCTGCCGGTACTCTCATACTGCCATCGCCTGTGTGTAATTTCTTCTCAAATCCAGTTGGTTATGTGTTCAACAAACCTGCTGTGTAACTGCCCTTCTGTTCTACCTATATAGGTAGACTCACGCATGCGTGTGAATTGGTAAATGCAATTGGATTTGTCGCATAGAGGAACATATTCTTTTATTGCTGGAGTGGGAATAGGTGTGGTCGTGTACATAACAACTGGAGTTACGGGACATAATGTTCTGCCGACTGCTGTAATGAACTAGTCCTGTAGACGTTGCATTACGTCATCCCATCGAAAGGTGTGACAAGACGTGTAGAGTAGGCTTCCGAAATGACACCACAAATATTAAGGGACTTCTCTGGCTAGTTCATGGATTATGGTTTCGAGGACTCCGCAGTATATTGGATACCTATCCCCTATAATGTAATCAATCTACTCTCTCTCTCTAACTCTCTCTGTCTCTCTCTGTCTCTGTCTCTGTCTCTATCTCTCTCTCTCTCTCTCTCTCTCTCTCTCTCTCTCTCTCTCTCTCTCTCTCTCTCTCTCTTGAGAGAGAGACCAAGAAGAAATCTTAGGATGGCGTGGACCAAGAAGGGGTCTTAGAATAGCGAGGACCAAGAAAAGATCTTAGACAAACGTGGACCAAGAAGAGATCTTAGAATAGAGTCGACCAAAAAGAGATCTTAGAATAGCGTGGACCAAGAAGAGATCCTAGAATAGTGTGGACCAAGAAGAGATCTAGAATAGCGTGGACCAAGAAGATACCTTAGAATAGCGTGGACCAAGAAGATATCTTAGAATAGCGTTGACCAAGAAGAGATCTTAGAATAGCATGGACCAAGAAGAGATCTTAGAATAGCGTGGACCAAGAAGATATCTTAGAATAGAGTCGACCACGACTAGATCTTAGAATAGCGTGGACCAAGAAGAGATCCTAGAATAGCGTGGACCAAGAAGAGATCCTAGAATAGTGTGGACCAAGAAGATACCTTAGAATAGCGTGGACCAAGAAGATATCTTAGAATAGCGTTGACCAAGAAGAGATCTTAGAATAGCATGGACCAAGAAGAGATCTTAGAATAGCGTGGACCAAGAAGATATCTTAGAATAGCGTGGACCAAGAAGAGATCTTAGAATAGCGTGGACCAAGAAGAGATCTTAGATTAGCGTGGACCAAGAAGAGATCTTAGAATAGCGTGGACCAAGAAGAGATCTTAGAATAGCGTGGACCAAGAAGAGATCTTAGAATAGCGTGGACCAGGAAGAGATCTTAGAATAGTGTGGACCAAAAAAGATCTTAGAATAGCGTGGACCAAGAAGAGATCTAGAATAGCGTGGATCAAGAAGAGATCTTAGAATAGCGTGGATCAAGAAGAGGTCTTAGAATAGCGTGGACCAAGAAGCGATCATAGAATAGCGTGGACCAGGCGGCAGACAAATGCTGACATTAAACAAGGCCTGGCCATATCAAAAACGTGTGGCATAAACATCACAATATACCGGAAGCTGAAATACTTTGGCCATATCAAACGGCACAGGGTTGTGGACAGGGCAGCGGTGGAAGGCCGGGTTGCTGGCAGAGAGCACTAAATCATCTTTACTGAGCTCATACAACATTGAGCCTCCGTGGCCAAGTGGTCAAGCCGTCTGCCTCACGCTCTGAAGGTTGCGAGTTAGATTCCGGGCTACGTCTTTCGGTTCACGAGTGTTTGTTTCTAGGAGACTCCTGGGGGTCGTCGCCGGAGCTACGGAGTTTGTGCTTTGTGCGATGCTTTCTGCAGACTGCCCTGTGGAAAGAGACCGAGCCATATGGGATAAAACCCGGGGCAATGAAGTCGATCCTCTCGATTTGTAAGACTTATTTTTTTTTTTAAATATTAAAACACAGTAGTAGGATAAAATAGCATGACAGTACATCGGCCACATGAGCCGGCCACAGATCGAGGGCCATTTTGATATCTATCAGATGTTCTGTAAGAACGTACTACATGTGTCAGACAAGTCTGTGCTTGAATATTAAGACAACATTAGTTCACAGAGTAAAAACATACACATCTATTACGACAAATGGTGAATTATTATTTCTGTGTGTGTGTGTGTGTGTGGGTGGGTATGTGGGTGTGTGGGTGTGGGTGGGTGTGTGTGTGTGTGTGTGAATGAGTGGGTGGGTGGGTGAATGGGTGTATGTGGGTGGGTGGCTGGGTGTATGTACGTGGGTGGGTGGATGGGTGTGTGTACGTGGGTGGGTGGATGGGTGTGTGTGTGGGGTGGGGGGTGGGTGGGTGGATGGTTATGTGTGTGAGTGTGGGTGTGTGGGTGGGATGTGGGTGTGTGGGTGGGTGTGTGTGTGGGTGTGTGTGGGTGTGTGTGTGTGTAGGTGTGTATGTGGGTGTGTGTGTGTATTTTTTGTGCTTGCTTTCTGTGAACTCCATGGTAGTCCATATACACTGGACTGAATTTTACGTGTGCATTAGTTTTCCCTATTATCAATGTCCCTCGCCATAAGAAGAACCTACTCCGACTTCAGAGGTACTTTTAATTTAGGTCCCCAAATCAAGGATGAATAGTCAACCTTTTAGTCCAATTTTTCTCTTTTACCTCGACATCAGCATACCAGAAGTTTAAAACTCGCGTTCTTTTCTATTCAGCCATGCTGACCTCCAAATGATGTATTCCATGGGATACGTCTGCACTTGTATATGTGAGACAACATTAGTTCACAAATTGAATATGTAAATCTACCATACACTAAACCCAACTTACGGGGATCACCTCTGTTGTACAAGACATATCTGGTCACGCGTTGTGGTTTGGAAAAGCTGATGTTGAGGTTGGGGTGTGGGTCTCCAGAGAGTGTGTGGCTGCAACTGTTGCCTCTGTAGAACAGCGGGCTTGAGTTCCCATCCACGGCCAACTGGGATGGGTAAATTCTACGACTGTTTTCCGAGTATGTGCTGGACTGAGACGAGTTTTGTCTCAAGGCTACATTACGACCTGAAACAATCGACGTCACACAGGTCACAATAGCTGTATCGCATACATGTGTGTGTACATGTGTATGTGTGTGTTTGTGTGTGTATGTGTGTGTGTGTGTGTGTATATGTGTGTGTGTGTGTATGTGTGTGTTTGTGTGTGTATGTGTGTGTGTGTATGTGTGTGTGTGGAGACCTGAAATAGCAAACATCACACGGTCACGATAATTATGGCACATGCATCTGTGTGGGTATATGTGTGCGTTTGTGTGTATGCGTTGGAACTATGGGATGTTTAAGATTTTTTGTTTATGTAATATGTTTTAGAAGGTGTAATGTGTTTGTCGAAGGTGTAATGTGTCTCTAGAATGTAAACGCAACTGTACGTGTAGTGTGTGAATTTGTTTGCAGAATGTGTACTGTGTTTGTTGAATGTGTAGTGCCTTTCCAGAATGACAACGTAACTGCTTGTGTGATGTGTGGGTGTGAGATGTGTTATGTAATTTGTGGGTGTGTGATGTGTGATGTGAGCACCTGTGTGTGGCAGACACCTGCTGTTGGTATGTAAAGTGTTGCAACAATCATATGTCTTGTACTGTACAGAAACATAGGTAGCCAGTATTCCCCTCCCGTAACGAACGAGGAGATCTGATATCGAATCATGGTACGTCCACGTTCATGTCATAGCCAGGGTAACGTGCTAACCGTTACACCAGTGTACTCGCTATACTACTGTTTGTGACATGTCTGCGTATTTCTGGTTGTGACGTAGGCAGGCGTTTGTAGTCTGATGACGTAATTGTGTGTGTGTGCGTGTGTGTGTGTGTTTGTGTGTGTTATATGTGTGTTACTGTATGCCCATGTGTTTTACCGTATGTGCTTGTGTTTTAGTGTATGTGCAGGTTTTACTGTAAATGAATGTATTTTACTGTATGTGCATGTGTTTTTCTTTATGTGCATGTGTCTTATTGCATGTGCATGTCTTTTACTGTATTTGCGTGAATTTTACTGTATGTGCTTGCGTTTTACTGTATGTGCATGTGTGTTACTGCATGTATATGTGCTACTGTATGCACATGTGTTTTACTGTTGTGCATGTGTTTTACTGTATGTGCTTGTGTTTTACCGTGTATGCATGTGTTTTACTGTATGTGCATGTGTTTTACTGTATGTGCATGTGTTTTACTGTTGTGCATGTGTTTTACTGTATGTGCATGTGTTTTACCGTGTATGCATGTGTTTTACTGTATGTGCATGTGTTTTACTGTATGTGCATGTGTTTTGCTGTTTGTGCATATTTTATTGTATGCGCATGAGCTTTACCGTGTGTGCATGTGTTTTAATGTATGTGCACAAATGGAAATGACTACTCTAGAGGTACAGGTAGAGCTGGTTTTGGTATCCCTCAAGGCGTGTGAAGGAGCAGGAGGTTAGATGCCTAGGTTTACTTCTAATAGTTTACAGTTAGACAGGGCAGGTTTCCTACCTGACAATCCCCATCTTCCTGGTTACAGTATCTCTTCTCCCTTCCCCCTTCCCCAACCAAATCTCTTTACATAAAAGGTACATACACATTGTTACGTACGCTTGGAAAATATGAAGATCGAACAATGTGTTAAAACAAACTACTACCAGATTTATTTTCTGTCAATAAATCTTAGACATGGTAGTCACAGATAAGGTGAAGGCGGCAATTGTAACGACGGGATCTGTTCGACTACGGGGAAGTCCTTCAGACTCTTCAGACAGAGTGAGAGAGACAGAGAGGAGAGACCGAGAGCGATATATATATATATATATATATATATATATATATATATATATATATATATATATATATATATATATATATATATATATAAATGTGTGTGTGTGTGGTGTAGTGTGTGTGTATCGATCTCCGTCTCTCCTCTACTCTCTCTCTGTCTCTCTCTCTCTCTCTCTCTCTCTCTCTCTCTCTCTCTCTCTCTCTCTATTTATCTATCTATCTCGCTCTCAGTCTCTCATCTCTGTCTCTCTCACTCTGTCTGAAGAGTCTGAAGGACTTCCCCGTAGTCGAACAGATCCCGTCGTTACAATTGCCGCCTTCATCTTATCTGTCACATCATGAGGAATGGGGTGCCCTAGGTCCATGTCTCTCATTCAGACACAAGGATTCTTTGCAGTCGCTCCTTTATTTAAAGTTGGTTCAGCTTATTAAGTGATCAGTAGTGTTAATACAAGAGTGTCCGATCGTTGGGATTAAATGTCGGTGATCAACCTCTACATAAAGCCTATATGCGTTACGATGAACGCAGGTTCATTACGCACGTGCAATGTCTACGCACACCATATACCCGTTACATAGTTTGGATATTTATACACTACAACACCTTTTCTTCAAACAAAACCACGATACAATCGTATAATAGTCACCCTGTGGTAACATATAATATGTGAAGCATGAATCAATACGCACAAAGAATGCTACTTATAAAGAAGAACTACTATTCACCCTTGTCTGTTAAATCTATCTTACACATCGTGTACCTCTCAAATATCAAGATTATAATTAAAAATATGCATAGAAACATAATTAAAACGATGCATAGAAACACAATAAAAAATTAGAGTCTATTCCTTCTCGTGTACCAAGAATGCAATGATAATACAACTATCTACACCAAAGTGAAACGAAAACAGCTCTCACTGAATAGTGACTAGAAAATAACATTCTTAGAACTTTATAAACAGCATGGGGATCAGGACTTATCGATAAGTGATATGTATACATCTAAAATGGCTATTTACCTGATTCTTCCAAAGACAAATCTAATGAGAATACCCAAGCCCTGAGCATATTTACCCAGGTCCCTGATTATCTTCCTCATCTCACCTTATCTGTTGGCCAACCGTTGATCCTCTGATCTTGAGTTAAACCCTTAGCACGAGTTGTTAGGGCAGGAGGTTTCCCGGACTAGGCATTGTTTCAGGTCACACATTCGTGTGGTTGAAAGCTCCCTTCTCAGCCTAAACCCCCCCCCCCCTTTTCATATGACTGACCAGCTCACACCTGTGTCCATTTCCCTGGGTCTCTGAGAATACGGATGGGCATTTTGTTTCCGGTCAAACTGTTTGAAGCTGTCAGTACAACCTTGCAACTCCTGACTCTCGAGAAAAGAAATCACGTCAGATTTGAGATTTTTTCAAACGTAGATACCAGACTGCATTCACTTTGTGTGATTACAGTCTAGTTGCGCAATTTTGAGTCATTAATTGGTAGACGCTGAGCAGCCGGGTGAAATTTTTATCATTCTGTATCCCGTTCTTCCTTAATTTATCCTTAATTTGAATGAGAAAGTAATGCTGATGGTATCTGTGACATTCCATTACAGGAGGTATATATCCAGTATCATATACTGTGTTCAACAGTCTGACGATTTGCTCTATTATATATTCTTCTAAGATATTAATCACGTTTGTTGTGATGTTGTCTAAACCGTGCCAGTTTTCACATGGTTAAGAGCATTCTGAACTTCCATCTTCAAAACTGATGGTCCCTCGTTATTATTTCGAATATCATTCAGTTATTCTCTTGTATCATCACCAATGTATTTTACATAATCTTACCATACATGTAAAATCTAAACTGTTTCTTTTAGATATTTTCATCTTTTGTTTTTAGGCAGTCTGTTGATGTACGTGTTCTTTTGTTAGTAAGCTCCTGAATTCTTTTGTGCATTGATTTGGTATTATCACTATCGTGTTGGTTTTCAATTTCTATGCAATTTTTCTCGAGCCATGCTTCTTTTGCCTCCTTACATAATGTTCTGACTTTTCTGTGAAATATAATCATATTTGTCAGGATTATTTTTATTGTGTCTTCTTATTTCCATTAATCGTAAAATTTGTTCGGTCATCCATTTCTTACGACCTATTTTCTTAAATTTATGGAGTAGTTGTTTCTGCAGCCAAACTGATTGAATTCTTAAACATTTCCCATTGATCATTCACGTCTTGAAATAAGAAAATATATCAAATTAGTTCTTTTCTACTATATTCAAACTGTCTCGCATTGTATATGTACACATATCATATTTAGTGTTTCCTGGAGTATACTTGACTTTCTCTAACTTTACCTTCAATGCACCTGTAATCAATCTGCGATCACTGTACCAGTTCGCATTTAGAACTGTGTTACCTATTGTTAATGCACTTCGAAACCTTCTGCTAATCAGGATATAATCATGGGCTATATGAAAAAGAAAGAGTCTTAATGTGTAACGTAATAATTGTGTGAGTGTGTATATGTAAGGAGTTGTACATGCGTGTGTATTTATCCTATGTTTATATGCTTGTTTGTTAACATTATTTGTACATTTTTTTTGTGGGGGGGGGGGGAGGGGGGGGGGGTCTTTTCATATCCTATTTATAGGACATTGCAGACAATACCCAGCATTTTTCAGCTGCTGTTGATGTCTTGGCAAGTTTTACGTTCAGTAGTTTACTTTTTCTTTCTGAACGACAGACTTACATATCTTTCCGTAAGAAATCCACGCAACGCGATCCGCTGTCGAATCTCGCGCAGATGTATTTCGTACGTGAGTATACGATATTACTAACAGCGTCTTAAACCCCTTCGCCAGAGAGACCGGGTTATTTGTACATAATTGTATGTTTATGTAATGTGGTCATTGTGTGTGTTTGTGTGTTTTTGTGTCTTGTCTGTTTGTGTCTGTGTGTGTCTGGGTATGTGTGTCTGTGTCTGTGTGTGTTTATTTACATTATGTGTACATAATTGTAAGTTAATTTAATGTGGTCATTGTGTGTGTTTGTGTGTTTATGTTTCTTGTCTGTATGTGTCTGTGTGTGTCTGGATATATCTGTCTGTGTCTGTGTGTGTACATAATCGTATGGTTTATGTAATGTGGTCATTGTGTGTGTTTGTGTGTTTATGTGTCTTGTCTGTATGTGTCTGTGAGTGTCTGGGTAAGTGTGTCTGTGTCTGTGTGTGTATATTTACATTATGTGTGCATACTTGTATATTTATGTAATGTGGTCATTGTGTGTGTTTATGTGTTTTGTCAGTATGTGTCTGTGTGTGTCTGGATATGTGTGTCTGTGTCTGTGTGTGTACATAATTGAATGTTTTATGTAATGTGTTCATTGTGTGTGTTTGTGTGTTTATGTGTCTTGTCTGTATGTGTGTCTGTGTCTGTGTGTGTGTGTGTGTTTATTTACATTATGTGTACATAATTGTAAGTTTATGAAATGTGGTTATGGTGTGTGTTTATGTGTTTTGTCAGTATGTGTCTGTGTGTGTCTGGATATGTGTGTCTGTGTCCGTGTGTGTACATAATTGAATGTTTTATGTAATGTGTTCATTGTGTGTGTTTGTGTGTTTATGTGTCTTGTCTGTATGTGTCTGTGTGTGTGTCTGGGTATGTGTGTCTGTGTGTCTGTGTGTGTGTGTTTATTTACATTATGTGTACATAATTGTAAATTTATGTAATGTGGTTATGGTGTGTGTTTATGTGTTTTGTCAGTGTTTGTCTGGGTATGTGCGTCTGTGTCTGTGTGTGTTTATTTACATTATGTGTACATAATTGTACGTTTATGTAATGTGGTCATTGTGTGTTTGTGTGTTTATGTGTCTTGTCTGTATGTGTCTGTGTGTGTCTGGGTATGTCTGTGTCTGTGTGTGTTTATTTACATTATGTGTACATAATTGTATGTTTATGTAATGTGCCCGAGTCAGATGCTATGCTGCTCTCACGTGAACACGCATTACAGTAATGCGTGTTTAACTTTCTCCACAGCTATGTACCGAGTGGGTTGCAAGGAAGGGAGGTTGCCATACACCTAGTTTACCATGGACTTACACGTCTGAAGTCTGTAGCATGCCATAGCTGTAAGACAGTCTTCTCTATGCGATGACATGTGTCCCAGTACGTTCATTAAACGATGCCTGTGTACAAACTGAATGTTGTGATATGGCCACAAAAAACACATGCGATTAAAACATAAACAAACCTCCACTGATGTACACAGAGCACAGATGCCGCACGCCCTCCCCCGATAGCATCACGTACTCCACATTCTCGTTCAGGTCACAGTGGATGTCCAGTGTCATGTTATCCACTCGGGCAGTTCTGGTGTTTGTACAGCTCAAGCTGGCGTCCCACCCGAAGCGGACTGTCAGGTTGTAGAGGAGATCTGCCGGGGGAAAAGGTGGGAGGGGGGGGGGGGATCAATGGATGAGCTACACACTACACAGACAGACATGGGCACGGTCTATATACACTTGACAGTTGGTGTCAATGTATGATGTATGTGTGTGTGTGTGTGCGTGTGTGTGTGTGTGTGTGTGTGTGTGTGCGTGTGCGTGTGTGCATATGCGTGTGTATGTCTCTGTGTTTAACCCATGGCAACAGAAGAGGTAATCATCATCATGTGTCTGTCAGCTAATCCGGGCGTTCATGTCTCTCCACAAATCTCGGCACCTGGTGTTGGTGGGTAGTGAGATTTGTGGGTGTTGGTGGGTGGGAGGATGTGTGGGTGGATGTGTGGGGGTGTAAGTTGGGGGTTTGGGAATGGGTGTAGGGAATGTGTGTATGGGTGGAGGGTGTGTGTGTGGGAAGGGTGCAGGGGATGTAGGTATAAGTGGGGATATGTGTGGGTGGGTGTGGATGTGTGCATGGTTGGGGGTAGTATTTGTGGGTGGCGGGGGTGTGGGTGGGAGATGTGTGTGGGCGGATTGGGGATGTAAGGGTCGGTGGGGATAAGTGTGTGGTGTATGGGTTTGGGATATTGTGTGGTGTGTGGGTGGTGGATGTGTGTGTGTGTGTTTGTGTGTGTGTGTGGTGTGTAGGTGGGGGTATGTTTGTGGTGGGTGGGTGGGTGAGGATATGTGTGTGGGTGGGGGATAGTGTGTGGGTGGGGGATAGTGTGTGGTGTGTGGGTGGGGGATGTGTGTGATGGTTGCGGGGAATGTTTGTATGGGTGGGGGATTTGTGTGGGTGGGTAGGGGATATGTTGTTGGTTGGAGGGAAGTATGTGTGAGTGGTGGGGGTGTTTGGGTGGGAGATGTGTGTGTGGATGGTGGATGTGTGGGTGGGGGTATGTGAGTGGATGAGGGATGTGTAGGTGGGTGAGGGATGTGGGTGTGTCGGAGCGGGATGTGGGAGTGGTTGAAGAATGTGTGTGGGTGGGGGTATGTGTGATCGAGAGATGTTCGGGGGTTGGCGGTGGGTGGTTTAAGGTGTGTGGGGCTGCGTAGTAAAGGATGTGTGGGTGAGTGAATGTGTGTGGGTTGGTGGATGGGTGTGTGTGTGTGTGTGTGTTGAGAGATGAGTGTTGTGTGTTGGTTGAGGGTATGTGTGTGGTGTGTTGGTTGGGGATGTGTATATGGTTGGGGGAGTTGTGAGGTGTGTGGGTGGGGGTATGTGCATGGTAGGTGGGTTAAGGTATCTGTTTGGATGTAGGTGGGGATATTGTGTGGTATGTGGGTGGGGGATATGTGGTGGTGTGTGGGTGTGGGATGTGTGGGTGGGGGATATGTGTGTGTGTGGTGTGTGGGTGGGGAATATTGTGTGGGCAGAGAATGTATGTGGTGTGCGGGTGGGGGATATGTGTGTGGTGAGGTGGTGGGTTAGGTCATATGTTGTTGGGTGGGATATGTATGTGTGGGTGGTGGGAGTGTGTGAGTGAATTGAGGATATATAGGTTGGTAGGGATATGTGTGTGTGTGTGTGTGTGTGTGTGTGTCGGTAGAGGGATGTGTGTTGGTGTGGATGTGTGTGTATGGGTTTGGGATGTGTGAGTGGGTGCGGGATGTGTGGGTTGGTGGGGGATGTGTGTGTGTCGGCGGGGAATGTGTGGTCGATGGACGTGTGGTTGGAGATGGGTGGTTGGGGGTGTGGGTGGGTTGGTAGAGGATATATGGGTTGGGGATAGGTGTGTGGTTTAAGATGTGTATGTGGGTGAGCGCGGCATGTGCGGGTTGGTGGGGGATGTGTGTGTGGGTGGTTAGTGTGTGTGGGTTGGGGGAACGGATGTGGGCAGTGTGTGTGTGGGTGGGGGAATGGGTAAGTTAATGGGGTATGTATGTGTCCCTGTAAGTGTGTTGGGTGGGTGTGTGTGTGTGTGTGAGTGGGGTGATGTGTGGATGGATGGGAGATGTGTTTCATAACATGGGAATTTAACAACATTCATTTGACAATGTTTTTTTTTCTTCTTCCTATGTGAATGTATAATGCACTATTTATGAACGAAAGATGAGTGATTGGAAGGGCCGAATGTAAGACAGGCCTGTGTGCCCAATTTGTGACCCTTTTAAAATAAAGTTGAACTGAAATGAATTGATCTATTCTGTTTGGTGGAGTAGAGACATTAATCTTAGACAGAAATACCGGGCCAGAAGGTCAGAGGGGAAACACACAAAGATATGTGTATAAAGCTTAAACAGCTGGCCAATATATAGTAATACAAGACTAATTTCAAATTATATAACTGTCACAGCCTCACATTATCCACATTATCTGGTAAACCAAACATGAGTTAATAGATATTAGCCAAGGGCTACAACTCCCGCCCAAGGGAAAGAAGTAAGTCACTCGAAGGCCAGAGTAATCTAGAGCCTTCTCGAAGGACTGGTCAAGTGAGTCCACTGTCCCGTGGACACTGATGTGGCCCGCCTATTGCGGGGTCCACGAGGAACTCGAACAGAGTTACCACCCGTGTCGGATTGCGACACGTGTGAATCGCCAGAGACAGACGGACCATCGGAGAGGCAACAGGGCCTGCCTTAGAGGGACTCAATAGTTTAGACCCATGTGTATTTGGGTTCATAGACATATGCTAGATAGTTTGCTTAGAATGTTTGTTATAACCATGTGTGATGATGTTAAACCTCTGTGATATGCAACTCAGTGCGGGCTTGTTAAACCCACTGCGCCAACGCACTGTATATTGAAATACAATAAATGTTAGATATTATATTTAACGGAGTTATTGTTGCCTGTTTGAGCCCGAGCTCAGATACCTAGACATCCAACACGCTGACAGGCTTTTTGGGGGCTAATCTCCGGTTTTGGCATAAGCTTTACGTTTAGACGGCTATTGATTGCCAAGTAAAAATTAAATCAATGATATCATATTGATTTCTGTACAAGTTTAATAAATTTGCATCTATCTAGTGATGAACTAGTATTAATATGAGTCCCTCTGCAGCTAGTCTCTCAATGATGTTAATACTATAAACTATTTTGACATGACTGTGACATTTTTTGACTGTTACTAATGTTTTCTCACTCTACGAGCAGATTGTTCCGCGAATCGTGGTGTGTGTAACCTATGTAACCTTTCCAACAGTGGCGAGAGTACAAGACAACATTCGCAAGTTCTGGGAATATAAGATAAGTTTCATATCATGCCCATAGCAACCCTAAGCGGTACTTATCACCATCCATCCATGTAACATTTTTGCTTTGCATTGTTTTGTAGGTATATTCATGACCTTGTAACCAACATAACTTTGCATTTGTAGTTGCGCATGTAATAATTAAGGGAGATAACTAAATTTTCTACTCCCCAACATTTTTCTAAGGGATTTAACTTCAGTAAAATTACCAACAAGTAAAAGACAAAATGTCTACATTAGAAAAATGTATTGAGCAAGGTATTAAATTAGGTTATAAAGAAGAGAAACTGTCAGAATGGGCACAGAAGACGCACGCAGAGAACATTGCCCGTGAAGAAAGAGCGATAGAACGGGAAGAAATACAAAGGCAAGTGCAGGCAGAAGAGAAGAAAATACAACTGCAAAATGAGGCAGAAGAGAAGAAGATGCAAATACAGGCAGAAGAAAAGAAGATGCAACTGCAAGAGAAACAAATGGAGCTTGAGGCGGCGGCCAAACTAGCCGAATTAAATGCTTATACACAAATAAAACTAAAGCAGATGGAAATCGATTCCAACGTAGAAATATCTGTAAATAAACTGAGAAGCAAGGAGGAGGAACAAAAGTATAATAAGTACAAAGGCCTCGTTAAAGCATTTTGCTCAGGAGAATCTATCAGTGCATACCTAGAAAATTTTGAGTGTCTAATGTCCTACCATAAGATCATAAAATCAGATGGGGCATTTATTTTAATGAGAAACTTAGCTCTGGAACCCCTAAAAGTAATAGAGACAGTGCCACAGGAGATGAGAAAAGACTATGATTATTTAAAGCAACGCATTCTCCAACATTTCTCGTTAGATACTGCAGGTTACCAACAACAGTTCGCAAAACTATCCCCACAACCAAATCAAACCTTCATAGACTACGTGTCTACAGTTCAAGATGTGTGCACAAAGTGGATTAACTCAGCTAAAACTAACAACAGCCATGACAAACTAAAAGAACTCACTATTATTGACAAAATAGTTAGTACAATCCCAACACCTTTTGCTAAGTTTTTGAAACAAATGGACTGTAGAAGTATTCAAGATGTAGAGACAAAGGGGAATGCATTTTTCACAGCGAACAGAGATATTTTCCAATTAAACCTAAGTCAGAACGAAACAGCAGCAGTTGTAAACACTAGATACTCGAAACCAACTGAAAGCAAGTTTAAACCACGCTCGAATGTCAGGAAGCCAGTTAAATGCCAATATTTTAGTTTGACTCACGAAGAATACGCGATGTGCGATAAATCGCCCAATTATCCGCATCATCTTCAGATGATCGTGGAGAAGCAGAAAAACAAAAGAAATGCGTACCAGAGAGCGGTCAATTGCTATTTTTGCAGTAGCTTCGGGCACTACAGTCGGTTTTGTGAAGGGCGAAAGAGATTGAAACAGGCCAATGCGGCACTAGTTGAAACGTCATCAGACGAAGATATTGAATTACTGAATGAGTGTGAGAATCAGAATGAATGTTTGAGTGAGCTAGGAAATGCTGTGCAAATTATTGACACCATTACAGACAGTAAGTGTAACATCTGTATGAAATTCCAACTTGACACAACATTGCTATGTGGCCACATGATCCCTATTTCGAATGAAATGGCCAATGCAGCCTTATCTTCTACAGGCAAGCTAAATTTCTCAACAGGGTTTGTAAATAACAAAAAGTGCACATTAATTCGTGATTCCGGCGCAAAGCTCTGTGGGATTAAGAAAACATTAATCAACGACAAAGACTATACAGACAAACACGTAACTTGTCGCACATTCTCAGGCACCATAGAAAAATACTCCCTTGCTCTTGTCGAAATTCGAACACCGTTCATATCAGGACGAGTATTGTGCGCAGTCCTGGAAAATCCTTTAGCTGGAATTATATTGGGGAATCTGCCCAACATACGATCATGCTCTGAAAAGGAAATCAGAGAGTGGGAGCAGAGAAACGGTATTCAGAACCCAAACATCCATTCTAAAGAGAAACACCATTCATGCTTGTCTCAATCTGCCAAAAGAACAAGGGAGACAACCAATGAAGTAATTCAGAAAGAATTCACCGAGGTGCATGATGCAGGGGCGGTCGAATCTGTCAGTGATACGACCAATTTAAAACCTCGAATTGAGGATGCTACCGATCTACCAAGTACCAAGCCTGTAGATGTGCAACGACACACACAACACACGAATGCAATAACACGACAGACAACTCACAAAACCCACACTGACCAACTGCAGGAATCACTAGAAATTGTATCACCAAACACTACCATTACTAATTTTGCAAAAGAACAGTACGCCAACAAAGGTGCAAAAACAATTGTATTAAAACAAGGTCAGGATATTTTACTATTGCTACCTGACAAGAGAGATTTACTATCAACCTCTTGGCAGGGACCGTTTAAAATTGTTAGAAGAACTTCGGAATTTGATTACGAAATTTCTTTGAATGGAAAGTTGAAAATATTCCATGTAAATATGTTAAAACCATACTATGTTAGACAGGACACTGACACGAGTGAGCAGACGCAGCTAACTGATGACAGAAACGAAATGACAATTACCCAACTGAAGGACACCTCGACAAACGAAGCATCGTTAACGACGCACTCTTACGACGACAAAGACGACGAAGACATATGTACATTACCGACAAAATGTGATAACGACAACGACGACCAATTTGACGACATATTGACAACTATTAATCTCGACGACGACGACAATGACATTGAGGACAATTTACAAACAGTAGCATCTGTAATAAATCAGACAGACGTAGACAATACTGAAATCCCAGTACCGATTATGAATGACGACGGTAGTATAAAGGACATACAAATCTCTGACACTTTGACACAACAGCAGCGACAAGACATTTTGACTCTCCTTGACGAGTATAAATCTATCTTCTCTAACAAACCTGGACGTACTGACAAAATAACACATTCAATTGTGCTGACAGATCTGACTCCGGTCAAATGTAGACCATATTCTATTCCTCTACATTATAGAGCAAATTTAGAGAAAGAAATTTTGGATTTAGAGAAAAATAGAATAATTCAGAAATCTATGTCTCAATATTCTTCACCGATTGTCCTGGTGAAAAAGAAGGACCAGACGATTCGTTTGTGCATAGATTATAGGAGGTTAAATACAATAACTACAACAGATGCAGAGCCAATGACAGTTGTGAAGACCTCATTTTGAATATGTCTCAATCATCCTTATATTCGAAGGTTGATTTAGCGAAAGGTTATTGGCAAATACCACTACACCCTGCTTCTAGACATATAACAGCATTCGCAACACCTCTTGGTTTGTACGAATGGAGATATCTTCCATTTGGTCTCAAGAACGCTCCTGCCACATTTGTTAGATTAACTAGATTGCTATTGCACGGAATTAAAGACGTCCAAGCTTATATTGATGATATATGCATTCATTCTTCTAATATGACTTCTCACTTACTTACACTCAAACAAGTCTTCAACCAAATCTTTCTTTTTGGACTTACTATCAAACCTTCCAAGGTTGAAATAGGCTATAAACAAATAGACTTCCTTGGTCATAGAATTTCTGAAGGGAAACTGTTGACAGATGATAAAATTGTTTCGAAGATTCTCAATCTAGAAGTTCCTACCACAAAGAAACAAATTAGAAGTTTATTAGGTCTTATAAACTATTATTCTAAGTTTATACCAAATTGGGCAGAACTTACATCAGTTTTTTCTAATATGTTGACAAAAGATCATCCATCAAAAGTTTGTAAAAGTACCAGCTTAGAGGATGCAATATGCAGATTGAAATGCATTTTTTCTAATCCACCAGTCTTACGTTTACCAAACATAGATTTACCCTTATTTTGACCACAGATTCGAGTGCTATCGCAATTGGAGGATGTTTAATGCAAGAAGTGGATGGAGTGAGACACCCAATTCTCTACGTAAGCCGTAAGCTGAAGAAAGCAGAGCTCCGGTATTCTACGGTGGAATTGGAGGCATTAAGTCTATTATTTTGTATGTTAAGATTATCTAAGTTCCTCTCGGGTGCCCACTTTGTTGTACTCACCGATAATTCGCCATTGTTGGTGCTTAAGCAAGGTGCTCCGAAAAACCATCGTTTACAAAGATGGTGTCTTCTTCTCCAAGATTTCGACTTCGAAATCCGCCATATCAGAGGCACTGACAACATTATAGCTGATATTTTATCGCGGCAAACGAATGCGCCAGCAGAATAACATTTGGCACATCGACCATTCGCCATACCAGAAACTGTGATATTTTAGTCTGTGTCATATAACAGTGTAACTCTACACCTGTTAGAGAACTTCCATTCAAAAGTAATAATACCCCAGTGAATAGGTTACGTATAACACCCACGAACGTGAAACTTTGAGAACTATACTACCAATTACCAAAGCTCTAGGACCAATCCGAGCAAGAGATTTTCTGTGAAATTATTTCAACCAGTGAACTGACATTGATCATGAAAGCATTAAGAACACTTTATACTCGACATTGAGAACATTCCATACTTGCTGTTGCTAAGAGACTTTGCAAACAGCCGAAACAGAACTACGTCGACTACAACACTCAGAAACAGCCATACTAACTTTTAACATTCATGGCACGACAAGCTAACAACAGGAGGACAACGCGTACATCATCGTTGGATTTAATTACTTAGTTAATTAATTAATTTATTATTAAATATGTATTATATTTGCATTGAATTATGTATATAAAATGTGTTAACCTGTAATTTGTACATTTTCTACCATAATATTACAGGTATTTCCATTCATAGGCTAAATAACTTTCCTATGCAATTTTCTCTATGTAAATTATAAACCATTTTTGAGTCATCGTACAAAAAGTACGTATTATCTTAAAGGGAAAATATCGCCTATTCCGTTTTTTCTAAGGGCAATAACACTTACCTCAACTTTAATTATATATTTTAACCAAATACTATTATGAATGAAAGATGAGTGAATGACAGAGTGAATGAATTAAATGAGAGAACGATATACTTAGCGGACAAATTGTACGCAAAACGTATTTATTTTAATTTGTCTGCGTCTTTCATGTAAATTGTATTACTTGTCTAAATTGTTGATACATGTTTAGTATTAGTTTAATACTCTTAGTTTAGGATTTAGGATACTACATCTAAGCACCACTGCTTGGAATGCCTGATCATGCATTACACACATTGGAGTAATTCGTGATTAAGGATATCCCAACTCGTGACGCTTGGAAATAAGCCACACATTCAGCATACACTTTACACAAAACTCAAAACTGAACACTATCAATTAAAATGCAGTCACTTTATTAGAAGCAGCAACTTATTAGTCAACACACTAACAAGCCAACAGGGACACATGTAGTCAGATGGGATAAAATAACAACGTAACTACATATTTAGCATTATACAACATACGGAAGTAAAAGTGTAATGAAATACACACACAGAGCAAGATTTGAAGGTGTACTTAATTAGCCAAGACTTTTGTCTTGTTAATCCTCTTTAATACAGAGGTTAATTATCTTGGTATCAGTAGGATACTTTGAGAAGGACGGGTTGTAGAAACAACTAGTAAACGTCACGTAACTTCGGTCAGATAAGCATTTTTAAGGACACAGGAGAGAGAGAGAGAGAGATCTCTTCACCAAATCAGAGAAGTGGTGTATGGGAGAATACATGAGTGTTGATGCCAATATATAGGTTACCAAGTTATTGTCCACCAAACTACAAACACCGACTTTATGTGATTCTGTGACAGAATTAGTGCAGAACTAATTACCCTATAACAACCCATCAAATCAGGGGAGAGGGGGGACTCCTGTCACAGCCTCACATTATCCACATTATCTGGTAAACCAAACATGAGTTAATAGATATTAGCCAAGGGCTACAACTCCCGCCCAAGGGAAAGAAGTAAGTCACTCGAAGGCCAGAGTAATCTAGAGCCTTCTCGAAGGACTGGTCAAGTGAGTCCACTGTCCCGTGGACACTGATGTGGCCCGCCTATTGCGGGGTCCACGAGGAACTCGAACAGAGTTACCACCCGTGTCGGATTGCGACACGTGTGAATCGCCAGAGACAGACGGACCATCGGAGAGGCAACAGGGCCTGCCTTAGAGGGACTCAATAGTTTAGACCCATGTGTATTTGGGGTTCATAGACATATGCTAGATAGTTTGCTTAGAATGTTTGTTATAACCATGTGTGATGATGTTAAACCTCTGTGATATGCAACTCAGTGCGGGCTTCTTAAACCCACTGCGCCAACGCACTGTATATTGAAATACAATAAATGTTAGATATTATATTTAACGGAGTTATTGTTGCCTGTGTGAGCCCGAGCTCAGATACCTAGACATCCAACACGCTGACAATAACACGGTAATGGGGAACTGGGGGCGCTGATTGCCAACATGAGCTCTAGGCAGGATAGAGAAGAAGAAGAAGAAGAAGAAGAAGAAGAAGAAGAAGAAGAAGAAGAAGAAGAAGAAGAAGAAGAAGAAGAAGAAGAAGAAGAAGAAGAAGAAGAAGAAGAAGAAGAAGACTATTTAGAAGATATCTATCACAGATGAATGTCTATGACAGATGAAGATACGACAAGCGCGGGTTTAATGATTCTGACATGTTGCCTGGGCACTGACCTTACCTGGGTTACTGAGGCGAACTCTGAGCCAGGTCACGTGGTACAGGCTGTCTAATGTGACGGTGACCGGGCTGTTCGCGGTTGTTTTTAGGCAAGTTTGGTCGTCGCCATCTGTTGCATCCCGAGCTGGAGATCTGTGGAAGGCCAAGTCCTCTGTGGACAGAATGTTTACTGTAAAGTGCTCAGCTAAACCAGTAAACTGTCACTATAGTATTGTACATATAGACTTCACTTAAAAGTAAAGTGGTGTTTCTTTTTCTATCAGCACCAGAACATATTGTTTAACGAACAAAATTGAAATGAACGAAGGAAAGAACAAACATTGTTTTGGAAGAATATTAGGATATGCTAAAGCAGTTGTGCCGGCTTCGTGGCTTAGAGGTTATGACGTTTCTCCGTAATCTCTTATACTCTCGTCGACAACGTGATGACGGTTCAAATCAGTAGTGGTTCGAATCGCATCGGTAAATTGCGGGGTATGTGAGCCGGCCGCTCAGAAAGCAATGGCAAACTACTGAGCGTAATCTTGCCAAGAGATCAACATACAGCTGAAAGATGCTGGTGTTGACAGCTAAGTCCTGTAAAGGATATGCTAAAAAAAAAAAAAAGCAGTTGTGATTCCTATGGCAAGACCATTGTTATCTCCCGTGTGTTGCCGGGGCCCATAAGGAAAGTAAAAAATAGTAACACTGTAGCCTACCATGCATGTCGTTAGAGGCGACTAAGGAGGCTATGGTTCCTGCTACTGAGTGAGTGCGTGGCGCGTCACTGTGAGCTGTGAGTTTCGTGTGAAATGCTTTTGAATCTGCCCGAGGTGTTTTGGGACGTGACTGCATGTTCGGAGTGATGGCAGCTGGCTATGTCCCAGAGTTGACGGGATTTTGCCTTATGCAGAAATGCGTGGCTACTGGGCTTCTGGTTGACTGCCACTGCCGTCGGTGATGAACTGTATTTTCGTGGACTGTGTGGGTGAACATCTAGGAAACATCCAGATATGAAAATGACTGCCGATTCCATCAGAGATGAACTGGGTGTTTCGTGGGGACTGCTGTGTTGACATTCTGGCGGAGGCATTATGCACAGTGTATCTGTGCGAGCTGTTGTTTGTCGAGACTCCTGTCTTTTCCACTTTTCACATTGGGAATTGGGGAGCATTTTGTGTGATATTCACTAGCACAGGAACCGAGCATAATGGGGACGACCCGTTGCTGTGAAGTTGGAACTGCGACTCACTAACTAACTAACTAACTAACTAACTGGCCATTGTTAAGCAGCCTTAAAGACATGATAGTCATGTTAAAGTTCATCATCATCATCAAGTGCTCTAGACTACATGCATCTACTTGTGAACATTGCTCTAGACCAGATGTCGTCTCCTTTCAACGTTGCTCTAGTCTAGATACTGTCTCTTGTCAACATTGCTCTAGTCTAGATACTGTCTCATGTCAACATTGCTCTAGTCTAGATAATGTCTCTTGTCAACATTGCTCTAGTCTAGATAATGTATCTTGTCAACATTGCTCTAGTCTAGATACTGTCTCTTGTCAACAATGCTCTAGACGAGACGCTGTCTCTTGTCAACATTGCTCTAGACGAGACGCTGTCTCTTGTCAACATTGCTCTAGACGAGACGCTGTCTCTTGTCAACATTGCTCTAGACGAGACGCTGTCTCCTGTCAACATTGCTCTAGACTAGACACCGTCTCTTGTCAACATTGCTCTACTCTAGATACTGTCTCTTGTCAACATTGCTCTACTCTAGATACTGTCTCTTGTCACGATTGCTCTACTCTAGATACTGTCTCTTGTCAACATTGCTCTAGACCAGACGCCATCTCTTGTCAACATTGCTCTAGACGAGACGCTGTCTCTTGTCAACATTGCTCTAGACCAGACGCCATCTCTTGTCAACATTGCTCTAGACGAGACGCTGTCTCTTGTCAACATTGCTCTAGACCAGACGCCATCTATTGTCAACATTGCTCTAGACTAGAATTAATCTCTAAAATATATTTCTTCAGCCTCGAGGATACATTTCTCTATCGTTATTTCATCATGATGTCAACATCTTTGGTGAATCCAGCCTCATGAACCTATTCTAGGGAAAAAATATACCGTATAATTTACATGGAAGTAGCGAAGCAGCTACACTCATGACGTCTTGAGCGCGATCAGACCAGAGTTCGCCGCCAGAGGTGGTCGTCCCCCAACAGACGACTAGCCAACAATCCCTGGCGCATTCAGTTCTAGACAATGTGCTGACGCTATCATATCACAGACCCGTAGCGGCTTCCTGTAACGGGCATTGTTATTTTAACCAAACATTAATAACGCCACAATAACGGGACAGTCGAGCCCTACAGGAAGTTTAGGTAACAGACAGAAGTTAGAGGAAGGACAGTAATCTCTGTACGGCATATATTTAAACGTGTGTCGACATTTAGTAAACAAACATAAATAATAGAAATCTTACCGTACTGGCAGGCGGGACCGAACCAGCCTCCCTCACACGGAACACCATGTTCACAGGTACCCTCAGTGGTGCAGTCATGGTCTAAACACCGGCACTTGTACTGACACAGGGATCCGAACCACGTAGGTTTGCAAACTGAGACAGCATTAACTTTAGTTTCTACACCAGCTCATTTGTTAAATTGTTACCGCTTTATATACATATATACATATCAGGCGGGCCTTTTGCCGCTGGTTGCAGGGTCCGCTAAGGTCAGGCGGAGAGTCTGACGATAGTGCACGCTTTACACAGGTCCGGACACCTGTGATTGACAGATGTACGCGTCCTTATGGTTCAGACGCGTACGAGGCCCTCACCTGTGGGACTTGGCTGAACGCCTCTAAGCCGGGTCCATTGGGTTCCAGAGTCTGGCCATAACTCGTTATCTGCTCGCGGAGGCGAGGTCTCGGAGGTTTGACGCTGAGCCGCCAGCGTCTGCAGCCTACCTTGTGCCAGACGTATTGGTTACACATTCCTCTGGAAAATACATGGCTAGGCCGACAGAGAGAGAACATGTCGTTTGCGCACCACATGTTTCTCTGAACTGTGCCCAGGCATTGTGATGGAATATTGGCCACATTCCAACTCACATACTTTAGTCTGTCATGACTGCAAGGTGCCACTCCCTCACATATATACATATAAGGTGGAGGTCTCTCTCTCTCCCATCGAAGAGCACGCTACATAGTGGTGTCTCGTATACCGCAAGTTTACAATCATACTTGTAAAAGGCCGTCTCCCTGGCCAAGGGTTTAACGGCTTTCTCCGTAGTCCCGTATATCCACGTGAGGAACACAGCTGCCATGGACAGACAGAAAAATTAATGAACAAGTCCTTCAAGAAACAAATGAAGATCGTAAACTGATTAGTGACATTAGACGTAGACTGTCAAAGTTCTTTTGGCATGTTGTGGGAAGAAATCGTGGCCACAACTGGCAAGATCGAAGGGAAGAGACCAAGGGAAAGACAGAAAAGTAAATACCCGGAGGGCTTGGCCACGTGGCATGGTCGAGACAGAAATACGGAGCTCATCCACGACTCTGCTGATCGAGTGAGATGGCAAAATATGACCGACCAAGCTTATCGGCATGGCACATTATTGATGGATGGAACACAGATGCGCGAGATTCGGCAGCGGATTGCATCGCGTTGGTTACTTATAGAGTATGTGAGCCGGTCGCTCAGAAAGCAATGGCAAACTACTGAGCGTAATCTTGCCAAGAACATCAACAACGGCTGAAAAATATTGGTGTTGACTCCAACGTCCTGTAAGGGATATGCAACTTAAAAAAAAACAACAACAAACTTGTAAAAGCCTCTATTTGATGGTGATGGAACACGCCAGATGGCGAACCGCTAGAGCTGGCTTAAAATCATGGTGTATGGTTCTAGCTCTCCTATTTAAGGTGAGAGCGGGGAAACCGCATCTCACCCACGACAACAGTCAGATAGCTATAATTACACGGGAACGACCAGAAACGGCCTTTCTAATCCACGACCAATTCAGATAGGCACCCATGCCTGTGACGGATCATTTAGATCCAGAACTAGGCTGATGATGATCGTGGATGCCTACAGTGAGTGGCTTACTGTGATGTCAGAGCGCTCCTGGGCTCATGATAGAGTCACGATATGAGACCGGTGTTTGTGTTCATGTCACAACCGCTGCATGGCCTGCTTTGTAAGGTGTCTTATTGTTGTCGGTGTTACAGTTCTTTTGTAGTGTCACGTTCAAATCAGCTTAGGGGTGTGAATACGTCTGATTGTGGTACTTGGGGTACCCATAGGCCCGGTCGAGTGTGGCAGAGGTGTGGCTATATGTTGGGCACCACCCATTGTTTATGCTTGTTGGTGGATTGTAGTTATTGTTACTGCTGGATCTGATTCCTCAGTGTCTGTATAGACATTTACTGTCCCCGAGCTGTGGAGTTCGGTAAATAAAAGAGCTATTTCTGTTGTTTGTGATTTCTTTGTTCAGTCTCTGTGAGTTTGATTTATACACTCACTATTGCTGCTACATTCATTAGTGCTGGTATTGCCTAACTTCTCAATCTATTGTATTGTCTGGAATTGGCAAACAGCCTAGTTCTCTGGCGATCACAATCCTGAAGCTTCCTTTTTCTTGCGAGCTTGGAGCGGTTAGTGGTTCTAACTTTTCCCTCTGTTACTACTCTTCTTCTTCGCTTTGGCACTACGCAATCGGCTCACAGTTATCAGTTATCAGATGGGGTATCTTCATTGCACTTCGGACAGGTCCATAGGTGCTCAGATTCCCCCCCCCCCCCAGAATTTGCATCAGCATTCGGTGGCTAATATTGCCAGTTCTGTGTTGGTTGACGAGGCGCCTTGTTTTTCCCAATGTACCCCTCGCGTCTGGCAGTGCCGATTCTTACTCCCAAGTCTTTCATTCTGGACAGCGATGTGGATTCACTGACGTCAAAGTCCTCTGTTCTCGACATGTCTTTAAGGGCGGGAAATTTTTTCGTCCCTTAGAATGGAACGTGTTTTTACCTATATGTCTAAGTAATCAGCGTTGCGCTCCACATCTGATCACCGTAACAAAAGCTAGTTCTCCTGCTTTTCTTTTCCCCTATTTATATATATGTGTGTATGTGTGTCTGTGTGTGTCTGTGTGTCTGTGTGTGTGTGTGTCTGTGTTTGCGTGCCTTTGTTTGCTTGTGTGTATGTGAGTGTGTATGTGTGTATGTATGCGTGTGTGAGTGAGTGTGAGCGGAAAGAATGCTAAATATTGACCCATATTGTGTATAAATACCTGCTTGTGTATTCTGAGAGCAACATGCGTCAGGTATACATACCAGCTTGTGTATTCTGAGAGCAAAATCAAATCAAATCAAATCAACTTTACTTTAAAAGGGTCACAAATAGGGCACGCAGGCCCGTCTTACATTCGGCCCTTCCAATCATTCATCTTCCGTCTATCAAGAGCATTATACATTAACATAAGAAACAAAAAATTGTGAAATGAATGTTGTAAACATAAACAAGGCAAATTACACTGTTGTGAGGCCCATCTCCCACCTACCCACACATCACTCCATCCACATATCACCACACCCACACACACACCGCCACCCACCCACACCCAGGAACACATTCATACACCACCAACCGACCCAACCCCCTCCTGCACACCCCTCACCCACACACACTGCTCTCACCTGTTTCCCTAACCCAAACACACTCGCCACCCACACAAAGACCCCCACCAACCCACATATCCCGCGCCCACCCACATACACATGCTAAACCACTCACCCATCCCCACCCACACATCCTCTCCCCACCCACACCTCCAACCACCCATCCCCCACCCACACATCCTCTCCCCACCCACACATCCTCTCCCCACCCACACCTCCAACCACCCATCCCCCAACCACACCCCCATCGACCACATATTCCCCACTCACGCACACACATCCTCCACCAACACACACATCGCACATCCACTCACACATCCCCAAACCACACACACACACACATCCCCACCAACTGACATCTCCCTACCCACAGATACACAAATCTCCCTACCCACCTATACATCCCCAATCCACTCATACACACCTCAACACCCACACATACATCCTCCTCCCAGCCATACATGTCCTAACCCACATCCTACCACACAATATTCTCAACTCACGCACCACACACACATATCTCTCACCCACACATACCTCACAATATCCCCACCCACACCCTCACCCAACAACCCCGCACATACCCCCACCCACAGACCACTCAAATCTCCCACCCACACATACATCCCCCACCTACACACCCACACATACCCCCAACCAACATATGACACACCTGTCCCCAGCCACACTTACATTCCACACTCATACACCAGCACACACTCACTCACTCACCCACACATCCTCCACTACGCACCCACACACCCCCAACCACCCACCCCAACCAAACATCTCTCGACCACACATATCCCCACCCACATACATCCTCCACATAATCACGCATCTCGTCCCGACACATACACATCTCTCACCCACCTACACATCCATAAGCCACTAACACACCCTCCAACGGACACATTCCCCATCCACGCACACATCCCCACAACCCACACATACTTCCTCCAACCACCACACATCCCCTACTCACCCACACATATCCCCCACCCATATACACATTCCCGGCACCCATCACACACATTCCCCACCCACACACTATTCCCACCTGCAAACATATCCTCACCCACCCACCACAAACATACCTTCCACCCACACACCATGCACACATCCCCCACCAACACACCACACACAGATATCCCAAGCCAACACACCATACACTTCTCTCCACCCGCCCTTACATCCCCAATCCACCCACACTTATCCCCTACTCACACAACCCCGCCACCCACGCATACTTCCCCCCAAATGATCCACACATCACCATACACCCACACATATCACCCACCCATACACACATCCTCCACCCATACACACATCCCCCACACCCATTCTCACACCCTTACTTTCACCCCCACACATCCATCCACACATCCCACCAACACCCACAAATCTCACTACCCACCAACACCCACACACCCCAACCCATCCAAATGCATATCCCTACCCACACACCCACACATCCTCCACACACACACACTCACACATCCTGACATCTAGGCACATACATAATGCCTCAGGTGAGCATTGAAACTAGTATGAACAAACTCCCACACTTTACTAACACACATACACTGACAATTGTCGTGAGCAGTCTCATAAAAATGTTAAGCATGGAGAAAAATGTGTAAATATACAGTGTGTGACAAGAAATAGTAATGCTTCCACACACAGAGATACACACAGAGACAGGCACACACACACACACACACACACACACACACACACACACACATATTCACTCTCACGCTCACTCATTCTGTCTCTCATTCACACTGTCATGGAACGGCTGAGAATTCACCTAGCAATACTCCCACAAGTCCAATTCCCTTTTTTCCCGTAAGTCTAAAGCTAGTCGAAGGGATACAACCGAGGTATTAATGTACCCCACGCAAGGGCGATTGGTGGCCCTTGTCTTCTAGGCTGTTCGTGTGAGACCAGCTCAACCCAACCAGTTCCGCTAACGCATGCGCAAGAACCTTCTTAGAACAAAGAAAGGCTCAGTTGAGATCCGGCCGTGAGAGCAAGACGTTGTGTGTGAACAACTGTGTTAATTCGTAAATGGGAGAGAGGAAGCCAGTGTCTTGCTGTTTATCAAAGAAAACCGACAGAACGTCCAGTGTTGGGACGGGAGCTCCTCAATTCTGAATGCACAGTTTGTCGTAAGGTACGTTAAACATATTTAAATAAATAATGTGTGTCGTTACCGCGTTGAACCGAAGCTGTTCGACCACATGTCCCGCCCGGCGCACAAAGGTCAGTCAGGGGTGAAACTGTGGGCTTGTGTTTTAACTTAACACTGCAGGCGAGTTGAACACGATGGATTGTAGGCCTGTTTTTGCGTTAACATTGTACAAGTACGGGAATGCGTGTTATTGCCGCTACAAGTAGTTATAGACATTTCGGACAGGCCCAATAGTGTTAGAAGTCCGAGTTCACTCCTGGGCGGCCTTAGAACTCTAACTTAGTCGACACAAACGGACGTGGGCGAAGGCGGTGTAGAACATAGGTCGAGTGAGGTATCAGGGAACTCGGCCGAACCAGACGAAACCCATGCGATGGTCACCGGACATGTCGAGGGTCATTCGAAGGACATTGCGGGTGTCTAAGTTCGAATTCTTGGGTGTGGCGACCACTGGCTTTGCTGAGCTTTCCTCTTACTCTTTATGTTATTGGTTGCCGTAACGGAACACCATCTTGATAGGCAGTTGGTTCCCGAGAGGTTGACACTGGAGAAACTGGGGAATGCGACAGAGCTGGTCACAGCCAGCTGAACACCGTTCCAAATGCTCTGACCTTAACTAGGGGAGGAGGGAACGGGATGTGGACTTCCGCTACAGGGGGATTTCCCTGTATCATCTATTAAATTCTTGGATCAAAGCTCGAGCTCCGGGAAACTGGTTGTATAGTAGGTAAACATAAAATAGAACCAGGGAGAGGGGGCTACCTCCGAGGGAGGGGAGTTCGGTGGTCACCGGTCCGCCTTCAGAGCCATTCTGTCTCTAGGTACCTTTAACCTACTAACCTGGTATATTGTGTCCTTAGAAGTCTTTTTAGGACAGAAGGATTTCGCCGACACCATGACCAGATACACAGCCTACCTTGGGCGGGTTCGAGACGGAGGACGGTTCAGCCAGCACTTGTTAGGACCCAGACCTAGTTCAGTTTGGCATTGGATCCTGGTCTGTGAGGCTGCCGGCCGGGTCATGGCGACACCGGCCTATACTGAGTACACATAGGTAACGTGTACCTCTGGGGGTAAGTCTGTGTCACGATATTCACACATGGTGTTATCTTTGGCAGGTTCTACTTTCTGAGAGACTTACGTGACGGGACCAGAGGAAGATGACTTGGTGAAGGCTGCTAAATGGCTGGCTTACCTATGTGACGTGAAGTGAGGCTTCTACACCACACCACGTGCCGGGAAGTCACTACGCCACAGTCCAGTCCCGTCTAAAACGCTAAATGATCTTCAGCCAGTCCACCAAGTATTATGATGGCTACACACGGGCGAGTATCGTGTCCTCTTGTCTGTGAACAGTTTTGACATTATGACCCAGTAGCCAAACGGGTAGAGAAGAACTACATTACCCTTTATTTCATGATGGCCGGGTGTTCCGGGAACAGTCTACCATGTAGGATTATAAACAGTTGTGACATTCCTTACCGGTCACGCGCTACCAGTACTGACTTTGAGTGACAGAGTCAACTTGAACTGTGCCAACTTTCGGGGCTTATAGGCCCAGTTATACCCATTCTGATCCCATAAGAGACCACCATCTGGTTCCAGAACTTTGACATTGTTAACTGTGGGTTAAATGTTATGGTGGCTTCTTAGGAATGTTGTCTAGCACAGGCCTTACCAGTGAAGCTTGAAGGACCGGTCTTCAGAACTTCTACAGGGATGTTAGTCCGGAGTCATCACGTACCACCGCAACTTGGAGTCACCACATTGACGGCTAGTCATTCCAGTTGAGACTACACCTCGGCAGAGACATTCCACGCTACGTGTGCAGATGAGTGACCTCTTTAACCTTGTGGTATCGTACCGAGTGTACGGTGATGAGTGAGACGGCCTGAGACTAATCCAGATAGCCATTTCTTCTATCTCCTGGCGGTGGCCAGGATTCTCTCATGAACATTCCCTTTGTTGATAATCCTCTTGTACATTATATCATCTAGTCATTATGTGTAGACACCAGAGTCGTGTCATCTGTTCTGGATGAGAGGTGAAAAAGGTATTGTCCAGCGGTTGATAGTGAGAGAGGCAGGAATCCAAGGGCTGGTGGGGTCTGTAGACTGAGATTTATTGTATTCCCAGAGTGCATCTATTCCGTTATTAAGATGTAATAGTATGCTTCCCTCAACCCAGGAAATACTACGACACACACTCACTGACTCTCTCACTCAAACTACAGTAATGTACATGAGTTTATATTATATATGATAAAATCAAATGGTATTCAAGTGATAATATGACAGACGAGAATACACAAACATATGGATTCGCGTGTTACATGACATGCGTCTTCTCAACTCTCTCTCTGTCTCTGTCTCTGTCTCTGTCTCTCTCTCTCTCTCTCTCTCTCTCTCTCTCTCTCTCTCTCTCTCTCTCTCTCTCTGTCTCTGTATTTTTTCATAAACACACACTTACACGCATGCCCGCGTGCACGCGCGCGCGCAAACACACACACACACACACACTGACAAATACAATCTCCCACTGTCTCACTCTCTCTCGCTCACACTCTTCTCTCTCTCTCTCTCTCTCTCTCTCTCTCTCTCTCTCTCTCTCTCTCTCTCTCTCTCTCTCTCTCTCTCTCTCTCTCTTGCACACTCACTATTTCCCTCATTCATTCACTCTCTCCATCTTCACTCACTTTATCTCTAACTCGCTTTCTCTCTCACTCATACACAGACACACATCATCACGCTATCACTCAATGTTTCACTCACTCTCTCTTACCCTAGCGCACTCAATCACTCAATCTTTTACTCTCTCTCTCTCTCTCTCTCTCTCTCTCTCGCTCTCTCTTGCACACACACATACACACACACACACTCTAACACTCATTCACTCACTCACACACACTCACTCTCTCACTCATTCACTCCTCACCTATTCACCCACTTACTCACTCTCTCTCACACAATCCTTCACACACACACACACACTTCTCTCCACCCGCCCTTACATCCCCAATCCACCCACACATATCCCCTACCCACACAACTTCGCCACCCACGCATACTTCCCCCCAAATGATCCACACATCACCATACACCCACACATATCACCCACCCATACACACATCCTCCACCCATACACACATCCTCCACCCATACACACATCCCCCACACCCATTCTCACACCCCTACTTTCACCCCCACACATCCATCCACACATCCCACCAACACCCACAAATCTCACTACCCACCAACACCCACACACCCCAACCCATCCAAAAGCATATCCCTACCCACACACCCACACATCCCCCACACACACATATCCCCACACTCGCACACATCCTCCACACACACACTCACACATCCTGACATCTAGACACATACATAATGCCTCAGGTGAGCATTGAAACTAGTATGAACAAACTCCCACACTTTACTCACACACATACACTGACAATTGTCTGAGCATTCTCATAAAAATGTTAAACATGGAGAAAAATGTGTAAATATACAGAGTGTGACAAGAAATAGTGATGTTTCCACACACAGAGATACACACAGAGACAGGCACACACACACACACACACTCACACATATTCACTCTCACGCTCACTCATTCTGTCTCTCATTCACACTCACTCTCTCACTCAAACTACAGTAATGTACATAAGTTTATATTACACATGATAAAATCAAATGGTATTCAAGTGATAATATGACAGATGAGAATACACAAACATATGGCTTCGCGTGTTACATGACATGCGTCTTCTCAACTCTCTCTCTCTCTCTCTCTCTCTCTCTCTCTCTCTCTCTCTCTCTCTCTCTCTGTGTATCTCTCTGTCTCTCTGTCTCTGTATTTTTTCATAAACACACACTCACACGCATGCCCGCGTGCACGCACACACACACACACACACACACACACTAACACATCCAATCTCCCACTGTCCCACTCTCTCTCTCGCTCACACTCTCTCTCTCTCTCTCTCTCTCTCTCTTACACACTCACTATTTCCCTCATTCATTCACTCTCTCCATCTTCACTCACTTTATCTCTAACTCTCTTTCTCGCTCACTCATACACAGACACACACCCTCACGCTATCACTCAATGTTTCACTCACTCTATCTTACCCTAGCGCACTCAATCACTCACTCTTTTACTCTCTCTCTCTCTCTCTCTCTCTCTCTCTCTCTCTTGCACACACACATACACACACACACACTCTAACACTCATTCACTCACTCACACACACTAACTCTCTCACTCATTCACTCCTCACCTATTCACTCACTTACTCACTCTCTCTCACACAATCCTTCACACACACACACACACACACTCACTCTCTCAATCACACTCTCTCTCACACATACACATACGCATGAACGCACACACGCACACACTCCCTCACTCACTCTCACTCATACACGTACGCTTGCATGCACTGACACATTCACTCACCATTTCTCGCTCAATCACTCTCTCCACACACACGCATGCCGTGCGCACACACACACATTCATTCTCTCACTCTCTCTGACACCCACTTTATCTCTCTCTCTCTCTCTCTCTCTCTCTCTCGCACACGCACACACATATATAGTGAACAGTTATAGTTAAACAATTATAATGAAAGCAACATGTTTCATGTATACATACCAGCTTGTGTATTCTAGAGCAACATGTGTCATGTATACATACCTGCTTGTGTATTCTGAGAGCAACATATGTCATGTATACACACCTGCTTGTGTATTCTGAGAGCAACATGTGTCATATATACATACCAGCTTGTGTATTCTGAGAGCAACATGTGTCATATATACATACCAGCTTGTGTATTCTGAGAGCAACATGTGTCATATATACATACCAGCTTGTGTATTCTGAGAGCAACATGTGTCATATATACATACCAGCTTGTGTATTCTGAGAGCTACATGTGTCATGTATACATACCTGCTTGTGTATTCTGAGAGCAACATGTGTCATGTATACATACCAGCTTGTGTATTCTGAGAGCTACATGTGTCATGTATACATACCAGCTTGTGTATTCTGAGAGCAACATGTGTCATGTATACATACCAGCTTGTGTGTTCTGAGAGCAACATGTGTCATGTATACATACCAGCTTGTGTATTCTGAGAGCAACATGTGTCATGTATACATACCAGCTTGTGTATTCTGAGAGCAACATATGTCATGTATACATACCTGCTAGTGTATTCTGAGAGCAACATGTGTCATGTATACATACCAGCTTGTGTATTCTGAGAGCAACATGTGTCATGTATACATACCTGCTTGTGTATTCTGAGAGCTACATGTGTCATGTATACATACCAGCTTGTGTATTTTGAGAGCAACATGTGTCATATATACATACCAGCTTGTGTATTCTGAGAGCAACATGTGTCATATATACATACCAGCTTGTGTATTCTGAGAGCAACATGTGTCATGTATACATACCAGCTTGTGTATTCTGAGAGCAACATGTGTCATGTATACATACCTGCTTGTGTATTCTGAGAGCTACATGTGTCATGTATACATACCAGCTTGTGTATTTTGAGAGCAACATCTGTCATATATACATACCAGCTTGTGTATTCTGAGAGCAACATGTGTCATATATACATACCAGCTTGTGTATTCTGAGAGCAACATGTGTCATGTATACATACCAGCTTGTGTATTCTGAGAGCAACATGTGTCATATATACATACCTGCTTGTGTATTCTGAGAGCAACATGTGTCATGTATACATACCAGCTAGTGTATTCTGAGAGCAACATGTGTCATGTATACATACCTGCTTGTGTATTCTGAGAGCAACATGTGTCATGTATACATACCTGCTTGTGTATTCTGAGAGCTACATGTGTCATGTATACATACCTGCTTGTGTATTCTGAGAGCAACATGTGTCATGTATACATACCAGCTTGTGTATTCTGAGAGCAACATGTGTCATGTATACATACCAGCTTGTGTATTCTGAGAGCAACATGTGTCATATATACATACCTGCTTGTGTATTCTGAGAGCAACATGTGTCATGTATACATACCAGCTTGTGTATTCTGAGAGCAACATGTGTCATGTATACATACCAGCTTGTGTATTCTGAGAGCAACATGTGTCATATATACATACCAGCTTGTGTATTCTGAGAGCAACATGTGTCATATATACATACCAGCTTGTGTATTCTGAGAGCAACATGTGTCATATATACATACCTGCTTGTGTATTCTGAGAGCAACATGTGTCATGTATACATACCAGCTTGTGTATTCTGAGAGCAACATGTGTCATATATACATACCAGCTAGTGTATTCTGAGAGCAACATGTGTCATGTATACATACCTGCTTGTGTATTCTGAGAGCAACATGTGTCATGTATACATACCAGCTTGTGTATTCTGAGAGCAACATGTGTCATGTATACATACCTGCTTGTGTGTGCACACAGACCAGTAGGGTCCCTGCAGTCAGCATGAGAACCGCGGTCTGTCTGAGGTCCATCTTACTTGTGCAGACACTTGACTTCAGTCTCTGGTCCTAGCTCGTTGTGCAGTTCTGGTGAGAGACAAAGATACAGGGATAGACAGACAAAATCAGACTATCGGACACACATACAGGCATACATGCATAAAGGCAAACAAATAGACAGACAAACAGGCAGAGAGGCATACATCAATCAGACAGACAGACCAACGACAGGCAGACAGACAGACAGACAGACAGACAGACGGACGGACGGACGGACGGACGGACATATAGTCATTCAGACAGACAGACAGACGGAATCCATATAATACACAGACAGGCAAATAGACTGAGAGGCAGAGAGACAGACATAAAACAGACACACAAATCCACGACAGACAGAGATCTTCGACAGACACACAGAAAAAAAAAACATACAGGCTATAGACAGACAGAAAATCACACAGTCAGACGTCAGGAAAGGTGTACAAACAGGGCTATGGACAGGACAACCGACTTTAGACAGGCAGGCAGGCAAACAGACAACTAGACACAAAAGGAGGTTGACAGTCAAAGGCAGGATGTTTTCATGAGCGACCAGTATCACAGCCGAGCAACATAATGTGGGACAGACAGACAGCCAGACAGACAAACTTGGCTACAGACACAGAACCGGACATACAAACAGATATATAAGCAAGCTGACAACCAAAAATAAATAAACCGACAGACAAGCAGGCTGACAGACAAAGTCTGACACACAGACAGACATACTTACATATGTTTGACACGGCTAGACAATGTGTGAAAGTAATAAACAACTGAATGGCAACACTGATGATGTCACGTAAATATAAAATATTCCTCTATAACTGGACTTACGTGCCCGTGTGTGCTGGCGTGAATGTATGCTAATATGTAAACGTGTGAGGGCATGCTTGTGGGTGAGTACAATCCTGGTCATGTGCAAGTCTGCGATTATCTGAAATTGTACTTCCTGCTCTAGTTTCGTGTCATAGATAGAGCTGTTGGGAATGCATGAATTGAGAATGTCACACTCAACCCCAGTGACCAATGAACGCTCAGGTCATCTCAACATGTCTGGACCAGCAAACTAAACTATGTTGGCGGCATCAGATATCACGGCTCTTGAAACACAACTTCCAGAGCTACTGGAACACGATGCAACGGCCGAGCCAAATCAAGACCCTCCAAATTCACTCCCCCCCAACACCACGACCCACCAACATCACGGATCACCAATATCACGGCCCTCCAACATCACGGCCCTCCAACATCACGGCCCTCCAACTTCACGGATCACCAACATCACGGATCACCAACATTACGACCCACCAACATCACGGATCACAAACATCACTGCCCTCCAACATCACCGCCCTCCAACATCACGACCCTCCAACATCACGACCCTCCAACATCACGGCCCTCCAACATCACGGCCCTCCAACATCACAGCGAACAAACATCAGGGCCCACGAATATTACAACCCACTATCACCAGGACCCACAAACATCACGGCCCTCCAGTACGACCCACCAACATCACGCCCCTCCAACACGACCCACCAACATCACAACCAACCAACATGACTACCCAGAGCCATCACTGCCTATCAACATCATCGCTCTTTAGATACAGCTGTCATGGCAGCATGGTTACTGGAAAACGAGGCAACGGCCGACCAACATCACGGCCCTATAAAATCACGACCGTCTAACTAATAGCCCATCGACATCACAGCCCATAAACATCACCGCCCACCAACGACATCGTTCACCAACATCACGGTTGAGAGATATTGTGTATACATGTATGCCCTATCGGTCGGCTCGCTACGTCACCATTTCTGGTGTTGGTCTGACTGCAGTATCGGCTCAACAACTGCCAACCCCATTCTCCTTCAAACATGCTGCATGCCCTTGACAGGAGGTTGCCATCAACCCATGTTCATGCGAACGATATGTCACAACCCACGAGACAGCAAGTAATGTAGACATCTACGAAAGTCACAACCCATGAGGCAGAAATTAATGTTGACATCTACAAAGTTCACAATATATGAGGCAACAAGTAATGTATATATCTATGACAGTCACAACACACGAGGCCGCCAGTAATGACACACGAGGCAACAACAGGAAACAAAGTACAAAGACAAGGGATGACAAAATGTCCTTTGATACAGTGCTAAAAGGAGAAGAGTGCAACTAAACTGATATATCAATAATATATGTAACGCAATGATATATCAATACTATATGTGCCATACCGATATATCAATACTATATGTGTCACACTGATATATCAATACTCTATGTGCTGGTTCTTACCATCACCATGTCGACAGAGTCCCAGTTTCCTTCTTCTTTCCTCCCTTCCTTCACTGCCGACCCTGCCTCGATCCAGTTGTCTTGACTTCCCGTCACTTTCTTTCCCTCCTGTACATTCAGTTACCCATGTGTACACTAGGAATCGGAGGTTGTTTACGCAACTACAGTCTTCTAATGTGTCACAAATTAGCAATGTACTCTGGAACCTGTTTTGTGTGTTTGTATGTGTGTGTGTGTGTGTGTGTTTGTGTGTATGTGTATGTTGGTGGGAGGGGGGCTTGAGGTATGTGTCTGTGTCTTTGTGTGTGTGTGTGTGTGTGTGTGTGTGTGTGTGTGTGTGTGTGTGTGTTACACAAGGAGTACAGGAGGTTGGTCGGGAATCATGTTACGTGTTGTTTCCCACGTACGGATCTATGTATTGCTACTGGCCAGGTGTAGGGAACAGTCTGACCTCCCATACTCCCCTAGTCGCTATTAGTGCTTTGACCTAACCCCAGAGACCTGGCCTGGAGATGTGGGGATAACATGGGGCATGCTGACCTGGGCATGTCAACCCTATCCACTCGGTCCCATCAGTTACAGTTGAGATACATGTCCAGTCGAACCCCGACTGATGTACACACATCTTGGGCTAGCATCATGCACCCAACACGTCTCAAGGCGGGGAGAGAGGTCCCTGACCTGCTCCAGTTTACTGTGTCCTGACATTGTAGGGCGTCTGTTTGTCTGTCGTTAGCCACAGCTTTCTCTGCACATCCATATCTCCATAGGAGCTCAACTTTCCTCCCATAGAACACACGGCGAGAATCTCAGCACACCGATATCTCCATAAGTGCCCCACTTTACTCTCATAGAACGCAGGGCGAGAGTTTCAGCAAAGTGGACGAACTCTATAGCCATCGAGAACTTAGATCTGTCTGTAAAAGAATCACACCTGATATCAACATTCCTGTTAGCTTGTAATTAGTCAAATTTTTGAACTTTGCATTAGATCTAGGAGATGGATCCTAAGAGAATTTCGTCCTTGCGCGATATGGCTGGAGGATGGTTCTATAACACCAGAGCTGGACGCAGTTAAGGGTCAGCGACTGATAAAAGGGAAATCATGGATGGCTCAGGCGGAGGATACGATCAGACAGGTGTGCCCCTTGGAGAACATTAGGCGTGGATAGGAGTGGGTCAGAGTGCCAGGGGAGCAGTCAGACTTTTGCAGAGTTATAATCACATTGAGCCGGGAGTGTAGGGAGTGGGCAGCAGGGGCCACGGAAGTGGAAATCCAGCAACTAATTCAGGATAATGCTCGCCCGGGTGATGTGATTATCTACACAGATGGTTCGGTGTTGAGAGGTAGTAAAAGTGCCTGGGGTTTCTTGGCAAAGGCTAATGGCCGACGTTTGGTGCAGGAGAGCCTGGCAAATGATACCACAACATCTAGCTTAAGAATGGAGATGGAAGCAGTGAGTGCAGCTTTCCGCTGGATGGAGAATACGATGCACACACACACACATCGTGATTGTAACTGACTCAGAAAGCATGCTGAGTAGGGTGCTGACAGGCAATCTTCGTGCCGAGTGGCTTGCTTCGCTTCGGAAGTCACTGGTGTCAAACATCGTCTGGATCTTTTCTCCGGAGCATGCTGGTGTGCTGGGGAATGAACCGGCAGACAGATTGGCTGGCTCTGCAAAACTTGGTGGTGTATTGATGCATGATAAGGCAGACGTGGTTGCGGTCTTGTGAGAGCAGGTGTACACCACGGAGGAGCAAATGGATTACCATGGTCTGGCAAGAATGCGACAGCGTGGAGTGACGAGGGGATCTGGCCGATGCTGGACGCTTAAAGGAAAGGCGAGATGCACATAAAATCAGATTGCTACTGGTACTATTGGGGTTGGAACTCTTCGTTGGCTTCTGAGAATGGGGACGGAGCGCTTATGGGAATGCCCCAAATGATGTGATGTCGGTTCCTACATCAATCTGTCAATCAATCAATCAATCAGTATCAGAGAGGGAAGTGTCATTTGTTCCATGGATCTACTGCACCATCATCAGAAAGGAGAGTTTCATTTGTTCTAGGAGGTAGGAGGGAAAGAGAGAGAGAGAGAGAGAGAGAGAGAGAGAGAAGAGGGGGGAAGAGAGGAATAGAGAGAGGAAGGGAGAGGGAGAAAAGGAGAGGGAGGGAAATAAGGAGAGAGACAGAGGGAGATGGAAGACGAAGGAGGGATACTGAGGGAGAGAGGCAATGGGAGGGAGGGAGAAAGGGATAGGGAGTGAGAGAGAGTGCGAGAGAAAGAGAGAGGGGGGAGAGAATGAAAGAGATAGGAAGCAAGAGAGGAAGAGGGGGAGAGAGGGTAATGAAGGGAAAGGGAGAGAGAGAGAGGGAGAGGGAGAGAGGGCGAGGGTGAGAGAGGGGGATAGGGAGATAGAAGGAGAGAAAAGGGAGGAGATAGACAGACAGAGCGAGAGATACGGAGGTATGGGAGGAATTGGCGAGGATTCAATGTCGTTTCAACGGGTTCTGATGATGCTCAGCACAAGCCCTGCTATCCGACCATGATAACACGGCGTGTCAAGTCTAGAGGATCGGCTTTATTGCACCGGGTTTTGTCCCATATGGTTCGGTCTGAACTCGACAGCCCCAGTGATCCCACGAGTCTTGGAGAATGTGACACTCGTCAAATTAAAGACTATGTCAAGAATCGACCACAACTTACATTGTCCAAGGCTCGCGGCTTTTTACTTTTGCCACGGAGATCCCCTTACCCTGCCCTACTCCCTCACCCACCCAGAGAAGTACTCATGTGTGTGGTTTGTGTAAATAGCTTGCTCTTGTTGTTCCCTTGATAAAGACATATTTCGCACACACACAAATGACTGGGAGATCAAAAGCGGACGGGCATGTGAGAGTGTGTTACATCAGACAGCCTCTTTTCCGTTTGCTGAACTGGCTGGAATTCCGATAGAAGTACTGCGAGCATAGGTTGTTGTGCCAGGGGCAATGACATCCATGTACTTGACAAGGAAAGTTAACATTGTCGTTATGACTAGATAAGTTGCTGGTCAGTTAGTTAGTTGTTAGTAAGCTAGGTGGTTAGTTTGTTGATTAGTTAGTTGACTAGTTAGATAGTTAGCTGTTTAGTTAGTTAGTTAGTTAGTTAGTTAGTTAATTAGTTAGTTAGATAGTTAGTCGTTTAGTTAGTTAGTTAGTTGTTTCGTTAGTTAGTTAGTTAGTTAGTTAGTTATTTAGTTAGTTAATCAGTTATGTAGTTAGTTAGTTCGTTACTTAGTTAGTTAGCTAGTTAGTTAGTTACTTAGTACTTAGTTAGTTAGTTAGTTGCACCAACACTCACTTCCTCTGATGATGTGAAAGGTGCATTCTATGAGCATTCTTAGACTCTGTGATCAAGGCAGTACTAAAATCTGACAACATGTATGTGCTCGGTGATTTCAATGCTCGAGTGGGTATGAGCCCGAGTTCATGGCCAGTGTGCCTCGGAAAATACAACATCCGTCGTATGAATGGAAAGGCTGCTGTAGCATTGCAGCAGAAACGACATATGGATTAAAAACTCCTGTTTTAAGGTAAAAGAGCGGCATAAAGTCACATAGAAACACCAACGATCTGGCCATTAGCATAAACTAGACTTCATCATCATACGGAAACAACATTTGAATCAAACATTATGAGCTCGATGTCACCACAGTGCTAGCTGTGATACGTATCATTATACAGTTGTTGCATGGGTTAGACTTAGATCAAAGAGAATCTACACAGCTAAACACAAATCTGGCTCCAGGATAACCAAACAAAAAACAACATAGGTAGTCTCCGTGGCGAAGTTGTCAAGTCGTCTGCCTCGCGCTCTGAAGGTTGTGGGTTCGATTCCTGAGGGTCTTCACTGGAGCTTCGGAGTTCGTGCTTCGTGTGACGCTTTCGACACGTCGCCCTGCTGAAAAAGCCCGAGCCATATGAGATAAAACCCGGTGCAATGAAGTCGACCCTCTATTAATATTATCAACACTAAAGATAATGATACGCATTTTGAGTTCCAACAGCATCTTGAAGACGCTTTCACTGATACATCAGAAAATTGTACAGCAAGTGAAAAGTGGGGCAAACTTTAGGAAACTATAAAACATCGGTAGTTGAGTATGTAACAGTGGATCATAAGAGGCAAGGCGGTTTGCGGCAAACAGCCAGACACTGCAGTCCCTGACTGATAGATAGAAGATAGCTCTCTTAAAAAAAAAAAACAAGGAATGAATAACACGAACCACTCTCAGTGAGCTGAAACAAGCTAGGACGGATGCTCAAACGACTAGTTGATCACGTTATGAGAGTGCATTTAAAATGCAAGTGATCAGGGAAACATTAAACGCATGTATGAAGGGGTAAAGAAATCTTGGGGTCCAATGATCAAAAGAAGTGCTACATTGAAAACCCTAACTGGAAAACTCATCACTGATAAGAAACAGTTGATGGATAGGTGGTTAGAACACTCTTTGGAGCTTTACTCAAGCGAGACCAAACTAGCGGATGATGCCCTCAATTCCAAAGAGGCTCTACCAACTCTTGACCACCTGGACACACTTCCCACCATAACAGAAGTTAAGTGTGCTATAAATGAACTTGCATCTGGCAAGGCCCCAGGTAAGGATGGAATTCTAATAGAGGTTATCAGGAGTGGGCAAGACACACTCACTATACAGATCCACCAGCTAATAGAGCTATGCTGGCGTGAAGGACAAGTCCCACAGGATTTCAAAGATTCAAGCATCATAACACTGTACAAGAACAAGGAAGATCAGAGTGTCTGTAACAATAATAGGGATATTTCACTTCTATTTATCGTTGGGAAAATATTTGCCAGAATTTTTCTGCGCAAACTTCAAGTCCTGAAGTTCAAGTCTACCCCGAATCACAGTATGGCTTTCGAAGGAATCGGTATACCACTGATATGATATTCTCATTGCGACAAATGCAAGAAAAATGCCATGAACATAATCAACCACAGTGGTTCGCAACCGGAGGGGAATCCCCCCCACCCCCCAATCCCCTCTGGGTATGGAATTTTAGGGTTTCCGTGGGTGGGGAGGGGGGTATAATATCATCAAATGGCATATCAGAAAACGAGATCGAAAATACTCGTAGATGCTATAAGGCAAACGAGCTCATTTTACAAAGGGAACCGATACTAAAGAACAAACACGTATTAATAGATAATAAAAATGCACTCTACAACACAATCTTCCAACCAACTCTGTGTTACCTATGCCAAATCTGGACAATGACAGAAAAAGAGAAATTAAAACAACTTACAACAACAGAAATTAGATTCATATTCAATCAATCAATCATGTGCCATGCAGGAAAGCGTGGGCGGTCATGACTCGCCATTTCACCCACACCAGACTCGTGAATCAGCTCAGTGTTCCTGTCTCGTCCATGCCATGTGGCCAAGCCATCCAGGTATTTTCATCTCGGTCTTCCTCTTCGTATGTTCACTAAGTTCTCCAATCCATTTCTTATCATAACATGTCCAAAAGATTTTGATTGTCTATGTCTAATTTCTCTAGTCAGTTTACGATTTTCATTTGTCTCATGTAGTACTTGGTCATTGGTTTTTCTGTCTGTCCATGGTATTGTTTGCATTTTCTTCAGTAACCACATTTCTGCAGCCATCAGATGTTGTTCAGCTTGACTGCACATTGTCCAAATTTCACATCCATACAAAAGAACAGGCTCTATGTATCCCCTCAACACTCGTTTTCTCGATTCAATTAACATCTTTTTATTGGTCAGAATGTTTTTCATCTTGCTAAAGGCTACTTTCGCCATGGCGATTCTTGTTCTAATCTCTTCAAGGCATCTCCCATCAGATGTTATAACTGTTCCAAGATAATTGTACCGATTCACTTGTTGAAGAATATTTCCATTTACTTGTATATTACATTGTGGCACTTCTTCCTTCCTAGTGACGACCATAACCTGAGTCTTTTTACAATTTAATTCTAACCCCAGTTGCTCACTGTGTACAACAACTGCGTCTACTAATTGTTGCAGATCCTGTGCATTGTCTGCAATCAATACTGTATCATCTGCATATCTAATGTTATTGATGTTTCGTCCTCCAATGCTGATTCTTTTATATCTTCTACATTTTTGAAAATATTTTCACTATATAGGGAAAAAAGATCTTGAGACATTACACATCCCTGCCTAACACCTCTCTTAATAGGTTGATACTGTCCCATTTCATTATCAATCCTTATGGCAGATTGTTGTTTCCAATACATGTTTTTTATAAGTCTAATGTCTTTCCCATCAATTTGTAGATCTGCAAGCATATCCACCATGTTAACATGTCTATCTCTATCAAAAGCCTTTATGTATGTAGTCAATAAAGCAAAGATGTATATCCTTGTTTATTTCTATAGCACGTTCAATAACTGTTCGCAGCATATACACAGCATTTACTGCACTCTTTCCTTCTACAAACCCACATTGTACTTCCCCTATTTCAGGTTGTATTTTCTTCCTCACTCTTTGCATGATAATTCGTAGCAAATTCTTTGTGATGTGACTCATTATACTAATTGTTCTATGTTGATCACATTCCAAGGCTTATAATTTCTTTGGTATTGCAATAAATACAGAGTTACATAATTCAGAAGGTATATCTTCAGTATCATATAATGTGTTCAGCAGTCTGGTGACTTGATCTAGTCCAAATTCTCCTAAAGCTTTAATCATTTCATTTGTGATGTTATCTGCACCGGGGGCCTTGCCAGCTTTCATATGCTTAAGAACATTTCGAACCTACATCTTCAAAATTGGCGGTCCTTCATTATTAAATCTAATATCATGCTGTTCCTCTCTGTTATCATTATACAGGTTTTTCACATAATCTGTCCATACATGTAGAATCTGATCTTTTTCTATTATGATTCTGCCACCTTTAGTTTTTAGACAGCCTGTTGATGTATTTGTTCTTTTATTAGTAAATTCCTGAATTCTTTTGTGCACTAATTTGGTGCTTTGACTGTTGTGTTGTTTTTCCAATTTCTAATCACTTTTCCTCAATGCTACGCTTCTTTTGCCTCCTTACATAATATTCTGACTTGTCTGTGAATTTCTTCATATTTGTCAGAATTATTTTTGTTGAGTCTTCTTGTTTCCATTATGTGTAAAATTTCTTCAGTCATCCATTTCTTACGATCCACCTTCTTTAATTTTGGAATAGTTATTTCTGCAGCCAAACTGATTGCATTCTTCAATATTTCCCATTGATCATCCACTCCTGGAATAATATCTCTAGATGAGACAATATATCAAATCTGTTCTGTTGAATTTGTTTTGTATTTCTTTGTCATTACTCAATGTACACAAATCTTATTTAGTTTTTCTTGTTATATACTTGACTTTCTTCAACTTTATCATCAATGTTCCTTTAAGAAGTCTTTGGTCACTATAGCAATCAGCACGGGGAACTGTTTTTGTAATTGTTAGCGCGTTTCTAAATCTTCTGCTATCAGAATGTAGTCAATCTGGTTTCTTATCCTGCTATCAGGACTCCTCCATGTCCATAATCTTTTAGGGTGTTGCTTAAACCAGGTGTTTCCTATAATAATTTCCTTTTCTTTTGCCTACGAGCCTGTATCCTCTTTCATTTCTCTCTCCTAAACCATAGTTTCCTACTGTGTATCTATCACCTTGATTTCCTACTTTTGCATTGAAGTTTCCTATTATGAAGTTTATTTCTGAATTTTTACGTTTCTTTAAGGCAGACTCTATGTCTTTATACAATTCCTCTACACTATCTTCACTGGATTCTCCTGTTGGTGCATATACGTGAATAACATTTATGCTAAAAGTTCTGCTACTCAATTTAACTAATAGAACTCTGTCCGACACGCTCCAATGTTCTTGAACAGATTTTGATGTTTTCCGGTCCATAATAATTGCCACTCTCCTTTGTCGATCTTCACCTCCAGAATAAATAATCTTAAAATCTTCATCTATTATCTTGATGCCTGCTCCTGTCCATCTCGTTACGCACATCCTTAAAATATTTTTTTTTTCTCTTTGTATTTCTTGTTTTATGTTCTCTAATTTTTCGTCGTTATTTAACGTCCTAACGTTCCATGTTGCTAATTTTAATGTCTGTGTCCTAGTCTTGCGATGATCAGTCTTTAGGCGAATCATAATGTACTAGGCACTTTTAAAGAGATAGTTTGCTGTCGCCATTTTACCGGAAGATTCATATTACGAATATTTTATGCATCAAGACAAGAGCAAGTCAGAAATGAATAAATCAGGACTACAGTGGAGGTTAAAGCAACGCTGGATTTTATTAGAAAACAGCAAGTTAAATGGTTTGGCCATACAACAAAGGCTACCAACTTACAGTGCTGGTCTCCTTGGCCTAGAGGTTAGCAACTTTTTCTGTAACACCGAATACTCTCGTGATTTACGTGAGCGCACGAGAATTGGAAGCAGTTCGATTCGCGCCAGTGACTTATGAGAGTATGGAGCCGGTCGCTCAGAAAGTCGTGGCGTGCTGATGAGCGTAATCTAGCTCAGGAATCAACATACAGCTCAAAGATGCTGATGTTGACCGCAATATCCTGAAACAGGATGGAAATGCGGAAACCAAACCAAAAACAAAATAACCAACCGACAGTATACCACAACAAGCAAAGGTGTAAAGAGGAAACGGAACCAGAAGAAGACCATGTAACTGATGGAGAGCGGAAATAAAAGAATCCATGAGAATCAAGGTAAGTGATACCCATAAACGAGCACTCATCCTGCTATTCATGCTTCACTCCCACACCGCAAGGTACAAGAGGAACAAGATGAGATCATTACACAAACATAGAAACATGATTACATTATTGTACACAAACATACAAACATGATTTCATTATTGTACACAGTCGCAATCATGGTTAGGGTATTTTGTACAAACACAGAAGCATAAATAGATTATTGTATACACATACACACAGGTAATTGCATTATTGTATTCATCCATCCATCATGTTCCATGCCGGTAAGCGTGGGCGGTCATGATTCGCGATTTCACTCTATCACCAGAGTCGTGGATCAGCTCAATGTTCTTGTCTCAACTATATCACGTGGCCAAGCCATACAGGTACTTACTTCTCGGTATTCCCCTTGTTCCTCGATCTTGCCAGCAGTCATCAAGTTCTCCGATGTATGTCCTCTCATAACTTGCCCAAAATAATTGGACTGCCTACGTCTAATTTCTGTAATCAGTTTACGATTTTCATTTGTTTTTTTTAGGACATGGTCATTGGTTTTTCTGTCTATCCATGGTATTCTTTATATTCTCCTCGGAAACCACATTTCCATAGCCATCAGCTTGACTACACACACACACACACACACACACGCACCCACACACACTACACACACATACACACACAGCAACGCAGGCAGGCAGGCAGACAGGTAGGCAGACAGGTAGGCACACAGACACACATACCTCACGTACGTACATACATACATACATGCACGCATGAGCGCGCGCATGCATGCATGAAGACAGGCCGAGATGTTAGCAGTTAGCAGACAGACTGACATACATACATCAATTTCTGTATATGCATGAGTAGACATCTAAGAAACGTGCTACAGTCAATCAGGCTTCACGTCCCCCTCACCCCAATCTAAGAGTACATACATTACTGGTGAACTTTGACCTGTGAATTTATAGCAGTATACACTTCAAAAACACAACACACAACACACAGCGGGTGTGTACACACCTGGCAGAGTTTGATGGACCTTGCAGAGATCATTCCGTGACAGAGAGATGTAGTCATTGGATTCGGCGGGTGAGTCGGCATGTCCGTCAGACTTTGTTGTCTTGCGTCGCCTGTGAACACATTCATGGAGTTGAAGTCACATTGAATGTTGCTTGTGTTTGTGTCTGCTGTACTCTGTGAGTGTGAATGACCATGGTTAGTTCACTTCATTATCTTGCTGTGATCAATTTAGACGTATGACTGTATGTTATTGTCTAGCATGCCTGTGTTAAGAACTTTACTTTAATGCGTGAACATTATTTATTCGTTTTATTTTAACTTCTTTTTAACTTTTTGACTTCCGTTACAAATGGCGACGAAGTGGCATCGTTTATTCTTCGGGGAGACGCTGTTTAGAGTTTTCCTGTGGATTATGTGATGTTATTTCGTATTCGTTTATTGGAAGTGTTCAAAAGAAGCCACGGAAGGCAGGTGATGGAGGCAATTTTGAGGGCAGCCGACAGATATTTGTTGGTTATGGTCTCAAGTTACGCGAAGGCAGGCAGAGGATCTCTTTCGTGAGACAGTGGCTGCCGTCAAACGACCAGTACATATAATATTTTAGGGATGTGCGAAACGAGATGGGCAGGAGCAGGCATCAAGATAGATTAAGATTTTAAGATTATTTATTCTGGAGATAAAGATCGACAAAGAGGAGTGGCAATAATTTTGGACCGGAAACAATCAAAATCTGTTCAAGGATATTGGGCCGTGTCGGACCGAGTTCTACTAGTTAAATTGAGTGGCAGAACATCTAGCATAAATACTATTCAATTATGTGCCTGTCAGCAACTTACTTGCGACAGGTAATTCAGGACTCCCTACTTTTGCACAACACGAATCAATAACTCGTGTGGTTTGCAAAAGGATACATTTTTATTTAGAGCTGATTACAAACAAGCTCTGCGAGCGGAATACTTCATTGATAATCAACAACATGGTATGTTTCACAGATGCAATGAAGAGGTGGAAATAATGATACTATTTACTAATTGGAATCTAAAGCCTAGCTAACACTATTGCTGATAAACTATATAAGATTCCTAGAGAGCACGTCTGCTCTCTATCCGTCCTTGTCCAAGTCTGAGCCACGCTTCTAATTGCGCGTTCAACCACGGACATTCAGTCCTGCATGCGCTGGCGAGTTTGCGTGCGTAGAGTCCCAGCACGCTTGGTCAGTTAACTAAAGTAACTGGTATTCTCCAGTTACTCGTCGAGAGGCGAGTTTCCTATACTCTTGAGAAACCCTCGCTCATAAGCACTCAATGCTCTCTTAGTTGACACGAGTGTGTCCTGTTGTCACGCTAAATATAGTGCCCGTGTCTCTCCTGTCTAGTGTTCTCTGTATAGCTCCATCTTAACTCTCTAAGCTTCTATGTAGATCTTTGACAATGCCCCAACAGGAGAATCCATTGAAGATAGTGTAGAGGAATTGTATAATGACAAAGAGTCTGCCTTAAAGAAAAGTAAAAATTCAGAAATAAACATCATAATAGGGGACTTCAATGCAAAAGTAGAAAATCAAGGAGATAGATACACAGTAGGAAACTATGGTTTAGGAGAGAGAAATGAAAGAGGATACAGACTCGTAGAGTGGGCAAAAGATCAGGAAATGATTGTAGGAAACACCTGGTTTAAGCAACACCCTAGAAGATTATGGACATGGAGGAGTCCTGATAGCAGGATAAGAAACCAGATTGACTACATTCTGATTAGCATAAGATTTAGAAATACACTAACAATAGCAAAAAAAAGTTCCCAGTGCTGATTGTTATAGTGACCACAGATTACCCACAGGAACATTGAGGATAAAGTTGAAGAAAGTCAAGTATATAACAGGAAACACTAAATATGATTTGTGTACATTGAGTAATGACAAGGAAATACAAAACAAATTCAACATAGAAGTACAGAACAGATTTGATATATTGTCTGATCTAGAGATATTACTCCAGGATGTGGATGATCAATGGGAAATGTTGAAGAATTCAATCAGTTTGGCAGCAGAAAAATCTATTCCAAAATTAAAGAAGGTGGGTTGTAAGAAATGGGTGACAGAAGAAATTTTACACATAATGGAAACAAGAGGACTCAATAAAAATAAGTCTGCCAAATATGAAGAAATTAAAAGACAAGTCAGAATATTATGTATTGAGGAGGCAAAAGAAGCATAGCTTGAGGAAAAGTGCTTAGACATTGAAAAACATCACAATAGTCAAAATACCAAATTAGTGCACAAAAGAATTCATGAACTTACTAATAAAAGAACAAGTATATCAACAAGCTCTCTAAATACTAAAGATGGCAAAATCATAATAGAAAATGATCAGATTCTACATGTATGGACATATTATGTGAAAAAAACTTTATAATGATAACGGAGAGGAAGAGTATGATATTAGATTTAATAATGAAGGACCGCCAAGTTTAAAGATAGATCTGTGAAATGTTCTTAAGCATATAAAAGCTGGCAAGGCCCCCGGTGCAGATAACATCACAACAGAAATGATTAAAGCTTTAGAAGAATCTGGACTAGATAAAGTCACCAGACTGCTGAACACATTATATGATACTGAAGATATACCTTCTGATTTATGTAACTCTGTATTTATTACGTGATCAACATAGAACAATTAGTATAATGAGTGACATCACACAAATTTTGCTACGTATTATCATGCAAAGAGTGAGGAAGAAAATACAACCTGAAATAGGGGAAGAACAATGTGGGTTTGTAGAAGGAAAGGGTACAGTAAATGCTGTGTATATGCTGCGAAGTTATTGAACGTGCTATAGAAGTAAACAAGGATATATACCTTTGCTTTATTGACTACACAAAGGCTTTTCATAGTTAGACATATCAACATGGTGGATATGCTTGTAGATCTACAAATTGATGGGAAAGACATTATACTTATAAAAAACATATATTGGAAACAACAAGCTGCCAGAAGGATTGATAATGAAGTGGGACAATATCAACCTATTAAGAGAGGTGTTCGGCATGGATATGTAATGTCTCCAGATCTTTTTTCCCTATTCAGTGAAAATATTTTCAGAAATGTAGAAGACATAAATGGAATCAGCACTGGAGGATGAAACATCAATAACATTGGATATGCAGATGATACAGTATTGATTGCAGACAATGCACAAGATCTACAACAATTAGTAGACGCATTTGTTGTACACAGTGAGCTTCTGGGGTTGGATTTAAATTGTAAAATGACACATATTATGGTCGTCACTAGGAAGAACGAAGTACCACAATGTAATATACAATTAAATGGGAATATTCTTTAACAAGTTAATCGGTACAATTATCTCGGAACAGTCATAACATTTGATGGGAGATGCCTTGAAGAGATTAGAACAAGAATCGCCATGGCAAAAGTAGGCTTTAGCAAGATGAAAAACATTCTGTCCAATAAAAAGATGTCAATTGAAACGAGAAAAAGCGTGTTGAGGGGATATATAGAGCCTGTTCTTTCGTATGAATGTGAAACTCGGACAATGTGCTTTCAAGATGAAAAATATTTGATGGTTGCAGAAATGTGGTTTCTGAGGAAAATGCAAAGAATACCATAGACAGACAGAAAAACCAATGACCAAGTGTTACAGGAGACAAATTAAAATCGTAAATTGATTAGAGAAATTAGTCGTAGACAGTCAAAAATTTGTGGACATGTTATGAGAAGAAATGGATTCGAGAACATAGTGACAACTGGCAAGATTGAAGGGACAGACCAAGATGAAGACCGATAGGAAAATACCTGGATGGTTTTATCCACATGGCATGGCCGAGAAAGGAACCCTGAGCTAATGCACGAGTCTGGTGATCGAGTGAAATGGCGAGTCATGACCGCCCACGCTTTCCGGCATGGAACATGATTGATTGATTGATTGATTTTAACTGCTGACATCGATGCGAAACTAATACAGACAGACAGACAGACAGACAGACAGACAGACAGACAGACAGACAGACAGACAGACAGACAGACAGACAGGCAGGCCGACCGACCGACCGACCGACCGACCGACCGACCGACAGACAGACAGACAGACAGACAGACAGACAGACAGACCGACCGACCGACCGACCGACCGACCGACCGACCGACCGACCGACCGACCGACCGACCGACCGACCGACCGACAGACAGACAGACAGACAGACAGACAGACAGACAGACAGACAGACAGACAGGCAGACAGACAGACAGACAGACAGACAGACAGACAGACAGACAGACAGACAGACAGACAGACAGACAGACAGACCGACCGACCGACCGACCGACCGACCGACCGACTACCCGAACGAACGAACGAACGAACGAACGAACGAACGAACGAATAATCTTTATTTTCAAAGATTTAAGAATTTTGCCATCAGATCTGTCTGACATTCTGCCCTTCTTCTTTCTTTCCTCTCATACATTCTTTCATTCAACATCACTTATGAAGCAAATCCTTTGACAACGTGTTGGTGTGTGTGTGTGTGTGTGTGTGTGTGTGTGTGTGTGTGTGTGTGTGCATGTGTGTGTGCATGTGTGTGTTTGCATGTGTGTGAATGTGTAATTGTGTGGTTGTGTCTGTGTGTTATTGTGTATGTACATGTGTGTGTGTATGTGCATGTGTGTGTGTGTGTATGTATGTGCATGGTTGTGTGTGTAATAAAATCTCACGCTGTGCATGTATTTATATCAGTAGATTCTGTGTGTGTGTGTGTGTGTTTGTGTGTGTGTGTGTGTGGGGGGGGGGGGGGAACAGAATCACAATTGCGCACATATGTATATGGGTAGTTTATCTCATGTTTAGGTGTAACCTGGTAGCGGCCCGCCCTTATCGATGTGCAGTTGCCGAAGGTGTTATAACCTGCGTGTGTGATTGTCTTCCTAAATGTTCCTCCTGATCCTAGAAGATTGGATGTGGGAATATCTACCCCGGTGGGTAGACAATTTACCATCATGGCGTACTAGTGGTCTTTCCACAGCATGATTGGCGACATTTCCGTTTCTGTTAGAAGTGGACGTCCTACCTAAAGCCAGTCCGCCTCTTATGCTGAATAATTCACAACATTCTCCCTTCATGGGCAGAGGTCACTACACAAGTGCTGTATCACAGCTATAACAGTGCTGTAGGAAACATGACTGCAACAGTGTTGTAGCACAAATCACTACAGTAGTGCTGTAGCACAAATCACTACAATAGTGCTGTAGCACAAATCACTACAATAGTGCTATAGCAAATATCACTACAATAGTCCTGCAAAACAAATCACTACAACAGTGCCGTAGCACAAATCACTACAATAGTGCTGTAGCACAAATCACTACAATAGTGCTGTAGCACAAATCACTACAATAGTACTGTATTACAAATCACTACAACAGTGCCGTAGCACAAATTACTACAACAGTGCTGTAGCACAAATCACTACAACAGTGTCATTAATTATATCACGTGCAGCAGTCTCCAGGCGTGGACACGACATGGCAACCTACCTACGAAAGACAGCAACAACCATCAGAAGCACCAGCACACAAACACCGCCAACCACGGGACCCGAAACAACAGCAGTTATATTCAGGTTGTCATTACTGGACAGCTCTGGAGACGATACAATAGTGACACGTTATTCATCAACTGTAGAAACAGCCATTCAAAGTCATGTTTCTGTCATGTGTTATTAATTATGTCTGTGTGTCCATGTATATGTGTGTGCATGTGTGCACAGAAGCATGTGTATTTATATGGGTGTATATGCACTAGTGTATGCGTGTGTATCTGGTGCGGGTTGTGTGTATGTGGGTGTGTCTGGTGCCTGTTGTGTGTACAGCTACCGCGGCTCCCCTCTCCCCCTCCCAAACGATGTACCGCACTTACATAATAAGCTAGAACAGGTGCAGGATGGGATGGAAGCGGGCCGCCAGCCAGTGGACAATGTCCGAGGTTTGGGAAATAACTAAAGACAGTCACATGAAGGCAACATTTCACACTGCAGGCTAGACGAACGAGCTGGAACAACAAATGAGCCATAGATTCTTAATCCTCATTGTCTATGTTTCCTTGCCTGCCAATCAAAGTTCTGTCGAGAATTTTGTCTGACAGTCTACGTTCTTTGAAGCATTTTGTCTGTTATTCTACGTTTCGTGAAGCATTTTGTCTGATATTCTACGTTATGTGAAGCATTTTGTCTGTTATTCATCGTTTTGTGAAGCATGTTACGTGTATGTCTTCGTTCTGTGAAATATATTGCCTGACAGTATAGGGTCTGTGAAGCATTTTATCCGTCAGTTTACGTTCTATGAAGCTTTTCGCCTGTCAGTCTAAGTTGTGTGAAGTATTTTACCTGTCAGTCTAAGTTGTGTGAAGTATTTTACCTGTCAGTCTAAGTTGTGTGAAGTATTTTACCTGTCAGTCTAAGTTATGTGAAGTATTGTACCTGTCATTCAACGTTCTGTGAAGTAGTTTACCTGTCAGTCTACGTTGTGTGAAGTATTTTACCTTCTCAGTCTACGTTTTATGAAATATTTTACCTGTCAGTCTACGTTGTGTGAAGTATTTTACCTGTGAGCCTACATTAAAATTACCAGGGCGTACCCAGGGCGTTCTCTGTAACAGAATGGATGAGCTATAAGAGAAACATACCGCATACGACGTGAGTAGCGGCAATGATCCTCATAGTTGACTGATTTAAGTCGCGTTCTTCCAACACCACCACTCTTAAGCTTCTTGCATCTCTTCCTCGCGAGGGTCCCAACACCTGCACTTTTCCCCTTCCTGCATCTATTCCTCGCTGGGTCCCAACACCACAAATCTTCCCCTTCCTGCTTCTGTTCCTCGCGAGGTGCCAATTCCAAATTTCTGTCTGTATCCTCCTGTTTCATATTATCATTTTTATTACCACTTGATTTTAACATGTATTATATGCACTGCTTATTTCATCATGTTTATGTTAATCTTGTTAATTATCTTATTGAATTGCAACACTATGTTTTATCACAATGTATCTGCGTATTTCCCCCCCCCCCCCCCATTTTGATAATTTCCCCATGTTTTCCAATTTCTTCTCATTTGTTGTTTCAATTTTTCTGAGGATGCTCACGATAATCGTCAATGTAAGTGTGTGTAAAGTGTGGGAGTTTGTTCTTATTAGTTTTTAGTGATTATGTGAGGCAACGTGTATGTGTGTAGATGTGTGAGTGTGTGTTGGGGTGGATGGGTGTGTGTATGTGTGTGTGTCTATATATGTGTTTGTATGTGTATGTGTGCTTATGTGTGTACGCGAGTGTATGTATGCGTATATGTGTGCATGTATGTGTATGTGTGTAAGTGTGTATGTTTGTGTGTATGTGTGTGTGTTTGCGTGTATGTGTGTATGTATGTTTATGTGTGTAAGTGTGTGTATGTGTGATGATGTGCATGTGTGTGTATGTGTGATGATGTGCATGTGTGTATGCGTGTATATATGTGAGTGAGTATATGTGTTTATGTGTCTATATGTGTGTATGTGTGTAAGTGTATGTATGTGTGTAGATGTGTATGTGTGTATGTCTGTGCGTATATCAGTGTGTATGTGTGTGCTTGTATGTGTATACGTGTGTATTTTCGTGTATGTATGTGCATATGTTTGTGTGCGTATGAGTGCCTGCATGATGTTTATGCGAAGGAGTTGTGTATTTGTGTATTATTGAGTGTGTGCATAAGTGTGAGAGTTTGTGTAAATTATGTAAGTATGTATGCAGGCATGTATGTGTGAGTTTATGAATCTGCGTGTGTACGTGTGTCTGCCTGTCTCATAACATGGTAATATGCATTGTTTATGGTTAAAACATCCAATGGACAATGTTGCTTCCCTATGTCAATGTAACATGCACAATTGATGAACGAATTAAGAGTAATTGGAAGGGCAGCATGTAAGATGGGCCAGCGTTCCCAATTTGTGACCCTTTGAAAATAAAGTTCGTTCGTTCGTTCTTTCATCGTTCCTGCATATATTCCTCGCTGGTTCCCAACACCAGCACTCTTCCCCTTCCTGCATCTATTCCTCTAGGGGTCCCAACGCCAGCATTCTTCCCCTCCCTTTATCTATTACTTGCTTGATCCTTACACCATCACACTTCTCCTTCCTATAGCTATTCCTAGGTGGGTCCAATGTATATTAACTTCTATTCCCATGGAGGGTTCACGGCGCACTAACGGACTCGCCCAAACAGATGTCAGCATACGTGTATGTGTTTTAACGGCTTTACTACAACTATACATGCATTAACGGCTCTTCAATAACTATACATGTATTAACAGTTCTTCAACAGCTATACATGTATTAACGGTTCATCAACAACTATTCATGTATTAACGGTATTCCACAACAATACATTTATTAACGGTTCTTCAATAACTATACATGTATTAACGGTTCTTCAACAACTATTCATGTATTAACGGTATTCCACAACTATACATGTATTAACGGTTCATCAACAACTATTCACGTATTAACGGTATTCCACAACTATACATGTATTAACGGTTCTTCAATAACTATACATGTATTAGCGCTTCTTCAACAACTCTACAAGTATTAACGGTTCTTCAATAACTATACATGTAATAACGGTTCTTCAACAGCTATACATGTATTAACGGTTCATCAACAACTATTCACGTATTAACGGTATTCCACAACTATACACATATTAACGGTTCATCAACAACTATACATGTATTAACGGTTCATCAACAACTATACATGTATTAACGGTTCTTCAACAACTATACATGTATTAACGGTTCTTCAACAACTATACATGCATTAACGGTTCTTCAACAACTATACGTGTATTACGGTTCTTAAACATATGTACATGTTCGATCAACTTCCCGTGTACGGAACTTCAGAGATCGTTTCCACAGAGAACGACCATCATCTGCTCCGTGCAGTTTGCTCGTCAAACAACCAGGGACTAGTGGCTCGTCCCTTCTTCTGTTGGGTTAAACAGTCCCAAGACTAGAATCCGGGAGTGGGGCTGTTGTTGTCTGGACCGATGGAGTTACATGTATTGAATGTTTTTGAACCTCAGCTGCAAAGACTGCTAGCAGTACACACGTGAACCTGGATTAAAGAACGGCAGGACCACCCTGCTCTATATCGCTTTCTCTTCATGTAGTATGCGAGGTTCACCGACCAGACTGATGTATCTGTAATACAGGGATGTAACTACAATATGGAACATAACGCTGTTTAATCCACACTACCATGTCGTTACAATGGGAAAACAATCACATATTATACGATAGTAAACATACAGTAATGTACAGACTTACTTTCATTACAGTTGGAGCCCTGGTAGCCACTCTGACATCCAAGAAGACATGTTCCATTGGTGTTGTCACAGAAATGTGCCCCAGGATCACCGTCACTCACACAGAACTGGCTACAGGCAAGCTGACATCCTTGACCATAGCTGCCCACGTCACACCCTAGAGTAAGACCACACATCTGAGTATATAGATAGTTCCTGGACGTCTGGGACATAGCTGATCAGGTCACACACTTTGGTAGGACTGCCATCACAATGCAATGAGTAAATATAAAATTAAGTGTATATCTATTGTTATCTAAAATGATTTAAAATTGGTGTCTCATGTCATGTGTTATCAGCTATCCATGTGAGACCAGACAATAATGACTGAAATTCGTGCTTAATGAGTTATCCATCCGAGACCAGACATCATGAATGAAGTTAATGTTTAGTGAGTTATTCATGGGTGACCAGATAATCATGACTTAGGTTCTTGTTTAATGAGTTATCCATAGGAATAGACAATCATGACTGAAGTTCTTGGATAGTAAGTTAAACATGGCAGACCAGGCACACCAGTATTTGCAAAGACCGGCTTAAGGTTCGTCCAGAGATTATCAAAAGTACCATCTCCTCGGTGACTCTTGTGTAGAGGTTCGCGTCATCTCAGTCCAGTAATGGGCGAGGTAGGGAAGACCGGTACTGACACTATGCATCTGATTATGGGCATGGTAAGATACAGCCTGGTCACGGTTCACCACCATGAGTATGGACGGGGAGGGATTGGACTCAGGTTGGGAGTGTTTTCACTACGAGTAGTTGCATTGTAAACAGACTACCACCCAGAGGATATGTTGGTGCTGACGTTGACAGCTTGGCAGAAATATCTGAGCTGTTCTGATTAAACAGTCCGTTGCAACAAACATCACACTTGTATAGGCAAAACCCAGAAATGATATTTTCATGTCTACCAGCAAGATAACCTGTGGTTCTAGATCACCTTTTCCTTCAAAGATCTCTCTCACTTTCCCATAGAGAACAATCATCATCTGTTCCGTGCAGTATGCTCGTCAAAACACCAGGGAGTAGTGGATCGCCCTTTCTTCTGATGGTTTCAGCATTCCTAAGACCAGACGCCGGGAGTTGGGCTTGCATTCTCTGAAGGGATGGAGGTACATGGAGGAATATGTAGTGAGTGTATCTGAACAGAGACCGAGAATTCATCCTCAGGGACACCCACAGCTTGCAGAAAACACCGGAACTTGGATCACAGAACACCAGAGCCATCCTGACCTACATCGCGTTCTCTTCATGTAGGATAGGAGGTTCACTGACCAGACTGATGTCATCTGTAATACGGGGATGTAACTACAATATGGAACATAACGCTATTTAATCCACACTACCATGTCGTTACTATGGGACAACAACCATATACCATACGATGGCAAACATACAGTGTTGTACAGACTTACTTTCAGTACAATTGGAGCCCAGGTAGCCACTCTGACATCCATAAAGACATGTTCCATTGGTGTTGTCACAGGAATGTGCCCCAGGATCACCGTCTCTCACACAGAACTGGCTACAGGCAAGTTGACACCCTTGTCCATAGCTGCCCACGTCACACCCTAGAGTAAGACCACACATCTGAATATATAGATAGTTCCTGGACGTCTAGGGCATAGCTACCCAGACCACATACAGTTCTAGAAATACCAATATCTACTACTTTAATACACATTTTTGTGTGTATTTTTGTTGGTTTGAGGCATTTACAAATGTGTCTCACTTTCGTGTTTTATACATTCTTCTTCTTATCATCAGTGCCGTGTGGCGTTGGTGATCATGTCTGTTCACAGCAGTCACCAATTGACTTGAAGTAGCTCCCGGGTGGGCAACCACTAAGACAAAATTATTTTCTCCTACTGGGGTTTATGTCTGGGTGCAGTTTGAGATCCCTTATCTCTGTCAGTTGGTACTAATTACCACCCCAGATCCCAGAGAGAAAACATGGAACTAGTGTCTTTTATGCTGATTTAAGACACCGTCTTTGATACTCAAGAAAACAGCCAAGAAGTGGCTCGTTGAAGATAGAATATATCTATATAGTTTTGGCTCTACTTGGTATCACCAGAAGTGAGAAAGGAGGAGTTAAGACATGCAACGTAATCTGGTTACTTATGACTGCATATGCAAGGTACCTCCCTGACATAAATTCCCCCTTCTGGACAATGTGTTGGAACCCCTACTAAATGATATAATAATGTGTGTACTTGATTACACTACACAAACATTTATAAATATTTAGAATTATACGGACAAATTGAGTTTTAAAATACATCAACTGTGTTTATTATTTCTAGTCTTGATGATCATATGATGATTATGATGATTATAATATGGTATACGTAACTTAAGAGGTCACATAGGTCATGCTTCCCCCCCCCCCCCAAAGAGACGCAGTTCACTGTCAGACTGAAGGAGTCCAAATTAGTCCCTTCACTTGACTAAGTCATTCCGTGATATGAGTTGACTGTCCATTGCTCCTAAGAGATCTGGAATGAAATGAACGGAGATGGGTAGTATCTACGTCTACACATCTCAAACACATATGTCTATACATTCATATAAACATACATTCAAGTCATAATATATGATGGTATGATGATATATGATGGCATGTTACTAAACATATATCAGTTCTAAACAAACAAATACATTTGTATATATTCATAAAACCATTTAGAACATCTATTGCTCAAAACATACATATTCACATACATGTATGTAATGGAGTGTTTCCCATATAAGTTCACCTCACTTACTCTCTCCCTTTCTGATTCATTCATACTGTCTTGTCGGAAGGACTGCTCGCACAGTCCCTGTCGAATATTAAATGCCTTCTCTGAATCTGTCTTGGATATTGAATGTCCTAAGTCATGTCTGTCCTCATGCAGACATCATGCAGACAAGGTGAACTGGTGACATTCCTCAAACCAAGTAGTTTCACCACAATCTTGGTAGGCACTCAAAGTGTTGGTCCAAATAATCAATGTTAATTGGACGCTATCAAGAGACTGGTAGCTCTCAGGAATTTCTCCTAAGTAGTCAGTCTCCCCAATGTTTAACATCATACAGGATGAATCTAAATGTATCTCCTGTACATGCATAAGCCACACGCTCATGTAGCTTGGATAACCGATTTATCCAAATTATCACATACAACAAATCAGACAACCAATTGGTGAATGAAAGAAGAAGGTAGTTCTCAGTGTAATAGTAAATCTAGAAACTGGAACATTGAGTAACACAGCAAATCCACCAGAGTAAAGTTTGGGAGAATATGCAGAACAAGAAAACTACACAGGCTCAGACTAGCAGAGAAACGTATCAGAGTAACAATAATGTGGTATTACCTGAGTTTAGCTAGGAAATCCTGTCATATGACGTTGTATTGGAATAACAAAACGAGAGGGTAATATCTCACCAGAAATTAAAATTCCGGCTTCCCTGGTACGCTATTGTGAATGCATCTGAAGTCTTGCTGGCCACTGCTCATAATTTTATTCTCTCCGTTCCTGGCTAGTTTCCACGTGGGCTAATTAATATGTCCCATATTCATTAACTCCACCTATTTCCCCCATGGACTGTAGTTATCTTTGTCAATCAAATTGACCGATGCCCCGCCATGGCCTGAAACAATGAATTGGCCCATGCAACAGACGTTGCGTCATACCTACATTCCAATCTGCTGGTGCCTCCTCGCTTGTTGCGGCAACTACAAACGTTTTCTTTCTCCGCAAAGTCTGACCCTCTTATCTCCCATTCTGCCATGGCTGGTTCACACTTAGGTCCTGATAAACGTAAGGTGTTAGGTGTCTGTTCCTCGCTCCCATGTTGTGGGAATTACAGACGCGTTGTCCCGGCTCCACGATGTCTGGTTGATCAGAACGTCAAAGGGAAAATTTCTCAGATGTAGAGATCAGACATAGCTTTGATCTAGGATCTACGAGCACAATGTAGTAAAACGATAGCGGGCTCTAAGTGACTCTGTATTTGTCTCTTGCGTTTTTATCCTTTTCTGGTTGACGTTTATTCTTTTAGAGAATGATAGAAAAATTATTGTAGGTTTATTTAATTCCTTTCAACCTTGTGTCATTTTGATGCTGACCGAAGTCGCCTCGTCACATAGCTCCCCAATTTAAGTAGGTTCAGCAATGAAGTCTATAACAGCGCCTCGGCAGCATTCAAGAATGTATATAAGTTCTCTCCCTTCTAGAACTGCCTCCAAGTCTGGGTTCTCAATAGTCCTTGTGGTAGTGGGTTCTATGAGTCAAAAGAAACATCCAATGTCCATCATCCAATAATAACTCTTACAAATCTTTGCTCCTGGTGTTGTGTCGGATTTCCGGGCTATTGCTCGGTAATGTCCTGTCCTCTGGAGGTTTTACTTTTTCCCAGCCGGGACATTGCAAAATATATGGTAACAAGATTCTCCTGCGCCGCAGAGAGACTATTATTGTCCTCTCAATTTCTGGCCCTTGTCCTATAAGCAGAGGAAGTGCCATCAGTGTTTTCTTAAAAGAATTGGTCGCAGTAATGTTGCTCCATTTTCTTTTCCTCCGTCGGATAAAGATCATAATAAAATCCTTTAATCTCCTCCTTTTGGCAGGAAATTTGCTAAACATCATAATTTTATGATGTGCATTCAATTCGAACTTGCCTCTTTCTTGGTAGGGCGTCCGTTTACTTCCTCCTGATTTAAGAGTTGTCTTCCCTTGATAATTCTTTATCCAGGTGAGTTCCTCTTCAACAGAGTTCCATTTTGAATCTGTGTTTGAAAGTATTAGGCTAGTAGAAGTTGTCTAGTCTTGAGAAATCTGGTGGTTCCCCAAGAACTGTGAATTTGTATCACTCCTTGTAGAAGTATACATAAACAGCTGTTCTCCACATCCAACATTGGTTGAAGTGAAAGGTAAACAAGGTCCTGAGTGTTGAGTATACCAACCGCTTCGGGTTTGTTCCGCTGCAGAGTTCATCAACTGTGATCCCCTGTTAGCTTCAGCTGTGTTGATGATAGGTATTACCTTAATCTTGTCCAAAGAAGTATTTTCTTCTTTGTTGGTAGCAAACATGTTTATCGTCCCTGAGTCAGAGTCCGTAGTATAATCTACATGATTGCTTTCATCATCTTGAATTTCCTTTTCGAAAGACTCCAAGATACTGACATCGTAAGAAATCTCGTCCGTGTATTGTTTTTCCTTCATGACTGGGCTCTCTTGTGCCAAGTCCAATTGAGGTATTCTCTCCCTGGTCTGGTTTTCTTGTGCCAAATCCAATAGAAGTGAATGTTACGAGGTGTCATTTTCAATGCCATCTCCCACCTGAGATAAGTAATTTATACTGATAATTGTTTCATCTTGTGTGGCCACACCGTGAGAAACAATGGAATCCTGTTTTACATCCATTCCAGTCTGAGCTGAATTCATTTCTACTCCCAGTTTCTCTGAACTGAAGGGATTAAGACAATCGGGTAAGGTCTCGACTTCGATCTCTTTAATAGTTTTCCTCAGGTCCTCCTCCTCCTCCTAGATTTTCTCCTTGAGGAAGTTTTAGAAAGCTCCTGTGATTGCTGGGTTGCCAAGCCAGCTAATCCGCTTTTATTGCAGTGTAAACATTTTTCACTTTTGTGACTGTTTATTGTACGCTTGGTATATTTATTATTATTCCGTTTATTTTTAGGAATAGGCGAGGGAAGCATCTGCCTTTCTGTGCGCAAGTTTTTGTTTTTCTGAGCCATGGGGATTTGCGAAGGAATGCATGCCTCTTCTTTGTGACGGTCAGCTTCCCTGCTTTCTATCAGAGTTTCGGCTTGAGTGATTGGCTTTTCCTCAGCCGAGCTGGTAGATTCCTCCACGTTCAGTATTTCAATTTGCTTCTTCTTCATCTCATCTTCTTCAGCTTCGTGGCGCATATCTGCTTCCAATTCTGCAAGTCTTTTCATCATCTGTTCATCCTCTTTGTCCCACCAATCCACTTCATCTCTGATAAATAGTTCAAGCTTCTCTCCTATTAAGCCGAGCCTTATGCCCCATCCTCTAGCGGACTCTAAGAAATATGTGCGTGCATCCATGATCTCTTCTCAGCTTACATTCAGGTAAATAATTATATTATTACCCTACACAGAGCTATTTAGATTTATGCTAGAGCAGGATAGTGACAAGAGGAACTGACACTGCTATGAGAATTATTGTTGCTATGAGAATTATAGTAGTGAATTTGAGTGAGAAAGTTGTTGCAAAGCAGTCTGTCATACACTGAAGTAATTATGCATTATCAAATTATTCATGATTAAATCAAATGATAAAGCATGTAATCAAAAAATCATCAAGTAAATCATCAATAAACTAATTAATATCACTAATTAATGTGATTGTTAATTATACAGTGGTGAATGATGTAAATTAACTCATATGATATTATTCATTATTAACTTTTTAACAAGTTATTTAAATTCTACAAACTTCCATAGAAACAAATTCCTAAGTTAATACTTAGCAAATGTAATGGGTGAAGAATGAAAGAATGATTTATGAAAATCAACAGTCTAGAATTTATTCTCTGATTCTATCATGGACGAGAAGTCCTACAATATCAAAATCTTACTTACGATCGAGCAAACTATTACATTAGAAATACATGATAACCAACTAATTCTGCTAAGACTGTAAGTGAGAATGACCTAGGTTCTATACATGGGCAGGACCGGAATAATACCAGACTAACAGATTTGAAATAGGTTCGTTCCTTGCAAGCGAACCGAAGTTTTCTAGGGTGTACTCCCGGATTCTATCGCGGACGAGCAGACCAATATGTTACCGGAAGTAGCTCCCGGGTGGGCAACCACTCAGCCAAAATTATTTTATCCTACTGAGGTTTAGTTCTGGGTGCAGTTTGAGATCCCTTACCTCTGTCAGTTGGGACTAATTACCACCCCAGATACCAGAGAGAAAACATGGAACTAGTGTCTTTTATGCTGATTTAAGACACCGTCCCTGATACTCAAGAAAACAGCCAAGAAGTGGCTCGTTGAAGATAGAATATATCTATATAGATTTGGCTGTACTTGGTATCACCAGAAGTGAGAAAAGAGGAGTTAAGTTATGCAACGTAATCTGGTTACTTATGACTGCATATGCAAGGTACCTCCCTGACATAAATTCCCCCTTCTGGACAATGTGTTCGAACCCCCACTAAATGATATAATAATGTGTGTACTTGATTACGCTACACAAACATTTATAAATATTTAGAATTATACGGACAAATTGAGTTTTAAAATACAACAACTGTGTTTATTATTTCTATTCTTGATGATCATATGATGATGATGATGATAATTATAATATGGTATACGTAACTTAAGAGGTCACATAGGTCATGATCCCCTCCCCCCCCCCCCCCCAATGAGAAGCAGTTCACTGTCAGACTGAAGGAGTCCAAATTGGTCCCTTCACTTGGCTAAGTCATTCTCCGATATGAGTTGACTGTCTATTGCTCCTAAGAGATCTGGAATGAAATGAACGGAGATGGGTAGTATCTACGTCTACACATCTCAAACACATATGTTTATACATTCATATAAACATACATTCAAGTCATAAAATATGATGGTATGATGATATATGATGGCATGTTACATAAACATATATCAGTTCTAAACAAATAAATATATATGTATATATTCATAAAACCATTTAGAACATCTATAGCTCAAAACATACATATTCACATACATTTATGTAATGGAGTGTTTCCCATATAAGTTCACATTACTTTCTCTCTCCCTTTCTGATTCATTCATACTCTCTTGTCGGAAGGACTGGGCGCACAGTCCCTGTCGAACATTAAATGCCTTCTCTGAATCTGTCTTGGATATTGAATGTCCTAAGTCATGTCTGTCCTCATGCAGACATCATGCAGACAAGGTAAGCTGGTGCCATTCCTCAAACCAAGTAGTTTCACCACAATCTTGGTAGGCACTCAAAGTGTTGGTCTAAATAATCAATGCTAATTGGACGCTATCAAGAGACTGGTAGCTCTCAGGAATTTCTCCTAAGTAGTCAGTCTCCCCAATGTTTAACATCATACAGGATGAATCTAAATGTATATCCTGTACATGCATAAGCCACACGCTCATGTAGCTTAGATAATGAATTTCTCCAAATTATCACATACAACAAATCAGACAACCAAGTGGTGAATGAAAGAAGAAGGTAGTTCTCAGTGTAATAGTAAATCTAGAAACTGGAACACTGAGTAACACAGAAAATCCACCAGTGTAAAGTTTGGGAGAATATGCAGAACAAGAAAACTACACAGGCTCAGACTAGCAGAGAAACGTATCAGAGTAACAATAATGTGGTATTACCTGAGTTTAGCTAGGAAATCCTGTCATATGACTTTGTATTGAAGTAACAAAACGAGAGGGTAATATCTCACCAGAAATTAAAATTCCGGCTTCCCTGGTACGCTATTGTGAATGCATCTGAAGTCTTGCTGGCCACTGCTCATAATTTTATTCTCTCCGTTCCTGGCTAGTTTCCACGCGGGCTAATTAATATGTCCCATATTCATTAACTCCACCTATTTCCCCCATGGACTGTAGTTATCTCTGTCAATCAAATTGACCGATGCCCCGCCACGGCCTGAAACAATGAATTGGCCCATACAACAGACGTTGCGTCATACCTAAATTCCAATCTGCTGGTGCCTCCTCGCTTGTTGCGGCAGCTACAAACGTTTTCTGTCTCCGCAAAGTCTGACACTCTTATCTTCCATTCTGCCGTGGCTGGTTCACACTTAGTCCTAGCTCCCCTAATGTGGCAATTACAGACGCTTGTCCCGGCTCCACGATGTCTGGTTGATCAGAACATCAAAGGGAAAATTTCTCAGATGTGGAGATCAGACATTGCTTTGATCTAGGATCTACGAGTACAATGTAGTAAAATGATAGCGGGCTCTAAGTGACTCTGTATTTGTCTCTTGCGTTTTTATCCTTTTCTGGTGGACGTTTATTCTTTTAGAGAATGATAGAATAATTATTGTGGGCTCTTTAATTCCTTTCAAACTTGTGTCAATTTGATGCTGACCGAAGTCGCGTCGTCACAACAGCATATTGTCTTCTTCTTCTTCTTCAGCGTTCCGAGCCATTGAGGTTCTCTGCTGCAAACACAATCCGTCTCCATTCGTCTCTCTGGTGGACCTTCTCTTGCCAGTCGTTGATTCCAAGTGCTTGTAGGTCTGTACATGTATTATCTCTCCACCGCCTTCTTGGTCTACCTCGGGGTCTACGGTCATTTATGTCCTGAGTGTAAGCGAGTTTTGTTTCCCTATTATCTTCCATTCTTTGTATATGTCCCAGCCATTGTAGTCTATTAGCCTTCATGATACCAGTGATTAGCGGGGACTTAAACAGATCATAAATGTCTTTGTTAGTTCTTCTTTTCCACTCTCCACTTTGTGTATCCCTAATGGGTCCAAATATGCGTCTTAAAATTTTTTTCTCAAAGGTTTGTAACAAGGCTTCGTCTCCTTTCGTTGTACTCCAGGTTTCAGAGCCATACAGCACAACTAGTCTGATCAGTGTTTTGTATATTGTAATTTTGGTGTTTTGATTTTAGTAGATGTTGTAGTGCATAGTATATCTTATTTCCAGAGTTGATTCTAGTTTGTATTTCTTCCCTTATGATGTTGGAGCAGTTGAAGATTGTACCCAGGTATTTGTATGTTTCCGTTCTTTTAATGGTCATATTATCTATTTGTATGTGGCCAGAGTTTTTAGCCATTCCGTCTCTTGAAATTACCATATATTCTGTCTTATCTTGGTTGATAACCAGCCCCATCTGTTGGGCTTTTTCCTTTAAGTGAGTCAATATTTCCAATGTCTTTTGTTCACTTTGCCCTATAATATCTATATCATCTGCATAACCAAGCAGCTTGGATGTTCCTCCAATATCACATTCCTCCTTTACCTTCCTTACAACTTTCTCTAGAGCCAGATTGAAGAGTAGCGGCGATAGTGCATCACCCTGTTTCAAGCCAGATGTTATTTGGAAGGGGTCTGATTTCCTGCCTTTATATGTTACTATATTATAAGTATCTTCCATGCATAGTCTGGTCATGTTGATTAACTTCCTTGGTATTCCAAATTCCTGCATAGCATTCCATAGACTATTCCTATGGACACTATCATAAGCCATTTTAAAATCCACAAAAATGTTATGGAGATCTCTTTTATATTCCCAATGTTGCTCGGCTATTTGTCGTAAGATAAATATCTGATCTATTGTTGATCTGTTTGCAGAGGTTTTAATACCATTAGAAGAGATCCCTATCAGAAACAAGAGACGGGTATTGCAGTTTATATTTCCAACTCGCTTAACGCCCACCGCAGGCTAGACTTTGAAACCTGTGAGATTGAGTGTGTATGGATAGAGGTTAAACTTCAAAATTGCATACCGCTAGTAGTTGGCTATCTTTATCGAAACCCCAGTGCAGGAAATATCTGGTATGAAAATTTCACCACAATGATGGATGTAGTCTTTAGTAATGCTAGGGAAATAATATTGCTAGGTGACTTCAACATAGACGCTAACAAATCAAACAAAACATGGGAAAACATAATAGAGTCATTTAATTTCCAACAGTTAGTCAAACAAGCCACTAGAATCACTAAATCATCTGCAACACTTATAGATCATATTTATACTACGTGTGCTGATAACATCACAGAATGTAGTGTACCTATAAATGCAATGAGCGATCACTATCCAGTATGTTGCACGTGGTCGAAAAGGGGCACCAAAACTCCCAAACACAAACATATAAGCATAAAATATAGAAATTACAAAAATTTCAATCGAGACGTCTTCTTACAAGATTTGGTCAACTCATCTCTAGATTATGTTTACCAGCTTCCTGACCCAGACGATGCTCTGGACCACTGGCTAAAGACCTTTCTAAGTATATTTGATAAACATGTTCCATTTAAGGAAGTTCGTGTTAAACATCACACAAAGCCCCCGTGGATCACACAGGAGGTAGTTGAACTTATGAGAGATCGCGACAGGGCTCACAAAAATAGAGATCTAACTATGTACCGTAGTCTGAGAAACAAAATTCAATATGTTATTCGGAAGGAAAAGAAAAACTATTTTAAGAACATAGTAATAGATAAAACCAACACTAAAGATATATGGAAAGCAATTAATACCTTGACAAACAAACACAAATCATCACAATCATTACCATCAAATCAGGTTACATGTGATCAATTCAGTAGATACTTTCAGTCCGACATAAACCAACTGAAGGCTGCAATACCAGATGCGCCTCATGACATATCTTTATTATCATCATTCTGTGAGAACAAATGTTATGGACACATTTCCTCCAACATACCGCTAATGACGACAACTGAAGTATTTACTCATCTCCGTAATCTAAAAAACAATAACTCATCAGGACTAGATGGAATTAGTAGTCGGATCCTTCGCCATGCTGCACCGGCGATCTGCGAGTCACTAACTTTTATATATAATCAATGTCTAACCAGAGGTCACTTCCCATCAGCCTTTAAAATCGCTAAAGTGTATCCTCATTTAAAAGCTGGTCCTCTAGACGATCGTCTCATGAGTAATTATAGACCAATTTCCATATTATCCTCATTATCCAAACCGCTAGAAAAGCACATCCACAAAACAACACTAGATCACTTAGTTCGCCATAAACTGATAGTTGACAGTCAGTCAGGATTTCGGCCAAAATATTCTTGCCATACGGCACTAACAAACATGATAGAAAACTGGCATCAAAATATTAACAACAATACTCTATGTGGAGCGGTGTTTATAGACTTTAGGAAAGCATTCGATATGATAGATCATACTATTCTAATTAAAAAACTAGAAACAATGAAAGTAAGTTTTAATATAGTGACATTAATAAAATCATTCTTATTAGACAGAAAGCAAGTAGTATCACACAATAAAGTTTTATCTCAAGCCATTACCATTAATATTGGAGTACCTCAGGGGTCTATTCTTGGCCCTCTATTATTTGCCATTTATATAAATGATCTTCCATTAAATCTGTCGTCGTCCTTCTATCTATTTGCTGATGACTGCACAGTATATACAAATGCTGTTGATCGTAATGTGCTAGAATTATCCTTGCAACAGGAAATAAATAGTGTAGTTAACTGGAGTCATGCAAACCGCATGCAAATTAACATTACTAAAACAAAGTCTATGTTAATAGGAACCAGGCAAAGACTTCACACTCTAAACTCGCAGAGAACTCTTCAGCTGCACATTGGCAGCACGCCTGTAGAAAGTGTCACCGAGCACAAGACACTGGATGTTATCATAGATCAAAATCTAACTTTTAACTCACATGTTCATGCTCTAGTTAAACAAATAGCCAAAAAAGTATACCAACTTGCCAAAATTAAAAATTTCCTTGACGAAAACACAAGAAAGATTTTCTATACTTCTCATATACAAACACATATTGATTACTGCTCCACAGTCTGGGATGGATGCTCCAAATCAATAACAAAACGCCTATATTCACTCCAGAAAAGGGCAGTGCGTTTAATTAATGGTGAAAAGCTTACCGACAATTCTAACCTATATAAACGTCTCCGGTTACTGCCACTCCACAAGCGCCTGCTTTTTAATAAAACCAAACTAATTCACAAAATCCTATTTCAAAATGCTCCAAGCTACCTTTGGCCATTGTTTAAATATAACGCTAGACATAGCGAACGACTAAATATACTTCATGTCCCTAAACCTAGGATAGACTTATATAAAACAAGCTTAGCATACTCTGCCGCTCAGTTGTGGAACAATCTTCCACAAGAAATCAAAGACACCACCAATCATGATACATACATTCGCAACCTGTTTGAACACTACCTTAGTACAGACTACATGCCCCCATAACAAACAACACAAAAAAGACAATAATGGTAACTTATCTCAAACGACAACTAGCCAAAAAACATTCCCTTATGTATGGCACGTTACACCCTCCTTAGGTATTTATAATGCCCATGTTAAACACTGCTTCAGTGAGTCATTTGTTATTGATTATTTTTCATGCGTTTTAATGTTCTTTTGTTGTCAAAAGTTGCTTCATAAGTGATGTTGAATGAAAGAATGTATGAGAGGAAATAGAGAAGAAGGGCAGAATGTCAGACGGGCCTGCGTGCCCAATTCTTAACCCTTTGAAAATAAAGACTTATTATTATTATTATTATTATTATTATTATTATTATTATCTGAATATGGTTTTAGTCTATTTAGTAATACTGCGGATAGTATCTTATAGCTTGTGGACAGTAGTGATATTCCTCTATAATTTCCACATTGGAACTTGTCTCCTTTCTTAAAGATAGGTATCAATAATGACTCTTTCCAGTCATGGGGTAATTCTTCTGTCCTCCAGATTTTTATTATTAGTTCGTATAGCTTTAGATGTAATGCATGGCCACCTGCCTTTATAAATTCAGCAGCAATTCCATCAGTCCCAGTTGCCTTATTGTGCTGCGAATAATTTCTATACCCTACATTCCTTCATGCCACGATGTCAACCGTCTAAGACAGGGGTGGGCAAACTTTTCGTGCCGAGGGCCGCATTAACAAATGTAAAGCTATTGGCGGGCCGCATGTATGTGTATATATATATATATATATATATATATATATATATATATATATATATGTATGTATGTATGTATGTATGTATATATATATATATATATATATATATATATATATATATATATATATATATATATATATATATATATCCATTTTGTTTACAGCAACCTATCACAATGAGTAATTATTAATTTTTTATAGGTTATTAAGCAGTATAAATAACTAATTATTGCAATTTTATTTTACTTATACACTTATACATTATATCTGACAATATGGACAAAAACCTTTACTAATTTGTTAACACGATTTTACAACTTGTTATTATAACAAATATTCTTTATTATCTATCAATGGCTTTAATTTAGACACACATCGACTACATTGTCACTACAGTTGTTGATTTCTAATGAGATGTATGTAACTGCTTGCAATTTTTGACAATATTCGTGAAATCTGGAGCAAGTTTACTTGTTGAATGAAATTCGCATGACAGCATGCAAGTTGCAGTCCGACAATAAAGACCTATCCTTAGATTTGTTGATCTTCAAGCAAGAGAATGCTTGTTCGCAAATGTATGTTGATCCAAATAATGATAAAAGATTAGCTGCAAAGTTTTTCAAGTTGGGAAATGATTCTTGTGGAAAAGATCCATAGAAATCCAGCAAACCATCTGTCTTGAATTTCTCTTTCAGATCATGATCTGCTTGTAAGTCAAGCAGCTCCAACTGTATGCCCTCTGTGGCTGTATCAGCTTCTGCACTAAAAGGTGAACTGAAAATATCGAACTATGGCTCTAATTTCTTGAAATCTTGGAATCTCCATCCATATTCTTCAATCACTGCATCTAATTGCGCTTTGTATTTTTCAGTCATTTCACCAGAAATGGTTTCTTGTTTCAGCAAAGGGAAGTGAGAAAATCTTGTTTCACTTGCTTGTCTGGAGATCAGTGAGAGTTTTGCCTGAAATGATATTACATGCACATACAATTCATGTGCAAACACACCATTGCCCTGAAGTTTGACATTCAGTTCATTTAACTTTTCCATAATTTCAATGGCAAACATAAAGTCTAACTGCCACTCTTTATTGACAATGTTAGTATTAAAGTCACTTGCAATTCCCTTCATCTCTAGGAACATCACTATTTCTTCTCTGAGTTCCCACACTCGCCTCAACACCTTGCCGAGACTCAGCCATCGAACATTGGTGTGGTTCAGGACATCGGCATGTTCAGTTTCCAAATCGTCAAGTAATGACTTGAACTGTCTGTGATTAAGTCCTCTTTATCTGATGAGGTTGATGACACTGACAACTGGGTCAATAACATGCTTGATATTCAAAACAGTTTTACACAAACTTTCTTGATGAATCACACAGTGACGTGGTTATAATGTGTGGTCTGGATATTCTGCTTTAATCTGATCACTTATCAACTTTACCAGACCTACATATTTTCCAGTCAAAGCACGAGCTCCGTCAGTTGTAACACTTGCCATCTTGTTCCAAACCAACCCAGTTCTTTCACTACAGTTAGTAACAGCATTGAATATATCATGGCCTGTGGTTGTGTCTTTGAGTGACTCAACACTCAGTAACTCTTCAGTGAGTTTGAAAGAAGTGTTTATTCCACGTATAAATATCAATAATTGGGCAGTATCATGTACATCGGTACTCTCATCCAATGCAAGAGAGTACCACAACAATTGTTTACTAGCATCTTGAAGTTTATGCATCAAATTATCACTTATCACATCAACACGTCTGACCACAGTTCTCCTTGATATAGTAATGTTGTCAAATCTGTTTTTTGTTCTGGACACATAATGTTTGCTGCATCTAGCAAACATTCCTTGATGAACTCGCCATCAGAAAATGGCTTGTTCTGTTTTACAATTCTGTGTGACAGCACAAGACTAGCTTCTATTGTAGCATCTTGAATTGAATACTGTTTAGTGAAAATAGTTTGCTGTTTCTCCAAATTTTTCACCAATCAAGGCATTTCCTTTCCTTCGGTCGTTAAATTGTATCCGAAATCGGAATGTTTTGTTTGATAATGTCTTTTTAAATTGTACTCCTTGAAGACAGCCGCTGACTCACGACACAACAAGCAAACTGATGTGCTACAAACATTTTTTATAAAACAGTACACTTAGTTGTCCATTCATCATTAAAAACACGGCATTCATCTTCAATCTTACGTTTGTTACTGACACTCATCATAACGGTACATGAAATTCTGTGAAATTCAACAAAATAACTTAAAAACGAATTTAACATTTTTATTTCTAAATGTCCTCGCGGGCCGCATAAAATCACTTGGCGGGCCGCATGCGGCCCGCGGGCTGTAGTTTGCCCACCCCTGGTCTAAGATATTCTCTTTTGGTCTCCCTCTGCCTCTCTTCCCCTCCAGCCTTTCCGTTGTGACGACATACTCCAGCTTGCCCCTTCTCATGGCGTACCTAAAGAATGTGGACTGACATCTTCTGATGCGAGTAGCCAGTTCTCTTTGTGAGTCAACATCTTCTACTATATCTTCCTTCATCTCTCTATCCACTCACAGCGGTCTATTGTTTTTCTATAGAATCACATCTCCGCAGCTTCCACATAATACCTAATTGTCCATGATTTACGTCCGTAATTAAGATTGGCTCAATATAGCTCTTATATAACTCTTGTCCTTAAGCCAACTGATCAAAATAAACAGCAAAGAATATTTTTGACTTTTTGAAATGCCGTATTTTCTTGGCTGTTGTACATTTAACTTCCTGACTACAGTTCCCATCCGCTGTCATTAAAGTATCACACACTTAAATACAAGGAATCTATTCAGATTGGTTATGTATGATTCTGATGTTGCATTTTTTACATATTGTAATGTACTTGTTTTCTTTGTAAACATTATTACTTCTATTTCGTTTCTGGTTTTCATTCTAACACCTTTGTTTTAACTTTCTGTTGCAATTAGATCTATCATTTCTAGTAAATCTGTTTCATTTTTAGCGACCGAAACAATGTCATCAGCATAACGTAGGCTGATTATCAAGTTTGTCTGGCGATCATGTTTGTCACAGAACCATGTGTGTCCAGAGATCATGTTTGTCCAGAGATCATGTTTGTACAGAGATCATGTTTGTCCAGAGATCATGTTTGTCCAGTGATTATGTTTGTCCAGAGATCATGTTTGTCCAGAGATCATGTTTGTCCAGAGATCATGGTTGTCCAGATATCATGTTTCTCCAGAGATAATGTTTGTCCAGTGATTATGTTTGTACAGAGATCACGTTTGTCCAGAGATAATTGTCAAGGTCTCATATTGGTACTCAAAGGGATACAACAGAGGAAAGAAACCACGCATCAATAAGGGAGACAAAAACAGCAATCCGAATGTTCGGGGATTCGATCATTCGAGAGCAAAGGGGTTGAATCCCCACTTCGTAGTTGACCCAGGCGGAACCCACCTGAAGCGTGAGAGAGCATCCAGCACGAGATGCTCAAGATAGCTAGAACTCCGTGTTCACCAGACGCACGTCGAGAGGCCAGACGGCTACTGGACATCGGACTGGAAGGAGGGTCTAGCTTCTAGGGGACATTCATTTAGAGTTACTAGAGATTACTTTAGATACTATAAGTTGTTGATGATAGACAGATGCTGTGATATTATCACTTGTATGATGCATTGTATATGTGTATGTAATATGTGATGAAAGAAGTGCGAAACGACTGTTCGTCAGATCGACATTATATTAAACTATATTGATAATGTTCGAACGTAGAGTTATGTTTGTTCTGTGAGCGCACTTCACGGCCTGTCTGAACCCAAGTCTAATCTATCCCTACTTCTGAGAGGTTGATAATAATTTTTGTCCATAGATCATGTTTGTCCAGAGATCATGTTTGTCCAGAGATCATGTTTGTCCAGAGATCGCGTTTGTCCAGTGATTATGTTTGTACAGAGATCATGTTTGACCATAGATCATGTTTGTCCAGAATTCATGTTTGTCCAGAGATCATGTTTGTGCAGAGATCATGTTTGTCCAGAGATCATGTTTGTCCAAAAGATCATGTTTGTCCAGAGATCATGGTTGTCCAGATATCATGTTTCTCCAGAGATAATTTTTGTCCAGTGATTATGTTTGTACATAGATCGCGTTTGTCCAGAGATAATGTTTGTCCAGTGATTATGTTTGTACAGAGATCGCGTTTGTCCAGTGATTATGTTTGTACAGAGATCATGTTTGTCCATAGATCATGTTTGTCCAGAGATCATGTTTCTCCAGAGATGATGTTTGTCCAGTGATTATGTTTGTCCAGAGATCATGTTTGTCCAGATATCATGTTTCTCCAGAGATCATGTTTGTCCAGTGATTATGTTTGTACAGAGATCATGTTTGTCCAGAGATCATGTTTGTCCAGAGATCATGTTTGTCCAGTGATTATGTTTGTACAGAGATCATGTTTGTCCAGTGATTATGTTTGTACAGAGATCGCGTTTGTCCAGAGATCATGTTTGTCCAGAGATCATGTATGTCGAGAGATCATGTTTGTCAAGAGATGGTGATGATCAAAATGCTGTTCTGACCGTGAATATAAATCACCTATCCACGGACTGTTGGACAGAAGGCAGACGAACACTGACGCCACAATGCAGATATTCAACAAAAATAAGATCCTGTTGTACAACACCAATAAATAAGTGAAAGCAACATTGTTGACAACATTCACAATTCCCGTGCCACCACATGGATCATCATCATCATCATCTGCCACTTCTGCCGTCAAGCGTCGTGGGGAGGAATAATTTGCGTTCCAGCGCCCTGTGGACGGCACTGGATATTGTCATTCCGTGTGGTTGTACAATAAAGATGGATATGACTCATAAACATATGACAGGCACTAAAACAGAAACTGTGGCCTTCTGAGATTAAGTGTGAAATGTAAAGTTCTTAGAAGTCATAATCATGCGTGTTGGCATAAGCGCGAGCGGTCATGGTTCGACCATGATACCTGGACTACAAGAACAAACCTGTATGTTACCATGGCACCTGGACTACAAGAACACACATGTATGTTACCATGGCACCTGGACTACAAGAACACACATGTATGTTACCATGGCACCTGGACTACAAGAACAAACCTGTATGTTACCATGGCACCTGGACTACAAGAACACACATGTATGTTACCATGGCACCTGGACTACAAGAACACACATGTATGTTACCATGATACCTGGACTACAAGAACACACATGTATGTTACCATGGCACCTGGACTACAAGAACAAACCTGTATGTTACCATGGCACCTGGACTACAAGAACACACATGTATGTTACCATGGCACCATGACTACAAGAACACACATGTATGTTACCATGGTACCTGGACTACAAGAACACACATGTATGTTACCATGGTACCTGGACTACAAGAACACACATGTATGTTACCATGGTCCTGGACTACAAGAACACACATGTATGTTACTATGGTACCTGGACTACAAGAACAAACATGTATGTTACCATGGTACCTAGAATGCAAGAACACACATGTATGTTACCATGGTACCCGGACTACAAGAACAGACATGTATGTTACCATGACTACAAGAACATACATGTATGGTACCATGGTATCTGGACTACAAGAACAGACATGTATGTTACCATGGTACCTGGACTACAAGAACACACATGTATGTTACCATGGTACCTGGACTATAAGAACACACATGCATGTTACCATGGTGCCATGAGATGGATAGAGAAACGGAGCAAGTTAAACTGATGTCCCTAAGACAGGAGTTGAGAACTCAACCTGACACCGGGACACGAAAGGGGCGGAGTTATGTGGTCACGTGATGCGCCGAGGTCAAAGCCAGAAAAGGTTGGGAAGAGGACACACCGAGCTGGGACGTGAGTAAGAAGGATGATGTTGAGAAAATTCTGCGTTTGAAAGGTTTTTTGCGATGGTTGCAGTGGTTTAAGATATGTCAACTGTGAAAGAGTGTTCGTGTTTAAGAGAGCGGTGAATGAAGAAACCGTGCAATGAAGCTATCGACCAACGATGGGCCAGTCGATATCGACCAGTTGTGGTGAGAGAGCTGACCCAGTGTTGTGAACAAGCTGACAAGAATGGCGGAGCGACAGACACGCCGTGACACGTTCGCCACCAGTGTGATGTGAGTACGTAAATAAATCTGATACTATCGTTTAGCAGTGAAGTGTAGCGATAGTCTATAGTGTGCAGCAACAGCAGGAACAAATAACGATTAGTTGTGCCAGTTATTCTTTATGGACAGACAGTGGTTGAGATGGTCGTACACAGAACGCTGAATGGCAATGGCTGGCGGTGTACGATGGCAACCACGGGGAGAACTGTGCTGTAATAAAAGTAATCTTGTACTCTAAGGACGCTTTGAACTTTTGTTGTGTGCACGAAAGACTTTTACAGTACTGATACGAGCCCACAGAGATAATTCTGCTAAATCTTATAAACCCTAGACAGAAACCAAGATGTCGGACATTGAGTGAGTAAGGTCCGGCTCTTGGCTCTTACCTGGACTACAAGAACACACATGTATGTTACCATGGTACCTGGACTACAAGAACACACATGTATATTACCATTGTACCTATACTACAAGAACACACATGTATGTTACCCGGACTACAAGAACACACATGTATGTTACCCGGACTACAAGAACACACATGTATGTTACCTGGACTACAAGAACACACATGTATGTTACCTGGACTACAAGAACACACATGTATGTTACCATGGTACCTGGACTACAAGAACACACATGTATATTACCATTGTACCTATACTACAAGAACACACATGTATGTTACCATGGTACCTGGACTACAAGAACACACATGTATGTTACCCGGACTACAAGAACACACATGTATGTTACCCGGACTACAAGAACACACATGTATGTTACCTGGACTACAAGAACACACATGTATGTTACCTGGACTACAAGAACACACATGTATGTTACCCGGACTACAAGAACACACATGTATGTTACCTGGACTACAAGAACACACATGTATGTTACCATGGTACCTGGACTACAAGAACACACATGTATGTTACCTGGACTACAAGAACACACATGTATGTTACCCGGACTACAAGAACACACATGTATGTTACCACAGTACCTGGACTACAAGAACACACATGTATGTTACCATGGTACATAGACTACAAGAACACACATGTATGTTACCATGGTACCTGGACTACAAGAACACACATGTATGTTACCTGGACTACAAGAACACACATGTATGTTACCCGGACTACAAGAACACACATGTATGTTACCACAGTACCTGGACTACAAGAACACACATGTATGTTACCATGGTACATAGACTACAAGAACACACATGTATGTTACCATGGTACCTGGACTACAAGAACACACATGTATGTTACCTGGACTACAAGAACACACATGTATGTTACCTGGACTACAAGAACACACATGTATGTTACCTGGACTACAAGAACACACATGTATGTTACCTGGACTACAAGAACACACATGTATGTTACCTGGACTACAAGAACACACATGTATGTTACCACAGTACCTGGACTACAAGAACACACATGTATGTTACCATGGTACATAGACTACAAGAACACACATGTATGTTACCATGGTACCTGGACTACAAGAACACACATGTATGTTACCATGTTACATGGACTACAAGAACACACATGTATGTTACCTGGACTACAAGAACACACATGTATGTTACCATGGTACCTGGACTACAGGATCACACATGTATGTTACCTGGACTACAAGAACACACATGTATGTTACCATGTTACCTGGACTACAAGAACACACATGTATGTTACCATGGTACCTGGACTACCTGTACACACATATATGTTACCATGACTACAAGAACACACATGTATGTTACCATGGTACCTGGACTACCTGTACACACATATATGTTACCATGACTACAAGAACACACATGTATGTTACCATGGTACATAGACTACAAGAACACACATGTATGTTACCATGGTACCTGGACTACAAGAACACACATGTATGTTACTATGGTACCTGGACTACAAGAACACACATGTATGTTACCATGGTACCTGGACTACAAGAACACACATGTATGTTACCATGGTACATAGACTACAAGAACATACATGTATGTTACCATGGTACATAGACTACAAGAACACACATGTATGTTACCATGGTACATAGACTACAAGAACACACATGTATGTTACCATGGTACCTGGACTACAAGAACACACATGTATGTTACTATGGTACCTGGACTACAAAATCACACATGTATGTTACCTGGACTACAAGAACACACATGTATGTTACCATGGTACCTGGACTACAAGAACACACATGTATGTTACCTGGACTACAAGAACACACATGTATGTTACCATGGTACATAGACTACAAGAACACACATGTATGTTACCATGGTACCTGGACTACAAGAACACACATGTATGTTACCATGGTACCTGGACTACAAGAACACACATGTATGTTACCATGGTACCTGGACTACAAGAACACACATGTATGTTACCATGGTACATAGACTACAAGAACACACATGTATGTTACCATGGTACCTGGACTACAAGAACACACATGTATGTTACCATGGTACCTGGACTACAAGAACACACATGTATGTTACCATGGTACCTGGACTACAAGAACACACATGTATGTTACCATGGTACATAGACTACAAGAACACACATGTATGTTACCATGGTACCTGGACTACAAGAACACACATGTATGTTACCATGGTACCTGGACTACAAGAACACACATGTATGTTACCTGGACTACAAGAACACACATGTATGTTACCATGGTACATAGACTACAAGAACACACATGTATGTTACCATGGTACCTGGACTACAAGAACACACATGTATGTTACCATGGTACATGGACTACAAGAACACACATGTATGTTACCATGGTACATAGACTACAAGAACACACATGTATGTTACCATGGTACATAGACTACAAGAACACACATGTATGTTACCATGGTACCTGGACTACAAGAACACACATGTATGTTACCATGGTACATAGACTACAAGAACACACATGTATGTTACCATGGTACCTGGACTACAAGAACACACATGTATGTTACCATGGTACCTGGACTACAAGAACACACATGTATGTTACCATGTTACATGGACTACAAGAACACACATGTATGTTACCTGGACTACAAGAACACACATGTATGTTACCTGGACTACAAGAACACACATGTATGTTACCATGGTACCTGGACTACAAGAACACACATGTATGTTACCAATGTTACCATGGTACCTGGACTACAAGAACACACATGTATGTTACCATGGTACCTGGACTACAAGAACACACATGTATGTTACCATGGTACCTGGACTACAAGAACACACATGTATGTTACCATGTTACATGGACTACAAGAACACACATGTATGTTACCTGGACTACAAGAACACACATGTATGTTACCTGGACTACAAGAACACACATGTATGTTACCATGGTACCTGGACTACAAGAACACACATGTATGTTACCTGGACTACAAGAACACACATGTATGTTACCATGGTACCTGGACTACAAGAACACACATGTATGTTACCATGTTACATGGACTACAAGAACACACATGTATGTTACCATGTTACCTGGACTACAAGAACACACATGTATGTTACCATGGTACCTGGACTACAAGAACACACATGTATGTTACCTGGACTACAAGAACACACATGTATGTTACCATGGTACCTGGACTACAAGAACACACATGTATGTTACCATGTTACATGGACTACAAGAACACACATGTATGTTACCTGGACTACAAGAACACACATGTATGTTACCATGGTACCTGGACTACAGGATCACACATGTATGTTACCTGGACTACAAGAACACACATGTATGTTACCATGTTACCTGGACTACAAGAACACACATGTATGTTACCTGGACTACAAGAACACACATGTATGTTACCATGGTACCTGGACTACAAGAACACACATGTATGTTACCATGTTACCTGAACTACAAGAACACACATGTATGTTACCATGTTACCTGGACTACAAGAACACACATGTATGTTACCTGGACTACAAGAACACACATGTATGTTACCATGTTACCTGGACTACAAGAACACACATGTATGTTACCTGGACTACAAGAACACACATGTATGTTACCATGGTACCTGGACTACAAGAACACACATGTATGTTACCATGTTACCTGAACTACAAGAACACACATGTATGTTACCATGTTACCTGGACTACAAGAACACACATGTATGTTACCTGGACTACAAGAACACACATGTATGTTACCATGGTACCTGCACTACAAGATCACACATGTTTGTTACCATGTTACCTGGACTACAAGAACACACATGTATGTTACCATGGTATCTGGACTACAAGAACAAACATGTATGTTACCATGGTAAATAGACTACAAGAACACACATGTATGTTATCATTGTACCTGGACTACAAGAACAAACATGTATGTTACCATGGTACCTGGACTACAAGAACAAACATGTATGTTACCATGGTACCTGGACTACAAGAACACACATGTATGTTACCATGGTAAATAGACTACAAGAACACACATGTATGTTATCATTGTACCTGGACTACAAGAACACACATGTATGTTACCATGGTAAAGAGACTACAAGAACACACATGTATGTTACCATTGTACCTGGACTACAAGAACAAACATGTATGTTACCATGATACCTGGACTACAAGAACAAACATGTATGTTACCATGACTACAAGAACACACATGTATGTTACCATGGTAAATAGACTACAAGAACACACATGTATGTTACCATGGTACCTGGACTACAAGAACACACGTGTATGTTACCATGGTAAATAGACTACAAGAACAAACATGTATGTTAATATGGTACCTGGACTACAAGAACACACATGTATGTTACCATGGTAAATAGACTACAAGAACAAACATGTATGTTATCATTGGACCTGGACTACAAGAACACACATGTATGTTACCATGATACCTGGACTACAAGAACACACATGTATGTTACCATGGTACCTGGACTACAAGAACACACATGTATGTTACCATGACTACAAGAACACACATGTATGTTACCATGGTACCTAGACTACAAGAACACACATGTATGTTACCATGGTACCTGGACTACAAGAACACACATGTATGTTACCATGGTACCTGGACTACAAGAACACACATGTATGTTACCATGACTACAAGAACACACATGTATGTTACCATGGTACCTGGACTACAAGAACACACATGCATGTTACCATGATACATGGACTACAAGAACACACATGTATGTTACCATGATACATGAGCTACAAGAACACACATGTATGTTATCATTGTACCTGGACTACAAGAACAAACATGTATGTTACCATGATACCTGGACTACAAGAACACACATGTATGTTACCATGGCACCTGGACTACAAGAACACACATGTATGTTACAATGATACCTGGACTACAAGAACACACATGTATGTTACCATGATACCTGGACTACAAGAACACACATGTATGTTACCATGGTACCTGGACTACAAGAACACACATGTATGTTACCATGACTACAAGAAAAAACATGTATGTTACCATGGTACCTTGACTACAAGAACACACATGTATGTTACCATGACTACAAGAACACACATGTATGTTACCATGATACCTGGAGTACAAGAACACACATGTATGTTACCATGACTACAAGAACACACATGTATGTTACCATGGTACATGGACTACAAGAACACACATGTATGTTACCATGGTACCTGGACTACAAGAACACACATGTATGTTACCATGGTACATGGACTACAAGAACACACATGTATGTTACCATGGTACCTGGACTACAAGAACACACATGTATGTTACCATGATACCTGGACTACAAGAACACACATGTATGTTACCATGGAACATAGACTACAAGAACACACATGTATGTTACCATGGAACATAGACTACAAGAACACACATGTATGTTACCATGGAACATAGACTACAAGACCACACATGTATGTTACCATGATACCTGGACTACAAGAACACACATGTATGTTACCATGGAACATAGACTACAAGAACACACATGTATGTTACCATGATACCTGGACTACAAGAACACACATGTATGTTACCATGGAACATAGACTACAAGACCACACATGTATGTTACCATGATACCTGGACTACAAGAACACACATGTATGTTACCATGGAACATAGACTACAAGAACACACATGTATGTTACCATGGAACATAGACTACAAGAATACACATGTATGTTACCATGGAACATAGACTACAAGAACACACATGTATGTTACCATGATACCTGGACTACAAGAACACACATGTATGTTACCATGGAACATAGACTACAAGAACACACATGTATGTTGCCATGGTACCTGGACTACAAGAACACACATATATGTTACCATGGAACATAGACTACAAGAACACATATGTATGTTACCATGGTACCTGGACTACAAAAACACACATGTATGTTACCATGGTACATAGACTACAAGAACATACATGTATGTTACCATGATACCTGGACTACAAGAATACACATGTATGTTACCATGGTACATAGACTACAAGAACACACATGTATGTTACCATGGAACATAGACTACAAGAACATACATGTATGTTACCATGATACCTGGACTACAAGAATACACATGTATGTTACCATGGTACATAGACTACAAGAACACACTTGTATGTTACTATGATATATAGACTACAAGAACACACATGTATGTTATCATGGAACATAGACTACAAGACCACACATGTATGTTACCATGATACCTGGACTACAAGAACACACATGTATGTTACCATGGAACATAGACTACAAGACCACACATGTATGTTACCATGGTACCTGGACTACAAGAACACACATGTATGTTACCATGGTACATAGACTACAAGAACATACATGTATGTTACCATGATACCTGGACTACAAGAACACACATGTATATTACCATGGAACATAGACTACAAGAACACACATGTATGTTACCATGATACCTGCACTACAAGAACACACATGTATGTTACCATGGAACATAGACTACAAGAACACACATGTATGTTACCATGATACCTGCACTACAAGAACACACATGTATGTTACCATGATACCTGGACTACAAGAACACACATGTATGTTACCATGTTACCTGGACTACAAGAACACACATGTATGTTACCATGCTACATAGACTACAAGAACACACATGTATGTTACCATGCTACTTAGACTACAAGAACACACATGTATGTTACCATTTTACCTGGACTACAAGAACACACATGTATGTTACCATGCTACATAGACTACAAGAACACATATGTATGTTACCATGTTACCTGGACTACAAGAACACACATGTATGTTACCATGTTACCTGGACTACAAGAACACACATGTATGTTACCATGGTACATAGACTACAAGAACACACATGTATGTTACCATGTTACCTGGACTACAAGAACACACATGTATGTTACCATGATACCTGGACTACAAGAACACACATGTATGTTACCATGATACCTGGACTACAGAACACACATGTATGTTACCATGATACCTGGACTACAAGAACACACATGTATGTTGCCAGGTAAACCTACTTGTCCCGCAGTCTTGACCCAGAAAACCAGCAGCACAACCAGAAGGACATCCTCCAGTGCTGACAAAGCACGACTGACCTCCAGCACAGTGACATGTGTGCTCACACTCCCTCCCGTACTTTCCGGACTGGCATACCGAGTCTGGTCATGAGAAAATATCTCTAGTACATGATAAAATCTCTAGTATATGATAACATCTCTAGTACATGATAACATCTCTAGTAGCATTAACTACCATTGCCTGTCTCTAATTTGTCGTTAGCTTGAACATTTCTGCACATGTTATGTCTGCCTCACTACACACGCTATGTCTGTCTCCCTATGCATGTTATATTTGTCTCCCTAGACATGTTATATATGTCTCCCTACACATGTTATATTTGTCTCACTACACATATTACGTCTGTCTCCTTTAAATGTTCTATATAACTCCCTATATATGTTATTCCTGTATCCCTACACATTGTAAGTATATGTCATTGACATGTTCTGTGGCTCAATACATGTTATGTCTGTCTCTATACACACGTTAGGTTTGACATCTCTACACGGGTTATTTCTGCCATTCTCCCTCCTATTATTATACTGCACATGTCCTTTGATGACATAAATGTCCATGAGAACGTACACATGCTGTATAATATAGGTCAGGGAATATCTGTTGAGGACACTTACGTAACGTGTACTAAAAGTACGGATAAAATGTATAGATTAATAGTACAGATAATTTTCATCTCATTTCATCTCAACAGGCTCATGTACCTTGCGGTGTCGAGGTGAAGTATAAACAGCGGAATGTGCCCGCGTACGGGCTTCATGTACCGATATTCCCATGGACTCTGTTATTCCCTGCGTCCATCGTTTACGTGGTCGGCCTCTTCCTCTGCTTCCCTCTGGTCTGTACATCATTGCTTGTTGTGGTATACTGTTAGTTGATAACCTACTTGCATGGCCAAACCATTTGACTCGCTGCCATCTAATAAAATCTAGTGCAGCTATAATCCCCACTTTAGTCCCGATTTCTTCATTTCTTATCTTATCTCTTCTTGATACATTGAGTATTCTTCTCAGGAATCTCATTTATATTGTTTTGTTTTTTCTTTTCTCTTTTTCTGTCTTTGTCCACGTTTGGCATTGGTAAAATAGAGTTGGTAGGAAGATTGTGTTGTAAAGTGCTTCCTTAGAAGTTATTGATACATGTTTGTTCTTTAGTATTGGTGCCATTTGTTCAATGAGTTGGTTTGCCTTATTGCTTCTATTTTCGATCTCATCTTCTGATTTGCCATTTGATGATATATACATCCTAGATACGTGAACCTCTTTACTTGTTTCAAAGGATTTTCGTTTAGGTGAATCGTTGTTGCTTTTTCTTCTTTAGTTATAATAAATATCAATATCACTACAATAATACCAGGTCAGGTCGTAGTCAGATATGTCTGAGCTACCGTATGATAGTAGACGGTACTACCTGCTTTCTGTTAGCGCCAAATGTTGGGCTGCGCTTACCAAACCCGACACCCCACATTGTGCCAACGGCTTCGGGCGGAAGAGTGCAATTGGGAGTGTACAAGCCTTACCCTGGTGCGAGGAAATGCTGCGTAAAGACAAAATGTCATAGCAGGGCAGACCAGGCCCTAAGCCTTGGTTGGCAACTGGTCTAGGATCGAAGCTTCGACAGGCGGACAGTTAGAGCATTGCTTTGCTGATCCGGCAGCTTCTGCAGCTTGTCGTGTTCCAGATGTACAGGTGTTACCTTTCCTCTGGAGTGAGCTAGGCAGGCCGAGAGAGGGATGATGCTGCATGGGCAACACATGGTCTCTATATTTTAGCCCAGGCTTCGTGCTATAGAGAGACAATAACTCCATCCCTGGTCTTAACTGGTCTCGGAATCAAAGCGAGAGGCAACTGTTACGGGTTATAAGACCTTGTCAGTTGGCGTAGACATGGGGCGCCACGCGTTACCTCTGACGGTGGGAGGCACCTACATGTGTCACTCATCAGCTACCGCCCGCCTCACGCTGGGCAATCCCCGGCCAATTGGGTGCTGATCCGTCACAGCCTGTCTGCCTCACTGGCTGCTTGAGGCTAGGACAAAATCTGTATCACAGGCTGTAAAACCAATGCACTAGGTACTAATAAAAAGAAAAATAGAAACCTCAAGCTACGGCTTGCACACTGGAACATAAGAACCATGTGTCCAGGATTTTCCACTGACTTGACATATATTGACGATGTGAGAAAAAAAGGCTGTGATTGATGCCAAACTCAGTCGTCTTAACATTGATATTGCTGGCCTGCAGGAGACTCGCCTCGCTGTGAAATGGTCACTCAGGGAAATCAATTACACTTATTTTTGGAAGGGTAGAGGGCAGGCAGAAAAAAAGGGCAACATGGTTTTGGCTCTGCAGTGAAGAATTCACTACTGGGAATGATTGATATCCCAGCTGGAGGTAATGAAAGACTATTATCCCTGCTCTTTGCAACCTCTTGTGGTTTTGCGATCATTATCACTGCATATGCACCGACACTCGCTTCCTTTGTTGATGTGAAACATACGTTCTATGAGAAGCTAGACTCTGTGATCAAGGCATTTCCAAAAACCGACTACATTTATATGCTCCGCGATTTCAATACTCGTTTGGGCAAAGACTCGAGTTCATAGCCAGTGTGACTTGGAAAATATAACATCGGTCGCATAAATGAAAATGGGCAAAGGCTGCTGGAGCATTGCATAAGAAATGGCATATGTATTGCAAACACCTTTTTATAATACAAAAGAGATGCATAATGTCACATGGAAACATCCAAGATCCGGCCTTTGGCACCAGTTGGACTTCATCATAACACGGAGACAACATCTGAACCATACATCATTAACTCGAAATTGCCACAGTGCTGTCTGTGATACGGATCATTATTTGGTAGTTGCAAGGGTTAGACTGAGACCAAAGAGAATCTTCACAGCTAAACACAAATCTAGAATTAATATTATTAACACTCACTAACCTGGAAAGTGCTTTGAGTTTCAACAGCAACTTGAAGACACTTTCACTGATACATCAGAAAATTGTACAGTAAGTGAAAAGTGGAGTAAACTTAAGGAAACTATTTATAAAACAGTGGTAGGGATTTACGGTACTGTGGATCATAAGAGGCAGGATTGGTTTGCAGCAAACAGCCAGACTCTGCAGCCCTTGAGTGATAAGAAGAAGATAGCTCTCTTAAGAAACAAAGAAAGACCAACGCGTAACACTCTGAGTGAGCTAAAGCAAGCTAGGAAGGATGTGCAAAAGGCTGCCAGGCAGTTTCCGAATGATTATTGGATCAAGTTATGTGAGTCCATTGAAATCGCAAGTGCTAAGGGAAACATCAGAAGCATGTATGCAGGGATAAAGAAAGCCCGTGGTCCAATGATCAAAAGAAGTGCACCACTGAAAATCTTGACTTCTGTGTATTGTTGGGAAAGTATTTGCCAGAATTTTTCTGCGCAGACTTCAAGTCCTGGGAGATCAAGTCTACCCCGAATCACAGTGTGGCTTCCGACAGAACTGGTCTACCATTGATATGATATTCTCATTGCGCCACATGAAAGAAAAATGCCGGGAAAAAATCAACCACTGTTTATTGCCTTCATAGTCCTCACAAAGGCATTTGCTTTGGTCAGTCGTGAGGGTCTGTTCAAATCACTAAAGAAGATTTGCTGCCCACAAACTCTTCTGTCCAATGTGGAATCGTTCCACACAGGCATGAACGGTATCATCAAGTTTGATGGTGAAACTCCAGAGGAGTTTGAAATCAAGAGTGGAGTTAAGCAAGGTTGTGTACTATCCCCCACCCTATTTGGGATATACTTTTCACTTCTACTGAAATATGCATTTCGTGATCAGGATGACGTTATATACATTCACTCACGCTCAGATGGCGGCCTCTATAATGCTCAGAGATTGAAGGGTAAGACGAAAATTAGTAGTGGACTTATCAGAGAGTTGCTTTTTGCTGATGATGCTGCAATTACGTCCCACTCTAAGGAAGAATTACAATATCCACTATCTGCATTCTCCAATGCTTGTTCTGAATTTGGTTTAACAATTAACAAAAAGAAGACACAGATTATATCACAAGGTGCACAAGGGGTACCACCAATCTTTGTTGACGACGACGAACTGGAGATAGTAGACCATTTTACATATCTAGGATCAGAGGTAAATAGCAAATTATCGCTAGATCGGGAAATCAACATCAGGATTGGTACGGCAGCAACAACAATGAACATGTTAGCAAAAAGAGTTTGGGAGAACAGAAAGCTTACTACCAAAACAAAAGTCCTTGTCTATCAAGCCTGTGTCCTTAGTACTCTTCTTTATGGCATTTAAACCTGGACAACTTACTCACACCAAGAGAAATGTTTAAACAGCTTTCATATGCGGTGTCTGCGAAGAATACTTGGTATTAAGTGGCAAGACAAAATCACAAATACTGAAGTATTGGAAAGATCAGGTTGTGTGACGGTGTATTCCATGCTCAGTCTTCGTAGACTTAGATGGATAGGACATCTTAGGAGCATGGATGATGGTAGAATACCAAATGACATCTTTTTTGGTGAATTACAGATGGGTAGGAGATCTCAGGGTCGGTCTCTACTACGATACAAAGAGGTGTGTAAGCGGGACATGATTGATACAGGCATTAATAATGCACATTGGGAGCAAGTCGCCGCTGAACGTGTTGCTTCGAGGGCAACTATCAGAAATGGAATAAAGACAAAGGAGAAAATGATTGCAGATTGGCCTACAGCACACACATATCGTGAGAGAAGTAAAATGGTGTCGACACTGCCATGGGGCGTATTTAGCCTTTTTGAAGCACAATGTACCAAATGATGATGATGATGATGATGATGAAGCACAATGTACCAAACTATCGTCTGTCAAGACGATAGGTGCCATTGCTGATAGTTAATACCTCTGTTTTACTTGTGCTAATTTTATGTTATGTTCTCTGTACATTTCATTTACACAATACATGTGGTCTTGTAATTCAGCTTCTGATTTTGCTATTAGTGCTTGGTCGTCCACAGACATAAGTTCTCTAATGGTTAGATTTGCATATGGTTCTTCTTCTGTGTTCTCGTCATGCGGTGATGTTGTGGTCTCTGTTTGGCTGGTTTCTTTACATATGTTGTTTATATATGCTATTAACAAGAGAGGGGACAGGGCACAACCTTGTCATACTCCAGATCTTATGGGGACGGGTTCTGAGTGTCCCCCAGTTGTTCTCACTATGCATTTGCTGTTGTTGTATAAGCTTCTACATAGGCTTGTTAGATGTGTTTTCACTCCATATTGATTAAGGATTTCCCACAGCTTGTTTCTATCTACTCTATCAGATGCCTTTTCTTGGTCAACAAAGGTAAGTAGAGTGTTTCTTCTTAGTTTTTCCACGAGCAGTATAAATGTACAGATAATTGTACGTATATGTCGCGTAATGGTGACTATTTCGATAGACAAGGATCAGAAATAGCAACCAATAGACTTTCAGGATTCCGAAAGACTAATCACTGTTGAAGAAGAGGCCGAAATGGCTCGAACTAGGAAGTACGATTCGGAACTGTCCCTGGAATGACCAGGTCTTCAGACAGTGTTCAGGCACAGATAGGTCAAACGAACAACCATACTAGGAATAATTCTAGACAGTAGGCTTACTGAATCTGGCGACGAATGCCTGCAAAATTTAAAGAGCCCCCTTTAACTGATCCATTCTCACAACATGGAGGAAGAGTACAAATATAAAGTTACAACTTGCATTCCTTCTCGCTCTCTCAGTATCCTAATATTAAATTAGAGTATAACAGCAACAGACTAAGTATGTTTCTGGTATCACATATAACTATTAATTTAATGAAATACTGTGGCATGTAAAAGTCTGTTGCCCTAGTGTGTAGGCAATCAAATCCTAGACTAAGTTGGCAGGCTAAAGGTGTCAGCCGAGGAGGTTGGCCTCTCAGCTCAAGATTTGGGTCCGGCTTGTCAACTCTGGTGACGTTCCAGTTCAGGTTGCGGATTCACTCTCCGGCAATAGACATGGTGTTCACGACTGGTAAGTATGCGTTGCTGCAAGTTGCTGGCTCATGGTACCACCAAAGAAGGTGCAGAACTGGAAGTTAATCAGAAAAACAGAACCGGTGAATGCTTGTCCTACGTCCAGGATACTCTCATTGCACACCTCGCTCTCAGTCTCATATTCAGACACGACTAGCATCACAAGACTATCACCTCTGTCACAGACACATCACTAGCGCTATGACAACACAATAACAAATGGCTAACGTGGACAACTACTATTTTCCTTAGCCACATATTATCAATCTCATCAGACTCAGATGCCCATGTATTCCAGTCTACAGACACGGACACATCAATGTATATTTCTGAGTCTGATCACACTCTACAACATTCTTACTATGATGCATTCACATATATTATAAATCACACCAATTACATTTAACACAATGAAGTGTACACAATGAGTATGAATCCCACAGATTACATTTAACTATGAAGCACGAACATTGATTATAAATCACACCGATTATATTTACTCGACAATGTATCACCATAGATTATGAATCACAGATTACATTCACATGACGAGGTATGAACATAGATTATGAATGACAGATTCCCTTCATTCAAAGTACACCACAGATTATGAATCATACAGAGTACATTCAATCGACGACGGAACACCATAGATTATGAAGCACACAAATTACATTCACTAGACGAATTACGAACATATATTATGAATCACTCAGATTCTATCTCAGCACATGAAGCAGTATTGTAAATTATAATTCTGATTCACTCCCGAAACACACAAATTAAATTCTACAGGAGGTTGAAGTATTAACATAGGTGTAGAGGGTAGGCAGTGAAGGACTGCGTTGAAGCAAGGATACTGATGTGAATGAAAGGCCTGTCCCATGCTGTCATGAGATGACCTCTGACAAGCGTGGTCTCCAGTAGACTATGTGAAAGAATTATTATTTCACAATTAACTATCAGTATTTCCTGTCACCGTTTATTCATCCAAATTACCCCTCTCATTCTATAATTATATTCTTCACTGGCGATATATTATTCTAGTATATATTATATTAATCCCTAGTTAAACATCAAGCTTCATTGTCTGACCATTCTTCGATAGTCCAGTTCCCGCCTGTTAGATTTCGCCATTTTGTGTCGCCGTTCCCTTCTTTCTTCATTCCTCTATTTTGGTCTTAGTATAATCAGCGTCTCCATTAATTATATATTTATTCTGGCTGTAGTTTACGATCCCTGTTCTCTAACATTAGTTATCGCGTAGTTCATCCTGAATCTACACTACAAATGCCGGTAAATATATACATGTAAATTCGTACTAATTAATTAAATCAACGTACCTTCCAAAATGTGGTAATTAAACCTCTCCACGGGGGAACAGTGCCACTAGCCGTGTAAATAGTACTTTTGGGTATCAATTTGGCTCGCAATTTGCTATTCCCAAATATCGGCTAACTAGAGCCTGGATAATTTTGTTGCAATATGTCTTTTTACAGCTAGTATCGGCGCCTGTGTCCACATCGCTTCGAGTCAGTCGACCAAATGGACGATCTGCCGGCTGACGACAACTGGCCAGGCAGATTCTCGTGTTGCCACCCGGGTCGCAGGCTAAAACTGAATATGTTATTCAGCCAAACTTGCGCTGGGGCAGAAGGCATGCATAACTAATAGTTCTATAATATACTGTATAATATATATTTTAAAAACACTAGAATATTCACTAGGTTTACAGGAGATTAAATATATTAAATTCTCGCCAATAATACAGGCATATTTATAGATATCTACAAGGGTGGGAAAATAGGGAAAAGATCGTTTTCCTAGATATATTTATAATGAAAAATATGATCTGCACTGTAATTTAAGCAAAAATAAAGTGGGACACTGTCTATTACGTCACATTGTACGTATATATAATACAGATATATGCTACAGATAAATATTAGAGATAAATGCTACAGATAAAAAATAGACATAAATGCTAGAGATAAATATTAGAGATAAATGCTACAGATAAATATTAGAGATAAATGCTACAGATAAATATTAGAGATAAATGCTAAAGATAAATATTAGAGATAAATGCTACAGATAAATACCTAGTACGGATATTTGTACATATGTATAGTACAGATAGCAGTAAAAGTAGTAGTAGTAGTAGCAGCAGTAATAGTAGTAGTAGTAGTAGCAGTAGCAATAGTAGAAGCAGCAGCAGTAGTAGTAGTAGTAGTAGTAGTAGTAGTAGTAGTAGTAGTAGTAGTAGTAGTAGTAGTAGCAGCAGCAGCAGCAGCAGTAGTAGTAGTGGTAGTAGTAGTAGCAGCAGCAGCAGCAGCAGCAGCAGCAGCAGCAGCAGCAGCAGCAGCAGTAGCAGTAGTAGCAGTAGTAGCAGTAGTAGCAGTAGTAGTAGTAGTAGTAGTAGTAGTAGTAGTAGTAGTAGTAGTAGTAGTAGTAGTAGTAGTAGTAGTAGTAGTAGTAGTAGTAGTAGTAGTAGTAAGTAGTAGTAGTAGTAGTAGTAGTAGTAGTAGTAGTAGTAGTAGTAGTAGTAGTAGTAGGCCTCTCTCAGTCCTGAAGGACTATAGAGTTTTGCCGCTGGGAATGTACCTGACACCGCTGGTAGCTGTACAATCCAAAGTGAGAGTAACAATATCTGTCAGTTTCCGCATCTTTAAGACGAGGCTAGTCCCGTAGTTAGTGACTGCATTTTATTCCTGTGCCGCATAACCTCAGTTTGTTGGATCAGATTGCGCTCAAAGAGCACCAGTCAGTTTCGTACATCTCTTCTCCAGGAGCATCTGTCTGTTGCTTCTCTATCCCACGTGCCTGGATCTATGCCAAGGTTTTTCATATCCTGTTTACACACATCCCTATATCTCATTTGGGGTCTTCTGGTTGGCCTCTTCCCTGTGGCTGGTTCTCTGTACAGGAGATCTTTGGGAATACGTTCATCCTCCATTCGAGATACATGGCCCAGACACCGGAGGCGTCTCTGCATAAGGAGGGAGTTCACTGTGGTAATATTAGCTCTTTCAAGCGCGTGTTTGTTTGTTATGTGGTCTTTCCACGATATGGAAAGAATTCAGCTTTCTTTCCTGTCGTGAGTACAATGTCCAGGATTCAGGCCTATAAATTGATTGATTGATTTAGGAACCGACATCACAGCATTCGGGGCATTACCATAAGCGCTCTGTCCCCATCCCCAGCAACCAGCGAAGATTTCCAACACTAATAGTACCAGTAGCAATCTGATTATATGTCCGTCTCACCTTTCCTCTGAGCTTCGATCGTCGGCCAGATCCCCTCGTAACACATCGCTGTCGCATTCTTGCCAGACCATGGTGATCCATTTGCTCCTCTGAGGCGTACACGTGCTCCCACAAGACCGCAACCACGTCTGCCTTATCATTGCATCAATACTCCACCAAGTTTTGCAGAGCCAGCCAATCTGTTCGCCTGTTCTTTCCCCAGCATCCCCATGCCCCAGAAAAAAGATCCAGACGATGCTTGTCACCCGTGACTTCCGAAGCGAAGCATGCCACTCTGCACGAAGCTTGCCTGTCCTCACCCTACTCAGCATGCTTTCTGAGTCAGTTACAATCACGTAGTGTGTGTGTATCGTATTCTCCATCCAGCGGAAAGCTGCACTGACCGCCTCCACCTCCATTCTTAAGCTATATGGTGTGGTATCTTATGCCAGGCTCTCCTGCACCAAACGTCGACCATTAGCTTTGCCTAAGAACCCCCAGGTACTTCTCCTGCCTCTCAACACCGAATCATCTGTGTATATAATCACATCACCCGGGCGAGCATCAACCTGAATTAGTTGCTGGATTTCCACTTCCGTGGCCCCTGCTGACCATTCCCTGCACTCCCGGCTCAAAGTGATTATAATTCTGCACAAGTCTTAGTGCTCCGCTGGCACTCTGAGCCACTCCTCTCCTCGCCTAATGTTCTCCAAGATGCACACCTGCCTGATCGTATGCTCCGCATGAGCCATCCATTATTTCCCTCTTATAAGTCGCTGACCCTCAACTGCGTCCAGCGCCTCATGCAACGGGTGATCTGTGTCAGCCAGTACTCTGAGATATGCCTTCGCCTGCATCACCTTGAGCCTACCAGCAACAGTCGGCTAACCAAGGATGTAACACATACACTCTTCAAGGGTGTCTCTGGTGCATCCCAGAATAACCAGCATTGCTTCATTCTGTATGCGCTCTAATTTCAACAACTGACTCTTTGAGACAGTGAGCAGTATTAGTCCATAATCAATCACTGAGAGGATCAAGTGCTGGTATAGTGTGAAAAGCATTCTCTACTCTGTGTCCATTGAAGCCATAGTTTTAAGTGCATTGAGTCCCTTTTGAGATCGTGTCACAATCGCCCCCACATGGTCCTTGAAGGACAGGCTCCAGTCAAATGTGATTCCCAGATACTTCAGTTTGTTCTCTCTGTTGACGCTTCTACCTTCTATCGTGAGGCTTGGGACATCAGTTCTCACAATCCTGTTATCCAGAGAGCACCACAAAACGCTGCCTTTTCCAGGTAGATGACAGCACTAATTTCAGTGAAACAGTCAGTCAATTTGTCTACTGTCGCTTGTTTGCTAATTATCTCTCCCCTGCCTATATGCAACAATATATTCGGGAAATGTTAGTATCCTTCCAACCCCTGGTGATTCTAGGTTTGAAATCTTGCTCGTATACACGTTAAAGAGTACCGGTGAGATTTCAGTTCCCCGTGGCAGTCCCGAGGTTAAAATATGTGGCTCTGAGGTCCATGCACCCAGACGGAGAGAAACCCGACGAGAGTGCAGGACGGCCGCTATCCAGTTCACCAACCAAGGATAGACCCCTGCTATGAGATGGATACACAGCAAGTGTGTCAATCGTAGAAACTAGATAGATGGCATTGACACACAGTTCAAAAATGCAAGCGAACACCGGTAACATTAGTGGGCGGGGCTAATGGGTCACTTGACTGCGCAGAGGCGAAGATCGGAAAAGAAGGGTTAGCCAGAAGGCGATGGGACGTGAACAAGAGAAGGTGAATTTGAAGAGTTGTGAAAGTGTTTCAGTGTTTGAAATGATTCGAGGAGTGGGAAACATCTGAGATGCAGTTGAGTGAAGCTTGTTTCGATGGTGAACGATGACAATAATGGAGCAACACTCCGAAGCTGTCCCTTGATGAATACAAACGCCAGACAGCGATGACGAGACAGCTGGCCCGCTTGTGAGAAGAGGTCAACGAGAATGGCGGCCAGAGGCGAGCCGTGACCTGAGTTTGTGGGTACCAATTATGTGTGAGTAGTACTTGAACTGTTAGCCCATGTAATAAATAGACTAGATTATCGTCATACAGATCAGATGTAGCAACGATAGTCGTCTTACTATTAGATGAGCAAGACATTGTATATTTGTGGCAGAAGGTGTGCGGTCATAGGCAGAACGCGAAACGGTAGGAGCCGGCGGTCTATGACAGCCCCGTGTAGTACTGTTCAAAATAAAGGTGTTTGTATCATCTAAGGACGCGACTGACTTTTCTGTTGTGTGCATCCTAGATCTGAGAGTGATGAAATGTTTTGTACGAGTCCATGATAAACATTAAACCTAGACAACTACCAAGATGTCGGGCATTTGGGCATTGCAGTAGACTCGTGGCCCAATTGTGTCTGAAGTAGTCATTCATCATACAGACACGAGGTCGGCTCTTGGCAACCCCCTTCTTCATCAGTGCGGTCATCAAAATATCATATCGAACTCTATTGTACGCATCCTCGAGATCAAGCGCTGCCGCCATCGTTTCCTGTCTACTCTTTAACCCCTCATAAACGTCAAAGGCAAAAGTGGCTGCATTTGACCAGGTATCTTTTCCTGGCCTGTAGCTCCCCAGGCCTCTTGGAAGAAGCTTCCCCCTTTCCAAGAACTCTTGCAGCTTGACAGCGACTATCTTCTCTAAAATATTCCCAAATGTATATTGAAAGGTGATGATCTTAAAGCTGCTAAGCTTTGAATTATCCTTGAATGGTTTTGGGAGAGGGATGAGATAGCTGTGTACCCAATCCTGCGGTACTGATGCAGTCCTAATGCTCGGGTTAAAGCAGTCGGTCATTTCCTTCAGGTCTGCATCGCTCAAAACCTTCATGTCGCCATACCTAACCCCATCGGGCCCTGGTGCCGTGTCGTTTGCCTTTTTCAAAATATGTTTAACATCTTCAACCCGTATGATGTCTTCATCTATATCTATAAAACAGAGTGTATGTGGTTTTGTGTGTTTGTGGGTAGTTTTGTATTGGATGCGTTCGATAACGGTACATCCGATTGAGATGAAATTTTCTACACGTCTTCCTTTCATTCCTGTGCAACCGACTATAATAGTTTCATAGTGTAAAATCTTCTACTTATTTAATAACATTTACTTTTTCATTTTTCATTATATAAATTCTATATAGCAGGGGGACTTCACTTTAGAAAAGTTATTTCAAGGGGCATAACTTTTAATAACATTTCTATATACTTTATAGTCATATTGTTGGACTTACTTGCACTATTGTTAAACTCTTTGTCTATAGTTATTTTCAGGCATATGAGTTATAATAAATAATGATATAATCTTAAAGGCATTTTCAAAGTTTGCATAAAAATAATGCATAATGCATAACATTGTAACCCATCTTTTTCTGCTTACAGAACTTATCAACTGTCATGTCGGTGATTAACAACAGTTTTCATTAAAAATAATGAATGGTGTGTGGAAGGACATTCTTTTAAGTTACTGTGCGCCAGGAGCTGGGCGAAACCACGCCGGGTCAGATAGATAGACAGACAGATAGTCGGGAACGGAAGCTTATTTGACTACTTATATGAATTAAATGACATGCTCCCCACCAGGGACTGGGTGAAGCCGGGCCGGGTCAGACAGACAGACAGACAGATAGACAGACAGACAGATAGTCGGGAACGGGAGAGCTTATAATTATTTGACTACTTATATGAATTAAATGAGATGCTCCCCACCAGGGACTGGGTGAAGCCGGGCCGGGTCAGCCAGACAGACAGACAAACAAGCAGACAGACAGACTGATAGATAGATAGATCCCCTCCAGGGCCTGGGCGAAGCCGGGCCGGGTCAGCTAGTAATGCATAATCTTCATGGTGCCAGATAATTACTTTTTAACTGCATCTCTGGTGTCCGCATCATTATGATTGGTCTGCTCTAAAAATCTCTGGAGAAACGCCTCTCCTTTCTCTTTGTCTGTTGTCACACGCACACCATCATCTCTATAAATTGTTCCCATTGTCATAGACCGATCTGTTCCTTGCATTTGTCTGTGCAGTTTCCAGAATTTGTGCAGTGATTTATCACCTCCAATCTTCTTCATGAATCATTCCCATTTTGCCTTTTTGACCTCTGCAGCACAGCGCTTGAAATCCTCCACCTTGTCTTTCTTGACATTTTCCGCTGTGTCTACTTCCTCTCGTGAGCTTCGGTGTGTTTGTTGCATTTTCTTTAGCTACTTCACTGCAGCTCTCTTTGCTTTCCTAGCGTTGTCTACTTCTGGGGTCCACCATGTGGGCTGCAAAAAGGGGGTTTTAACAGTCCTGTTATATGCCCTCTGTCTGAGGCGTCCAAGAAGCTGTCGATCCACTCATAAAGGAAGGTCTTGCAAGCTCTCCCAGCCTTAACTTTCATGGATTTAAAGATCAGGACTGTGCATAGCATGTGATCACTCCCATGGTCATTCAAAACAGTCCACTTTACATCAAGTAATGATGACTGGGAGACAAGTGCCAAGTCAATAGCTGTGTCTGCATCGCCAGACCTCATTGCTATTCTAGTCGGCCTACCATCATTTATGCAGACCACATCGGAGTCCACCATGGCATCCGCAAGGGCAATTCCCTATCGGTTTTCTCCACTACTATCCCAATCTCTGTTCCTCGCATTGAAATCTCCACATATGAGTAACCTATCACCCGGTAATTCCTCCAATTTCTTAAGCCAGTGCCAGTGTTTCTTTCTGACAAAACAGTCCACTGTGGCATATACATTTATGATGTTCCAACGTAAGCAATCAATCACCATTTGTATACACTGGAACTCTCTTGCACTGTGACTCCACTGTCTCAAGTCAAGTACCACATGCTTTACTCCTTCCTTCAACAGCAGATCTTTTCCATGTCTCTTCTGCCCAGTAGGTTTTGCGTAAGTGGCGTTCCCAGGGCAATGGTATTTGTCTGTATTTAGCTCCTGGAGCATGAGAAGGTGCTATGTTGTGAGCGAACGAGCGCATTGATGATTTGTATACAGATTACGTTGAAGGTAAACTTGGGGGCTCGTCCGGGATCCAAGTTTACCTTTCAAAGTCTCACGTCGTGCGTTTGTCGTGCGTTGTGACAAGCAGTGAACGTGTGCAATAAAGTCACATAACTCTAAGTAACATGTCAATGTTTTTAATACTTATGTTACAGATTTCTCAAAGTATGATTACATAATCTGTATACAAATCATCAATGCGCTCGTTCGCTTACAACAAGCACCTCAGCTCACATAAACTAGCGCACACGCAGTATCGCACAATAACGCTCTCAGTGCTTTCAAACAATGATAGCGTTTATACAGTTCAATCGCTCTAGCAATCGTAGCACGTATACAGTTCACTCGTTCTAGCCAACACCCAGACACATCCTCTCTTGTTCACAGTCCAGTCCCGTCTCCCCAAGTTTCGTCCTGGGTTTAGCGTCACGTGGTCTCTGACCGCTTGCCGTCTCAAGGTCCCCGTGTCTAGCAGGCTAGTCGTGTTCTCTAGTGCATCTTAGGAAAGGGGTTTCGATCTGTCCGTCACCTCAGGTCAGTCCGTCCGTTACTAACTGTTATCTCCCTTACTACCGTCTAAGATGTGAACTGTCCTGCCTATTATTCCATGTCGTTTGTCGTTACAAGGAATGGGTAACATCTGAGATGCAGTTGACTGAAGATTGTTTCTATTGTGAACGACGACAATAATAGAGCAACACACCGAAGCTGTCGCTTGATGAACACAAACGCCGGCCATTGATGGCGAGACAGCTGGCCCTGTTGTGAGAACACCTCAACGAAAGTGGCGGGCAGATACACGCCGTGACCAGAACTTGTGGTTACCAGCCATGTGTGAGTAGTGATTGAACTGTTAAACCATTTAATAGATAGATTATGTTATCGTCAGACAGAACAGATGTAGCAACGATAGTCGTATGACGGTTAGATGAGCAAGACATTGTATATTTGTGGCAGACGGTGCGCTGGTCATAGGCAGAACGCAAAACTGTAAGAGCCGGCGGCATATGACAGCCCCGTGTAGTACTGCTTAACAATAAAGGTGATTGTATCGTCTAAGGACGCTACTGACTTTTCTGTTGTGTGCATCCTAGATCTGAGAGTGATAAAGTGTTTTGTACGAGCCCATTATAAATATTAAAACTTAGACAAATACCAAGATGTCGGACATTGGGCATTGATGTAGGCACGTGGCCCAAGTGTGTCTGGAGTATTCAACCTTCATACAGACACGAGGTCGGCTTTTGGCAGTTATAACCATGCAGAATACAATAGGCAAGCTGCTGAAGAAGGTAGTTGCTAGGAAAATATCAAGCCAGCTAGAGAAGCAATGTGTTTTCCCACCTACCCTGGGTGGGTACCGTCCAAAAAGAGACATCTGGACCAATGCAGCAGTTTTTTCCCATGATGTCTATGAAGATTTCCACTCAGGCATTGAAACCTTTGCAGCAGCGATTGATCTAGAGAACTCGTACAACAGAGTACCATTGAATATTTTAATGCTTCAGCTTCTTGAACTCAAAATAAGCCCATTCCTCCTTAGTTGGATCGCTGCAGCCCTCTTTCAACGGAAAGCAGTTTTTAGATGTGGCAGTTGGACTTCTTAACCAACAAAAATATATCCTGACCTACCACAGGGATCACTATTATTTCCGGTACTGTTCAACACCTACACTGTGAGAATCACCAGCGAGCAGATCACTGGACCTGGTAGGACATTGTCATATGCCGACGAAAGTTTGATCTTGAGAACGCGTACAACAGAGTACCATTGGAATTTTTAATGCTTCAGCTTCTTGAACTCAAAATAAGTCCATTCCTCCTTAGTTGGATCGCTGCATCCCTCTTCCAACGGAAAGTAGTTTTTAGATGTAGCAGTTGGACTTCGGAACCAACAAAAATATATCCTGACCTACCACAGGGATCACCAATATCTCCGGTACTGTTCAACACCTACACTGTGAGAATCACCAGCGAGCAGATCACTGGACCTGGTAGGACATTGTCGTATGCCGACGATGTTTTAGTGTATCGTCAGGGTAAGGATATAGATCAGGTTGCTGTTGAACTACAAACCGAACTCAATCACATAAGTACTTGGTGTGGTGAAGCTGGGGCAATGGTTAACCCAACAAAGTCAACAGTAACTTGGTTCTCGTTGAATAATCATATTGTCACACTTCAACGCCAACTGTAAAGCTGTGTTCAGAGACGATGGAAAGAAACCTGGGGATACGGTTTGATAGAAGCGTTGCTTACAATGAGCACATAGACCAGGTGATAACAAAGGCCAAGCGGGGTCTGGCTGCGATGCGAGTGATGGCGGCAGCAAACTGTGAACAGCGCGATCTATGTCTTCTATACGAGGGGCTGGTCATGTCTGTTTTTGAGTATGCGATGGCAATCCTGACTATCAGCCGTAAGCAGATAGAAAGGATGGAAATGATACAGATTGAAGCTATGCGCATTAATCTTGGATGTACAAGAGATACAGCATTCAGATTTTCCAACCATTGAAGACAGACTAAAAATTTGCAAAGCACGCGCCTACCTCAGAGTTAACGCAAACACATAAAATCCACTGCATAGTGAAATAATGAAGGTGAAGGGCAACAGGTAAGGATCAAGCCGAAGACATTCTTCAACAGGTGTGTTCACTTGAGGACTTAGAACCTGGCGTGGAGTGGGTACAATTGCCAACAGATTTCTGCATGTCCTTTTTTAGTTTGCATCCAACTAGACAGAAAATGCAGATTAGAAAATCCGGCTGCTGTGGAGGCGGAAGTACGAGCGTTAATTTTTGAGAATTCGCTAGACGGTGACGCTGTAATTCACACAGATGGGTCGGCCGTCCGACATCTGAGAAGCTCATGGGCCTTTAGGGCTCAGGTCGGAGGGGGAATTATGAAGGAGGACTCTGGTGCTTTTGCTGAGACCACAAGTAGCCTGACTATGGAAGTCATGGCAGTAAGTAAAGCAATAACATGGCTCGAGACACAGACATTCACCAGGGCCTGTGTCTTTATAGACTCAATGAGCATGCTCAAGAGGATAGAGACGGGGTGGATCCGAAGAGAATGGTTGCTGTCTCTGGAGCGGTCTCGGCTGGCAAAGATTAGTTTCATCTTCGTGGCAGGACATGCGGGAGTACAAGGAAATGAGCGGCCTGACAAGCTCGCAGGTACGAATACTGTGGAGGACGGACGCGCCATGAACCAGGCTGGCATTCTGAATGCTCTACGAGAAGTAAGACTTTTGCGAGAACCAATTGATGACTGTGAATCTACAACCATGGCCAGACTGCGAGAACAGCAAATTAAAAGAGGGGTGGCCAAACAAGATCACTACACAGGAAGCCAAAGAAGATTGATAAATCAACATAGAACTGGTGTCGTTAGCCGCTACATGCTGCGGGATTTGCTGATGAGGGGATACAAGCACTTATGGACTAAATGGTTCGATGTGCAATGTGGATGATCTGACGAGTAACTAACTAACTAAGTTTTCATATGGTTAAGAGCATTCTGAACTTTCATCTTTAAATTTGATGGTCCCTCGTTATTATTTCGAATGTCATACAGTTATTCTCATGTATCATCGTCAATGTATTTCACATGATCTTACCATACATGTAAAATCTAATTTTTTTCTATTAGATGTTTCTATCTTTTGTTTTAGGCTGTCTGTTGATGTACGTGTTCTTTTATTAGTAATCTCCTGAATTATTTTGTGCAATAATTTGGTATTATTACTGTCGTATTGTTTTTCAATGTCCAGCAATTTTTTTCTTGAGCCATGCTTCTTTTGCCTCCTTACATAATGTTCTGACTTTGCTGTGAATCTCTTCATATTTGTCAGGATTATGTTTGTTGTGTCTACTTATTTCCATTAATCCTAAAAAATATTTTCAGTCATTCATGTTTTACGACCTATTTTCTTAAATTTTGGAATAATTATTCTGCAGTCAAACTGTTTGAATTCTTCAATATTTCTCATTGATCAGTTAGGTCTTGAAATAAGATATCAGACAACATATAAAATATGTTCTTTACTTCTATATTAAAACTGTCTTGTATTTGTTTGTTATGTTTCAATGTACAGTTATCATATTTGCCGGTCTCCCTGGCCGAGGTGTTAGCAGTTTTCTCCTTAACCCTGAATACTCTCGTCGTTGACGTGAGCACACGAGAATTGGAAGCGGTTCGAGTCGCGCCAGTGACTTATGAGAGTATGGAGCCGGTCGCTCAGAAAGTCGTGGCGTTCTGATGAGCGTAATCTTGCCTAGGAATCAACATACAGCTGAAAGATGTTGATGTTGACCGCAATATCCTGAAACAGGATGGAAAACGCGGAAACAGAGGAGAGAGATATCATATTTCTAATGTTTCCTGGTGTATACTTGACTTTCTTTAACTTTACCTTTAATGTGCCTGTAATCAATCTGTGATCACTGTACCAGTCTGCATTTAGAACTGTTTTTGCTTTTGTTAATGCACTTTGAATCCTTCTGCTAATCAGGATATAATCATGGACTATAAGAGAAAGAAAGAGTCTAAATGTTTAATGTAATAATTGTGTGAGTGTGTATATGTATGGAGCTGTACATGCATATGTGTTTATCATATGTGTATATGTGTGTTTTTTCACATTATTTGTAAATTCTTTTTCTGTGCATTTGCTATTTATAGGACATTGCAGTCAACACCCAGCATTTTTCAGCTGCTGTTGATGTCTTGGCAAGTTTTACGCTCAGTAGTTTCCCATTGCTTTCTAAACGACCGACTCACATAACTTTCCGTAAGAAACCAACGCGAAGCGATCCGCTGCCGAATCTCACGCAGTTTTATTTTGTACGTGAGTATAAAGCATTACTAACAGCGTCCTTAACACCTTCACAAGGGAGACCGGCGTATTTGTACACACTTGTATGTTTATGTAATGTGTTTATTGTGTGTGTCATGCTGCTCTCACGTGAACACACACAGAAGTAATGTGTGTTTAACCTTCTCCATAGCTATGTAGCGAGTGGGCTGCGAGGAAGGGAGGTGGTCATTCACCCAGTTTGCCATGGACTTAAACATCTGAAGTCTGTAGCTTGCCACAGCTGTAGGACAGTCTCTGCTATGCGATGACCATTTTGCCAGTACGTTCATTCAACGATGTCTGTGTTCACACTGAATGTTGCGACATGACCAAGAAACATACACGTGATGAAAACATGAACAAACCTCCACTGATGTACACGGAGCAAAGATGCTGCACTCCCATCCCCGAGAGAATAACCTGGTCCGCAGCCTTCTTCAGGTCACAGTGGATGTCCAGGGTTGTGTTATCCACTCTGGCAGTTCTGGGGTTTGGACAGCTCAAGCTGTCGTCCGCCCAGCCGTTGCGCATGAAACGAACTGTCAGATTGTAGAGGAGATCTGCTGGGGGAATAAATAGATGAGTTAAAAACAACACAGATAGACATGCACACGGTCTATGTACACTTAACAGTTTGTGTCAGTTTATGATTTGTGTGTGTACATATGTGTGTATATGCCTGTATGGGACTCACAGCAACAGAAGAGGGAATAAACATCACCATCACCACGGTGTGGTTGTCAGATAAACAGGGCGATCACGTCTCTCCACAAATCTCGGGACCCGGTGTTTGTAAACAATTATTCTTGGTGGGTAGGGAGTCTTCTAGTAGAGATACCGGGCCAGAAGGTCAGAGGGGAAACACACAACGATGTGTGTGGAAATATTTAACAGATGGCCAAAATATTGTTATACAAGACTAATTTAAACAAAGTATAACATGGCAGGGTGCGAGTGGGGGTCGTGATCGCCAACCCTAGCTCTACGCAAGAAGAAGAAGAAGAAGAGGGAGAAGAAGAAGAAGAAGAAGAAGAAGAAGAAGAAGAAGAAGAAGAAGAAGAAGAAGAAGAAGAAGAAGAAGATGTTTCCAAGGTGAGGAATGGTTGAAAGCTTCACTGTTTGTGTATGTGTTGTCTATGGATGTGAGTGAGTGTGTGTGATTGCGTGTGTATGTTTTTGCTTGTGTCTGTGCATGTGCATATGTGCTCTCATGTGTTTCTGAATGTACATGCGCGTCAGTGTGTGTGTGTGTGTGTTTTTTTGTTGGGGGGGGGGGGGGTTTGGTCATATAAGCACAATACTTATTGACCGCGAGACATTCTATGCACTCAGATGCATTCACTTATCGCAGATGAATGTCTAGGACAGATGAATGTATATGGCAGATCGATGTCTATGAAAGGTGAATGTTTATGATAAATGAAAGTCTGTGACAGATGAATGCCTATGACAGATGAATGTCTAAGACAGATGGATGTCTATGACAGATGAAGACACGAAAAGCGCGGGTTTAATCATTCTGACATGTTGCCAGGGCACTGACCTTACCTGGGTTACTGAGGCGAACTCTGAGCCAGGATACGTGGTACAGGCGGTCTAATGTGACGATGACCCGTCTGTCTGTGAACGTTTCCAGGCAAGTTTGGTCGTCACGATCTGTTATATCCCGAAATGAAGATCTGTGGAAGGCCAAGTCCTCTGTGGACAGAAAGTTTACTGTAAAGTGCTCGGCTATACCATTAAACATTCAATATATTATTGTACATATAGACTTCAATTAAAAGTAAATTGATGTTTCTTTTTCTATCAGCACTAGAAGATATTGTTTAACGAACAAAATTGAAATCAACGAACGAAAAGAGCGAACATTGTTTTGGAAGAATATTAAGATATGGTAAAGCAGTAGCGATTCCTATTGCAAGGCCATTGTTATGCAGCCTTAAAGACATGATAGTCATGCTCTAGACTACATGCATCTGCTTGTCAACATTGCTCTACTCTAGATGCTGTCTCTTGTCTACATTGCTCTACTCTAGATACTGTCTCGTGTCAACATTGCTCTACTCTAGATACTGTCTCTTGTCAACATTGCTCTACTCTAGATACTATCTCTTGTCAAAATTGCTCTAGTCTATATACTGTCTCTTGTCAACATTGCTCTAGTCTATATACTGTCTCTTGTCAACATTGCTCTACTCTAGACACCGTCTCTTGTCAACATTGCTCTACTCTAGATACTGTCTCTTGTCAACATTGCTCTACTCTAGATACTGTCTCTTGTCAACATTGCTCTACTCTAGATACTGTCTCTTGTCAACATTTCTCTACTCTAGATACTGTCTCTTGTCAACATTGCTCTACTCTAGATACTGTCTCTTGTCAACATTACTCTACTCTAGATACTGTCTCTTGTCAACATTGCTCTACTCTAGATACTGTCTCTTGTCAACATTGCTCTAGACGAGACGCCGTCTCTTGTCAACATTGCTCTACTCTAGATACTGTCTCTTGTCAACATTGTTCTACTCTAGATACTGTCTCTTGTCAACATTGCTCTACTCTAGATACTGTCTCTTGTCAATATTGCACTAGTCTATATACTGTCTCTTGTCAACATTGCTTTACTCTAGACACCGTCTCTTGTCAACATTGCTCTACTCTAGATACTGTTTCTTGTCAACATTACTCTACTCTAGATACTGTCTCTTGTCAACATTGCTCTAGACGAGACGCCGTCTCTTGTCAACATTGCTCTAGACGAGACGCCGTCTCTTGTCAACATTGCTCTACTCCAGATACTGTCTCTTGTCAACATTGCTCTACTCTAGATACTGTCTCTTGTCAACATTGCTCTACTCTAGATACTTCTCTTGTCAACATTGCTCTACTCTGGATACTGTCTCTTGTCTACATTGCTCTTCTCTAGATACTGTCTCGTGTCAACATTGCTCTACTCTAGATACTGTCTCTCGTCAACATTGCACTACTCTAGATACTGTCTCTTGTCAACATTGCACTACTCTAGATACTGTCTCTTGTCAACATTGCTCTACTCTAGATACTGTCTCTTGTCAACATTACTCTACTCTAGATACTGTCTCTTGTCAACATTGCTCTAGACGAGACGCCGTCTCTTGTCAACATTGCTCTGGACGAGACGCCGTCTCTTGTAAACATTACTCTACTCTAGATACTGTCTCTTGTCAACATTGCTCTAGTCTATACACTGTCTCTTGTCAACATTGCTCTACTCTAGATACTGTCTCATGTCAACCTTGCTCTACTCTAGATACTTCTCTTGTCAACATTGTTCTACTCTAGATACTTTCTCTTGTCAACATTGCTCTACTCTAGATACTGTCTCTTGTCAACATTGGTCTAGACTAGACGTCGTCTCTTGTCAACATTGCTCTAGACTGGAATTAATCTCTAAGAACGCTATCTTGAGCAGAGCAACCAGACAGACATGGGAGGCCGGAATCTGGCCAAGGAGGTCACCTCAGACAGATGCATGGGCCAGAATACTTCGGATGAAGACAGTGACAGTGAAAGAAATCAAGGCTGTACTTCGACGATCAAAAACCAGCGCTCCAAGTCCTGATGGCATAAGATACGACGACATCAATAGGCGTACCGACAATGAGCTAGAGAAACTAGCAGACATGTACAACAACAGTATAGGGAGTGCTAGCATCAAGGAGGAATGGTTACACAGCTATCTGATTCCATTGCCGAAGCCTGACAAAGACCACAAAAAAATTCAGGGATATCGAATTATAACCATGCAGAATACAATAGGCAAGCTGCTGGAGAAGGTAATTGCCATGAAGATATGAAGCCAGCTAGAGAGGCAAGGTGTTTTTCCACCTACCCTGGGTGGGTACCATCCAAAAAGAGAAAACTGGACCAATGCAGTAGTCTTTGCCCACGATGTCTATGAAGGTTTCCACTCAGGCATTGAAACCTTTACTGCAGCTATTGATCTTGAGGACGCATACAACAGAGTACCATTGGTTTTTTTTAATGTTTCAGCTTCTTGAACTAAAAGTAAGTCCATTCCTCCTTAGTTGGATCGTGCAGCCCTCTTCCAACTGAAAGTAGATTTTAGATGTGGCAGTTAGACTTCGGATCCAACAACAATATATCCTGGCCTACCACAGGGATCACCATTATCTCCGGTACTGTTCAACGCCTACACGGTGAGAATCACCAGTGAGCAGATCACTGGACCTGGCAGGACATTGTCATATGCCGATGATGTTTTAGTGTATCGTCAGGGTAAGGATAGAGAGCAGGTTGCTGTGGAACTACAAACCGAACTCAATCGCATAAGTACTTGGTGTGATGAAGCTGGGGCAATGGTCAACCCAACAAAGGCAACAGTGACTTGTTTCTCGTTGAATAATCATATTGTCAACACTCCAACACCAACTGTAATGCTGTGTTCAGAAACGGTGGAAAGAACGCAGACAATTAATTACCTGGGGATACGGTTTGATCGAAGCCTTGCTTATAATGTGCACATAGACCAGGTGATAACTAAGGCCAAGCGGGGTTTGGCTGCGATGCGCGTGATGGTGGCAGCAAACTGTGAGCAGCGCCATCTATGTCTTCTGTACGAGGGGCTGGTCATGTCAATTTTGGAGTATGCAATGGCAATCCTGACTCTCAGCCATAAGCAGATAGAAAGGATGGAAAGGATACAGAATGAAGCTATGCGCATTATTCTTGGATGTACAAGAGATACAGCATGCAGGGCGATGCGCTACCTTCTTGGTTTTCCAACCATTGAAGAGAAAATACAAGTTTGCAGGGCACGCGCCTACCTCAGAGGTAACGCAAACACACAACATCCACTGCATAGTGAAATTAGGAAGGTGAAGGGCAGCAGATTAAAAAAAGGACGGTCGTGGATGGGTCAAGCCGAAGACATTCTTCAACAGGTGTGTTCACTTGAGGACTTAGAACCTGGCGAGGAGTGGATGCAAGTGCCAACAGACTTCTGCACATCCTTTTTAGTTTGCATCCAACTAGATAGAAAACGCAGACAAGAAAATCCGGCTGCTGTGGAGGCTGAAGTAAAAGCGTTGATTTTCGAGAATTCGCTAGACGGTGACGCGGTCATCTACACAGATGGGTCGGTCGTCCGACATGTGAGAAGCTCATGGGCCTTTACAGCTCGGGCCGGAGGGAGAATTGTAAAGGAGGACTCTGGTGCTTTCACTGAAACCACACGTAGCCTGACAATGGAAGTCATGGCAGTAAGTAAAGCAATAACATGGCTCGAGACACAGACATTCACTAGGGCGTGTTTCCTTAGCGACTCAATGAACATGATCAAGAGGATAGAGGAGAAGTCGATCCGAAGAGAATGGTTGCTGCCTCTGGAGCGGTCTCGACTGACAAAGATTAGTTTCATCTTCGTGCCAGGGCACGCGGGAGTACAAGGAAATGAGCGGGCTGACAAGCTCGCAGGTGAGGCTACTGTGGAGTGCGGACGCGCCATGGACCAGGCTGACATTCTGAATGCTCTACGAGAAGTAAGACTTTTGCGAGAACCAATTGATGACTGTGAATCTACAACCATGGCCAGACTGCGAGAGCAGCAAATTAAAAGAGGGGTGGCCAAACAAGAACACTACGCAGGAAGCCAAAGAAGATTGATAAACCAACACAGAACTGGCGTCGTAAGCCGCTACACGCTGCGGGATTTGCTGAGGAGGGGATCCGAGCACTTATGGACTGAATGGTTCGATGTGCAATGAGGATGATCTGTCGACTCACTAACTAACTAACTAATCTCTAAGATATATTTGTTCAGCCTCGAGGATACATTTCTCTACCGTTATTTCATCATGATGACAACACCTGTGGTGAATCCAGCCTCATGGAAACATTAATATAAATTAAACCTATTCTAGGGAAAAATATACCGTACAATTTACATGAAAGTAGCTAAGGAGCTACACTAATGACGTCTTGAGCGCGATCCGACCACTGGCCAACTATCTCTAACGCATTCATTTCTAGACAATGTGATGACGCTATCATATCACAGCTCTAGACAATGTGATGACGCTATCATATCACAGACAGGTCTAGACAATGTGATGACGCTATCATATCACAGACAGGTCTAGACAATGTGATGACGCTATCATATCCCAGACAGGTCTAGACAATGTGATGACGCTATCATATCACATTTCTAGATAATGTGATGTCGTTATCATATCACATTCATATCTAGACAATGTGATGACGCTAGCATATCCCAGACAGGTCTAGACAATGTGATGACGCTGTCATATCACATTTCTAGATAATGTGATGGCGTTATCATATCACATTCATATCTAGACAATGTGATGACGCTATCATTTCACAGACAGCTCTAGACAATGTGATGACGCTATCATACCACAGACAGGTCTAGACAATGTGATGACGCTATCATATCACATTCAGGTCTAGACAATGTGATGACGCTAGCATATCCCAGACAGGTCTAGACAATGTGATGACGCTATCATTTCACAGGCAGGTCTAGACAATGTGATAAAGCTATCATATCACAAACAGGTTTAGACAATGTGATGACGCTATCATACCACAGACCCATAGCAGCTTCCTGTAATGGACATTGTTATTTTAACCAAACATTAATAACGCCACAATAACGGGACAGTCGAGCCCTACAGGAAGTTTAGGTAACAGACAGAAGTTAGAGGAAGGACAGTAATGACTTCACAATAGCGAGTCACTCGGTCACTACAGCATCATCTCATCTCATCTCATCATGTTCCTCTTGTACCTTGCGGTGTCGAGGTGAAGTATAAACATCGTGAGAGTGCCCGCTTATGGGCTTCATGTATCGATATTCCCATGGACTCTGTTATTCTCTGCGTCCATCATTTACGTGGTCGGCTTCTTCCTCTGCTTTCCTCTGGACACTACAGCATGTTTAGGTACAACTCATAAGTTAGATGTTGGACAGTAATGATACCACAATAGTGGACCAGGTATGTCGGGCCCTACAGCAAGTTTAGGTAACAGACATAAGTTATAGGTAGGACAGTAAAGACGACACAATTATGGGTAAGTCCTGCTCTACAGCAAGTTTAGGTAACAGACAGGAGTTAGCGGTAGAACAGTAATGACGTTGCAATAGCGGGTCAGCCTGGCCCTGCAGCAAGTTTAGGTAACAGACAGGAGTTAGCGGTAGGACAGTAATGACGTTGTAATAGCGGGTCAGCCTGGCCCTGCAGCAAGTTTAGGTAACAGACAGGAGTTAGCGGTAGGACAGTAATGACGTTGCAATAGCGGGTCAGCCTGGCCCTGCAGCAAGTTTAGGTAACAGACAGGAGTTAGCGGTAGGACAGTAATGACGTTGCAATAGCGGGTCAGCCTGGCCCTGCAGCAAGTTTAGGTAACAGACAGGAGTTAGCGGTAGGACAGTAATGACGTTGCAATAGCGGGTCAGCCTGGCCCTGCAGCAAGTTTAGGTAACAGACAGGAGTTAGCGGTAGGACAGTAATGACGTTGTAATAGCGGGTCAGCCTGGCCCTGCAGCAAGTTTAGGTAACAGACAGATGTGAGAGGTAGAATAGGAATCTCTGGACAGAATATATTTCACCGTCAATCGATGTTCAAACGTATGTCGACATTTAGTAAACAAACAGAAATAACCGACATCTTACCGTACTGGCAGGCGGGACCGAACCAGCCTCCCTCACACGGAACACCATGTTCACAGGCACCCTCAGTGGTGCAGTAATGGTCTAAAAACCGGCACTTGTACTGACACAGGGATCCGAACCACCCAGGGCTGCAGACTGAGACAGCATGTACTTTAGATTCTACCTCAGCTTTTTTGTTAAAGTGTTACTGCTATATATAGATATATAAATATAAGGTGGAGGTGTCTCTCTCTCCCTTCGAAGACCACGCTACATAGTTGTGTCTCGTATTCCGGGATTTTACAATCATACTTGTAGACGCCTCTATCTGGTGGTAACGGAACTATCCAAATAGCCCACAACTTTTGTTCGTTAGAATCATGGTATTTGGTTCTAGCGCTCCTATTTAATGTGAGGGCGGACAAAACCGGAATCTCACCCACGATCACAGTTAGATAGGTGTCCATGCTTATAATTAATGCATGAGAAGGTCCAGTAACGGCGTTTCTCATTCACGACCAAGTCAAATAGGCTCCCATGCCTGTGACGGATCATTTAGATACAGAACTAGGCTGATGATGATCGTGGATGCCTGCAGTGAGTGGCTGACTGTAATGTCAGAGCGCTACTGGGCTCACGATAGAGTCACGATATAAGGAGACCGGTGTTTGTGTTCATGTCACAACAGTTGTAAGGTCTGCATTTTAACATGTACCATTGTGGTCAGTGGTAAAGTTATTTTGTTGTGTCTCGTTCTCTAATCAGCTTAGGGGTGTGAATACGTCTGATTGTGGTACTTGAAATACCCATAGGCCCGGTCGAATGTGGCAGAGGTCTGGCCATGCGTTGTGCATCACCCATTGTTTATGCTTGTTGGTGAATTGTAGTTATTGTTACTGCTGTATCTGATACCTTGATGTCTGTATAGACATTAGTTGTCCCTGAGCTGTGGAATTCGGTAATAAAAGAGCTATGTTTGTTGTCTGTTGTTTGTTTGTTCAGTCTCCATGAGTTTAATTTATATATCTACAATTGCTGCTACTTTGATTAGTGCAGAGACTACATAAGTCCTCAATCTATTACCTAGAGTTGAGAAACAGTAGTCCAGTTCCTTGTCGACGAGAATCCTGAATCTTCTGACTTATTCTAACCCCGTTTCTTGCTATTTGGGGGCGGTGAGGGGGATTCTCTCTTTTTCACTCTTTTATTCCCCTTCTTCTTTGGCACTGAGCAGTCAGCATTGTTCTCTACCTCCTATCACGGTAGCAAAATCTAGTTCTCCTGATTTTGTTTTCCCCTCGGCTTCAAATTGCGAGCCTGCCAGGATGATATTGAGACCTTTAGATTGTTCTGTTAGAGATTGTTCCAGTATCTAGTGATTGTTTTGTGTGGTATGTCCGTGTTCAGTTTGTGTGCGTTCATTGTTGCATAAGAAGACTTTGAGTTGTGACACTGGCAGGCAATGTTTGCTTTTGGCTTCCTCGGGAGCACTGAAAAAGTGAGAAGTTGGCTGTACTACGTTTGGTCTCAGATAGCCTCCAGGTACACCTTTACTTAAGTTTGCTGAGCGCAGTGAGGGCTTTACCCTCTACTTTGGGAACCTCTGCCACCATTTCTCCCCCCTGTCGACGCTCCTGACACCCCAGAGCACATCGATGAAGTTAGGTTCATGATGATACCTGCAAAGAGAAGAAGTACCATGTGTTGGACAGGAAGGTGGGCCGACTGATGACGACTATGTGAGGAAGTCGAGAGCAGCGAGGATGCTCGGTGCAGTGTCGGCAGAAGACAGAGTCGACGTAATCTGGGAAAGCGTCATTCCCAGTGTTTGAGTGAAGCTGGAACCCCGGTCTGCCTGTGGTGACCCAGAGGAGATGCTGCTGACCATTAAAACGTCAATGGAGAGCAGGGCAACACGGTGGAGCCGGTTGCGGCTTTCTTTGGTGTAAAATAGGACGCCGGAGGATAAAGCTTGAATCTCTCCCATCTAGTTTATAGATCTTTTCAATTAGTGCGAGAGGCACGGAGGAAGAGAGACGTGACTACCAGGGACACGGCGATATCCGGAGAATGATTTGTGCCCCAATGGTGTGTTCTCAGCAGGAGGATGGTAGAGGAGAGGATCCAACCATATCCCTCAGTGATATGTCTCAGTGTTAGAGACCCAGCCATACACTGGGCCCAGGTGTCGATAGTTCCATGGGTTGATGTTGTTTGTGCAAACAAGTAGGTTGAACTTCAAGACGATGACAGTTTCGAGGCGACATCTAGTGGAAGAAATGCTGATATAATTGTTCAGCATGATGTTGTGTTGCTGGGGAAGCCACGAACCAACTAAGTCGAATAAGGGACTTAGTCATTTCGCTACTGCAGCACAAAGCAAAACATCAAGCTTTGCAATGTCAACAGAAGCAGGAACCACCTTCAAAATATGTGTCCGAAGCCAGGGGTTAGTGCCTGTCAGACACCCTCTGGAGTTAATTGTGTGAGGGGGGTTAAATGTGTGAACGGTCGCAACCAGCTGGGCCATAAGCGACAACAATGTCCCCCCCCCCCCCGGGGTGAACCTCCCAAAGGATCAAACCCAGGTGTTCATGTGAATTCACGTATCAATCCCTGATGGCAGTATTATCACCCGCAGTTACCAAGAGATTTCGTTCCACAGAAAGAGGCAGAGGAAGAAGAAACAATGGAAGTCCCCTCATGTTGGTGTCGTCAGTCGGCTACGAAGCGATATGAATGAAAATTTTTCTAAAATGTGACAGGTGGCCAGTGTTATGTGACAGGTGACCCATGTTGACACCCTTGAGCAAGGTGGAGTACCCGTTTAGCCCCCCGATCAGGGTTACGTGAAGCCATGGGTACAGGTGGTGGATGAAGATGGAGAGCAGCCAACAGATAGTTGTAGGTTATGGTCTCCACCTTCACGACGGTAGGCAGAGGATCTCTTTTTTGAGGAGACAATGGCTACGGTCACTGACCAGTATGGTCACTGCTAGGAAGGAAAGCAATGGCAAACTACCTTCTTTACACATGCCAAGAAAATCATGTTGTGTGAAATCATCGATAATCAGAGAAACGGCGTAAATGGGTGCTCCATAGGAGCAACCTCGCCCGGTAGGGATAGTCATGCGCACCAGGTGACTCCAGACCGTCAACAGGCTACTAGGTGCAACAGATTAATATCATTGAAAGTAGGAACTTGGAACGTTAGAACAATGAATGCAGATGGAAAGTTAGAAAACATCAAAAAAGAAATGAAGAGAGAGAAGATTAACATATTAGGAATATCGGAAACGAGATGGAAAGGAGCAGGGATAAGGACAGGAGAGGATTGTAAGATTATTTACTCTGGGGGAGAAGAACAGCAAAGAGGTGTAGCCATTATATTAGATAAGCAAACATCAAATTCTGTCAAAGGATATCATGCTGTGTCAGACAGAGTCCTATTAGTAAAATTAAACGGAAGACCTTTTAAAATAAATGTCATTCAAGTATATGCCCCAACAAGTGAAAGCAGTGAAGAAAACATAGAGGAATTTTATAATGACGTGGAGTCTGCTTTGAAGAACTGCAAAAAATCAGAAATAAATATCATAATGGGTGATTTCAACGCAAAAATAGGACAGCAAGGCGATGGATGCAGTGTAGGCAACCATGGTTTGGGAGAGAGAAATGAAAGAGGATACAGACTTGTAGAATGGGCAAAAGAACAAGAAATGGTTGTAGGAAACACCTGGTTTAAACAGCATCCTAGAAGATTATGGACATGGAGGAGTCCAGACAGCAGGATTAAAAACCAGATAGATTACATCCTGATTAGCAAAAGATTTCGAAATGCGTTAACAGTCGTAAAAACAGTTCCAAATGCAGACTGTTACAGTGATCACAGATTAATTACAGGCACATTGAGGGTAAAGTTAAAGAAAGTCAAGTATACAGCAGGAAACCCTAAATATGACTGGTGCAAATTGAAAACTGACAAAGAAATACAAGATAATTTTAACATAGAAGTAAAGAACAAATTTGATATATTGTCTGATCTAGAGATCCTGTTTCAAGATGTAGATGATCAATGGGAAACGATGAAGAATTCAATCAGTTGCGCAGCAGAAAAAACTATTCCAAAAGTAAAGAAAGTGGGCCGTAAGACATGGATGACTGAAGAAATTTTACAACTAATGGAAACAAGAAGACAGAACAAAAATAATCCTGCCAAATATGAAGAAATTCACAGAAAAGTGAGAACCTTATGTAAGGAGGCAAAAGAAACATGGCTTGAGAAAAATTGCAGAGAAATTGAAAAACAACACAACAGTAACAATGCGAACCTAATGCACAAAAGAATTCAGGAGCTTACTAATCAAAGAACACGTACATCAGCAGGCTGCCTAAAGACAAAAGATGGAAGAGTCATAATAGAAAAAGATCAGATATTACATGAATGGTCAGATTACGTGAAAACCCTGTATGACGACAACAGAGACGAACAGTATGATGTTCAAAATAATAATGAAGGACCAGCAATTTTGAAGATGGAGGTTCAGAATGCTCTTAACCATATGAAATCTGGCAAGACCCCCGGTTCAGACAGCGTCACAACAGAAATGATTAATGCTTTAGAAGAATATGGAATAGATCAAGTTACCAGTCTGCTTAATATAATATATGATACTGGAAATATACCTCAGGAGTTATTTAATTCTGTATTTATTGCAATCCCAAAGAAATCAGGAGCCTTGGAATGTGATCAACATCGAACAATTAGTATAATGAGTCACATCACGAAGATTTTGCTAAGAATTATCATGCAAAGAGTTAGGAGGAAAATACAACCTGAAATAGGAGAAGAACAATGTGGGTTTGTGGAAGGCAAGGGTACAGTAAATGCTGTGTATATACTGAGAAACATAATCGAACGTTCTATAGAAGTAAACAAAGATCTACACCTTTGCTTTATTGACTACACAAAGGCTTTTGATAAAGTGAGACATGTCAACATGATGAGGATGCTTGAAGATCTACAAATTGATGGAAAAGATCTTAGACTTGTAAAAAACATATATTGGAAACAACAAGCTGCCATAAGAGTTGATAATGAAGTAAGCCAATATCAGCCTATTAAAAGGGGTGTGAGACAGGGATGTGTAATGTCTCCAGATCTGTTTTCCCTGCACAGTGAAAGTATTTTCAGAAATATTGAAGATATGGAAGGAATCAACATTGGGGGACGATGCATCAATAACATTAGATATGCAGATGATACAGTCTTGATTGCAGACAATGAACAGGACCTGCAAAATTTAGTAGATGCGATTGTGACACACAGTGAACAACTAGGGTTAGAATTAAATTGTAAAAAGACACAGATTATGGTCGTCACTAGGAAGGACGAAATACCACAATGTAATATACAAGTAAATGGGAATATTCTTCAACAAGTGAGCAGGTACAATTATCTCGGAACAGTAATAACATCTGATGGGAGATGCCTTGAAGAGATTAGAACAAGAATCGCCATGGCAAAAGTAGCCTTTAGCAAGATGAAAAACATATTGACCAATAAAAAGATGTCAATTGAAACGAGAAAAAGAGTGTTGAGGTGCTACATTGAGCCTGTACTTTTGTATGGATGTGAAGCGTGGACTATGAGCAGTCAGGCTGAAAAACATCTGATGGCTGTAGAGATGTGGTTTCTGAGGAAAATGCAAAGAATACCATGGACAGCCAGAAAGACCAATGAACAAGTCCTTCAAGAAACAAATGAAGATCGTAAATTGATTAGAGAAATTAGACGTAGACAGTCAAAATTTTTTGGACATGTTATGAGAAGAAATGGATTGGAGAATTTGGTATTCTGAGAGCATCTTGTGTCATGTATACATACCAGCTTGCGTATTTTGAGAGCAACATGTGTCATGTATACATACCTGTCTGTGAGTTCAAAGAGACCAGGAGGGCCCCTGCAGTCAGCATGAGGACCGCGGTCTGTCTGAGGCCCATCAGACTTGTGCAGACAAGTGACTTCAGTCGCTGGACGGGCCTCGTTGTCCGACTCTGAGGAGAGACACATACAGATGGATAGACAGCCAGAAAAACAGACAGACATGGATACAGACACACATATATACAGACAGACATTCGCGCATACAGACAGACAGACATAAAAACAGATAGACTAACATGCACGCATTCATACAGACAGACACACATATAGGCAGACAGAAAGTCATACAGGCGGACAGACAGTCAGAATGGCAAAGAAACAGACAAACAGACATATAGGCAGAGAGTCAAACATGGGACAGACAGTACAGAGAGATCAACTATAGATAGATAGATAATCATGGCAGGCAACAAATCAGGCAACAAACAGACAGCCTAATAAACCGGCAGACAGTGTCATGATATGGCTGGCAGGCGACGATCCCGATGGAGAAAATGACAGAAACAGTCAAGTGACGGTCCTGAAATTTTAAACCAGACGGCGATCGTGACTTCAAACACTGGCCGTACGACTGGGACACGGAAGCGAAGCCCAACGGACGAATTGTCTACCGGGGAAGATCAAAGAAAAGTCCGTATCGGACTTTGCGGAGAATCACCGGGCCCCAAAAACATCGTTTATCTTCGAGAAGTTTGGAGCACGATCAAACAGTGGATATCTTTGAAATACTATTAACCAAATCATTTGGGCAACCGAAAAGCAACGATACCATGAGAGCGTCTTTATCAAAGAATATTGTTAGCATGTTGATGTGGAAGGATCAAAGGACGGAATAGGAACAGGGATGATTGAGGGAGACGGAAAAACCCAGTGACGTAGGACAGGAAATTTATATGTGGACAGAGACAGTTAAACTCAGTGAGAGTTGGACTTAACAACGGTTGGAGTGGGAATGTATTTCAGTGCCGTATAGAAAATATATCACAGAGTTTAGGTTGTGTAAAAATAACCAACCCTGTCCCATCATGGGAATTAAAGTGATATAAGTCTAGGCAGGAAATAAAATTCAATAAGGTTCCCTGCACTTGACAATTAAGGTGATTACCCATCTGAGCCGGAACATTTGGTCAGAATTGGGGACAGTAATCTATGTCACCAGAAGGTAAAACCAGTGTGAGAAAACATTACACAAGAACCTGACTCACTCTAAGTGAGAAGGAATATACAACCGATTGTTTTGTGAAAAAAGAAAATGGACAATAATTACGCAATAAAGCAGTGTTTATCTGACATTCACAGGAAATAAAAAAAAAAACATTACAGAGTGTTGACTGTGTATACTTGAAGACTAGAACTAGCCTAGAATTTCAGTGGAGAATATATTGTTTACTATGGTTCCAGAACATATTGTCAACAAAACCTTCATCAGTCAGAAAGAAAACAGCCGGGTGAGAGATTCAACGTTATGTCCTTTGTGAAGTCGAATGGCTGTATCATGATGGAAAAAAACCTCTGATGTTCATCCTATACAATATTATGTCACACATTCAAGATAATTACCACCACATATCTTCACACCCATCCATTGCACACCAAAAGTACACTTTTCTGCAATAAATGTTTTATCATGTTGTTCGAAACCTGTGTTTGTGGGGTTATGTGCTAAAGGAACGGGAAGAGGGATATTGTCAGAGAGAGAGAGAGAGAGAGAGAGAGAGAGAGAGAGAGAGAGAGAGAGAGAGAGAGAGAGAGAGAGAGAGAGAGAGAGAGAGAGAGACAAAAAGACTTTAACTAAAAAAGGGGGGTTTGTAGACAAATGTCCACCTGCAGAGAGAGAGAAAAACTGAGAAATAGGATAATTAACAGGTGTGCTGGTTGACTCCACTTTCCCCCCAGGGACAAATAGCTACAGACAGACAGACAGGCACTGACATGTAGAGTGACAGACATCAGACAGACAGACAGAAATATACTCTAGCAAACAGACAGATATTCTAGCAGACAGCCAATAGACAGACAGGAAGTCACACAGACAGACAACAGGAAAGACGGACAAACAGGATGATAGACAGGGCAACGAGAAACAGACAAGTAGGCAGGCAAACAGACAGCTAGACAGAAAAACTGTTTGCCAGTCAAAGGCAAATTGTTGTCATTGTCGATCAACATCATGACCGATCAACTTAGTGACCGACGAACATCATGACCGACCAACATCATGGAAGACCAACATCATAAAAGACCAACACCATGGAAGACCAACATCACGTGTGATAGAAAGACAGCCAGACAGACAGAGAGGGAAACATGACGACAGACACACAGCCGGACAGACAAACATACATATAAGCAAGGTGTCAACAAAATCAGACAGACAGACAGACAGACAGACAGACAGACAAACAGACAGACAGACAGACAGACAGACAGACAGACAGACAGACAGACAGACAAGCAGGCTGACAAACAAAATCTGACACACACAGGCATACTTGCATATGGTTGACACCGCTAGACTACACGTAAACGTAATAAATAACTGAATGCCAAAATAATCACGAAAATATAAACTATTCCTCCATAACTGGATTTATATACGTGTGTGTGCTTGCATGAATGTATGCGAATCTGTGTGTGTGTGAGCGTCTGTTTGTGGGTGAGTACAAGCCTGGTCATGTTCACGTCTATGATTGTCTGAGATTTAACTTCCTGCTCTAGTTCCATGTCATAGATAGAGCTGTTGAGAATGCAGTGAGAGAGAAAGTTACACTTGACCTCCGTGACCAATGAACGCTCAGGTCATCTCTACATGTGTGGACCAGGAAACTGAACTGTGCTAGCGGCATCAGGCTCTTTAGACACAACTGTCATGGCGGGCATGGTTACTGGAACAACCGAGCAACATCATAGCCCACCAACACAACGGCCAACCAATATCACGGCCCTCCAACATCACAGCCAACAAAATCATGATCCACCAACATCACAGCCAACAAACATCACGACCAAACAACATCACAACCCTCAAACATCACGACCCTCCATCATCACGACCCTCCAATACCACAGCCATCCAACATCACGGCCCTCTAACATCACGACACTCATACATCACGGCCAACCAACATCACGACTCACCAACATCACGGCCCTCTAACATCATTGGCACCTTTCTTGACAGGCGATAGTTTGGTACATTGTGCTTCAAAAAGGTTTAATAACTACAACCCATGGCGGTGGCGAGTGTGCTGGCCAATTCGTGCTGTAAATGTTCGTCCACAGTGGATGCATGTGAAAACGTGGTCATTTCCACCATCATGCACCATCTTACGTCTCTCATGCTCTGTGTGTGCTTTATCTGCAATCATTTTCTCTTTTGTCTTTATTCCATTTCTGATATTTGCCCTCCATGCAACACGTTCAGCGGCGACTTGCTCCCAATGTGCATTATCAATGCCGGTATCAATCATGTCCCACTTACACACATCTTTGTATCGTAGTAGAGGCCGACCGTGAGATCTCCTACCCATCTGTAATTCACCCAAAAAGATGTCTTTTTGATATTCTACCATCATCCATTCTCCTAAAGTGTCATATCCATGTAAGTCTATGAAGACTGAGCATGGAACACGTCGCCACACAACCTGATGTTTCCAATACTTTAGTATTTGTGATTTTGCCACTTAATACCAAGCATTCTTCGCAGACACATGAAAGATGTTCAAACGTTTCTGCTCTAACCTTTTAAGAGGCGGAAATTTTACCGTTTCTACTCTAAACTTTTTAAACGTTTCTAACATCATGATCCTCCAAAATCACGGCCAACCAACATCATAGCCAACCAACATTACGACACACCAACAACACGACCCTCAAAGATAACGACCCTCCAAAATCATGGTCAACCAACATCAAGACCCATCAACAATAACACATTCAAACACCACGGATAACCAACATCACCGCCAACAACCATTACGACACACTAACATCACGGCCCTCCAACATCACAGCCAACAAACAACACATCCCTCCAACAACACAGCCAACCAACAACATGACCCTCCAACATCACAACCATCAACACGGCCCTCCAATATCACAACCAACAACACAACCCTCCAACATCACAACCAAACAACACGGCCCTCCAACATCACAACCAACCAACATCACGACCCTCCAACATCACAACCAACAACACAAACCTCCAACATCACAACCAACAACACGGCCCTCCAGTATCACAACCAACAACACAACCCTCCAACATCACAACCAACAACACGGCCCTCCAACATCACAACCAACAACACGGCCCTCCAACATCACAGCCAACAACACGACCCTCCAAAATAACAACCAACAACACGACCCTCCATCATCACAATTAACAACACAACCCTCCAACATCACAACCAACAACACGGCCCTCCAACATCACAACCAACAAACAACACGAATCTCCAACATCACAGCCAACAACACGGCCCTCCAACATCACAACCAACCAACAACACGACCCTCCAACATTACAGCCAACCAACAACACGACCCTCCAACATCACAGCCAACCAACAACACAGCCCTCCAACATCACTGCCAATAACACGGCCCTCCAACATCACAACCAACCAACAACACGACCCTCCAACATCACAACCAACAACACGGCCCTCCAACATCACAACCAACCAACAACACGGCCCTCCAACATCACAACCAACCAACAACACGACCCTCCAACATCACAACCAACCAACAACACGGCCCTCCAACATCACAACCAACCAACAACACGGCCCTCCAACATCACAACCAACTAACAACACGACCCTCCAACATCACAGCCAACCAACAACTCGACCCTTCAACATCACAACCAACAACACGACCCTCCAACATCACAACCAACCAACAAAACGACCCTCCAACATCACAACCAACCAACAACACGACACACCAACAACACAGCCAACCAACAACACGACACACCAACATCACGATCACAACCTACAAAGCCCGAGGCTTGCGGCTTAATCCTTTTGCCACAGATAACCCCCCCCCCCCTTTTTTTTTTAAGGGAAGAACTCATTTGTGTGTTTCGCGTATATGTTGTTCTTGTTGTCCCGTTGATACAGACTGGTTTCGCACACACGACTTTGTCTGTGAGAGATCTAAATCGGACGGGCCTGTGAGAGTGTGTTACATCAGACAGCCTCTTGTCCGTTTCCTGGACTGGCTGGAATTCTCATAGAAGTCAGGCGAGCCTAGGTTGTTGTGGCAGAGGGAATGACATCCCTGTACTTGACCAGGAAAGTTAACATACATTGTTGCTGATTGCTTGCATCCGGGGTGAAAGGTGCTGTCATCATGACTAGATATGTCGCTAGTCAGTTAGTTAGTTAGTCGCTTAGTAATTTAGTTGGTTCATTAGTTAGTTAGTGTGTTCATTCGTTGGTTGGTTATTTATTTATTTATTTATTTAGTTGTTTAGTAAGCTAGTTTATTAGTTTGTTAATTAGTTAGTTAGGTAGTTGATTGGTTAGTTAGTTAGTTTTTTAGTAAGCTAGTTGGTTAGTTAGTTAGCTTGTTTACTTAGTTAATTACTTGTTTCGTAAGCTAATTAGTTAGTCGTTTCATTAGGTAGTTAATTATTTAGTTTAGTTAGTTACTTAGTTAGCTAGTTTATTGCATTAAGAACTTAAAGACACTTGATCACCCTATAACTGCTCCGTTCCTGTTCCAACACATATCACACAAAATACCCCATACTGTTCCATGTGAACAGATCCCCCACCAGAACCAACAGCACGCACAGGCACGCACGTATAAGGTCGCTGTCAGACCGTCATAGAGGAACAAGCATTCCACATAAGGTCGACAACTCAGTGTGGTACCAAGCAGTCAGCTCAGCAGCTGGGCGAGGGAACCATGCACTACAAGTCCACACGTGGGGAAATGCATGTGGCAACTGAGTCATCCAGGTGGATGATTACACTTGACATGACTCCCCGGTCGACCCAGCCTTAAATAGGCTTCAGATGTCATCATGTGTCACATTCTGGGTACATTGTGTGTCACTATTCTGGTTACATCATGTGTCACGTTTCTGCTACATCATGTGTCACATTTATGGCTACATTGTGTGTCACATTTCTGGAGCTTTACATAACATAATTAAGACACATACAGGACGTTGCGGCGATTAGCCATCGTCAGCAAACAAACACATTCACAAACACAACATACAGTCAAGGAGATCTCCTCTGACTACATCAGAAGGTGACAACAGGACCAGAAGAACTAAAGGATGAAAAAATGAAAGCAATGAAGAGAAAATGAGAATAGAAAAAAAGAGAATTGAAATAAAATGTTCATACTCACTTCACAGTGGCGATCTGTAAGAAACTCAGAAAATCTCCGATGTATTCTGTTTATACGCGGTGATAGGTGTTACGGTTCAGTGAACACATTGAAAGAAGGAGGGGGTGGGGCGGAGGCAGGAGGGCAGAACGGTAACAAGTCTGAAAGGGGTATCTGAGCAATCTCAGTAGGGGGCGCAAGCATGATGGTGGTACTAACCCAAACCCCCATTATGTACTCATATATGTTATTACGAGGCGAGTTCTAAAGTCTGGGTGGACTGATATGCGTGAACGCACATACATACATATACACCGCTCAACAGACATAATGCTAGTGTATATGGACATGTGTAAGGTATATATAAGTAGAGAGAGAGAGAGAGAGAGAGAGGTGGAGTGAAAGAAAGAGAGAGAGAGAGAGAGAGTGAGAGAGAGAGAGAGAGAGAGAGAGAGAGAGAGAGAGGTGGGTATTGTTCCTGTTACGTGCCTCATGGGGTATGCGGAGTAGTCGGTCTACAAATACAAGGATTCACTCATACTGTTCCCTATGAAATAAGGCAAGTAAGGTTGATGGTTATACCACGTAATATAAGATAATGTCGCCCAATGCTTGTGTTATCGGGGTTGTATAAGATCCAACCACGAGTAATACACATGATGTGGGTAGGCACAGAGAAGCAAGATTGTTTGGAGAGAGAGAGAGAGAGAGAGAGAGAGAGAGAGAGAGAGAGAGAGAGAAAGTGCCTGCGACATACCACATGAGGTATGCGGAGTAGGTCGGTCTATAAATACGAGGCTTCACTCATACTGTACCCTATGAAATAGAGTCAGTAAGGTTGATTGTTATACAACGTATTTTAGGATCAAATCACCCAGTGCTTGTTTGGGGCTGTATAAGCCCCAGGTGTCGGGGCTTATACACCTGGCATAGGTAGGTATAGAGAAGCAAGATTGTGGAGAGGGGAGAGAGAGAGAGAGAGAGAGAGAGAGAGAGAGGTATAGTGCCTGTGACATACCACATGAAGTATGCGGAGTAGGTTAATCTAAAATTACGAGGCTTCACTCGTACTGTTCCCTATGAAATAGAGTCAATAAGGTTGATTATTATACAATGCATTTGAGGATCAAATCATCCAGTGCTTTTGTTATTGGGGCTGTATAAGATTCGACCACCAGCAATACACATGGCCTAGGTAGGCACAGAGAAGCAAGATTGTTGAGAAAGCGAGAGAGAGGGGGGAGAGAGAGATAGAGAGAAATAGAGAGAGAGGCAGAGAGAGAGAGAGAGGGTTGGTGTAAGATTATTAAGAGAGAACGAGAGGGAGAAAGACACACACATATATATATATATATATATATATATATATATCAGTTATTTAGTATCTAGATCGTTCCATTTATACCAGGTGTATATTTGTGAGTCTTTGTGTTTATAAAATGTGTTAGTTATATAGAGGTTGTGTTAGCTGCATAGCTCTATCAGTCTACTTCCGTTATCATTTCTTTCATTATGTTGGTCTCCAAATGATCCAAGATGTTTTTCTATGCTCGCTCTGTTGTGTCCTTGTCTTGCATTGAAGTCTCCCATAACTAGGATGATCTCCTGCTTCTGTAAATTTTTTTTTTCAGTACGTCATGGATGTTTTCGTAGAATTCCTGGCATTCTTGCTCATTGTCTTTTTGTATTACATGGTGCGTATATTTGAACATATGTTCTAATTGTTTGTTATTTTATTCTCACCGTTTTGATTCTTTCTGATATATATTTTATTTCTAGTATTACTCTTGCTAGCCGTGGTTCAATTACTATTCCCACACCGTGTCTTGCCCTTTCCTGCTGTTCCACTCCAGAATATACAAACGTGTAACTGTGGTGATCTGAATTACGACATATACAGGACGTTGCGGCGTCTAGCCTTCATCAGCAAACAAATACATATGCAAAACACAACATATAGTAACGTTGAAGACCCTCCGGTGACTACATTATGGCATAAGGACGGGATGACAAGAATAAAAAGATGCAAAAATGAGAGCAGTGTAGAAAAAATAAAAATTTGAGAAAAATGCGTTCCTACTTACCTGAGAATCCCAAGATGTGTATTACCCGAATGTCACCGTTATCTTCTTGTATACACAGTCGAGGGAGTGGGGTGTATAGGATGATATCGGGGTGGTGGGTGTAACGGTTCAGTGAGAATCCCAGGTACTTGAGAGGAAGTGGTACATTAAAGAATGGGGGGGGGGGGACTGTGATAGCTATCTGGGAATAGAATCTGAAGAGTCCCAGTACTTACAAAGCGTGAGTGGGTGCCAGTGAATGGGTTGGCCCTAGTGGGCGAATTTTGAAGAGCAATGAAATGTCCACCCACGTATGATGGTGATGCTAACAAACCTCATTTTCTGCACTCCTGTATGTTGTTATGAGGCGAATCCTAAAGTCTGGGTGGACTGATATATGTGAGCGCACATACATATATCTACAGCCATTAACAAACATTCATACGGTAGTATACATACACATGTGCATTAATTATATGAGAAGAGAGAGAGAGAGAGAGAGAGAGAGAGAGAGAGAGAGAGAGTGAGAGAGAGAGAGAGAAAGAGAGAGATAAAGAGAGAGAGAGAGAGGGGTTGGTATGGTCCTTGTGATGTACTACACGCGTTATGCGGAGTAGGACGGTCTACAAATACGAGGCTTCACTCACCCTGTTCTAAATGAAATAGGGTTAGTAAGGTTGATTGTTATACCACGTATTGTAGGATCAAATCACCCATTGTTTGTGTTATTGGGGTTGTATAAGATCAGACCTCCAGTAATACTCATGATATGTGTAGACACAGAGTAGCAAGATTGTTTTGCTGCGTTGTACTGGTACGTGACGCATAGGTTTTCTCTTGCTGTGTGTGAGTGCACATCACACAATATGAATCAAGCAACGACGTGAACCAGAGAAAACCCTGATAATTGATACTCTGTGGGTGTGTCTGCAACAGCTTCTCTCGGAGCTGTACATTTGAAGAGATAAATTACAGATAGATTTTAATGGGGACAGCAAGGATGATGGATATACTGAGGGTATAAGGCCCCCCAGTTTCTCTCATTGCTGTTGATCTCTCGCTACGTGCAGTGAGCCAGAAGGAAGTAATGATATTACAAAAACGGCTCACACACATACACGCACATGCACATGTCTCTATTTCATGTACACACAATTATAGTAGTCTAAAACACAATACAAGAGGTAAACAACAATTTAGAGACAGTCAGGGAAAAACAAAATAATCGTGTTATGAACTGATACACCAATAAAAGCGCAATAGCGGAATACCAAGGAAAACCTGTACAAACCCATAACAGTCACCACGGGACTCGTATTGTTTAAATACTACTGCTAGCAATGGAGGAGAGACGTAGAAAGAAACGAGGAATAATTGTTGAATCTCCTGCTCCGAGGTGGACTCATTGTGATATTGCTGGTTCATTGTCACGCATATATGAAGTGTATCACATCCGTTTGCTGGCAATGCCAACCCATTCTACGAACTGAAATATAGAAGTCAAGCAGGAAGATGGTGTATTACACACTTACTTACACACGTGCAAACAACACGTCACACACACACACACGCACGCACGCACACAGACACACACATACACACAATCACACACGAAAAATGCACTCAGATCGCACTCACAACCATTGACAGAGACAGACACACCTCGTCATGTGGTGCAGTCAGATAGCCTAACATTGCCAGTTGTGTGACACCAGTTGTCTATTTCCGTACAGCTTTCTTAACTCAGTGGACTAATTACATCACCACAGTATGTCTGTCTGTCTGTCTGTCTGTCTGTCTGTCTGTCTGTTTGTCTGTTTGTCTGTTTGTCTGTTTGTCTGTTTGTCTGTCTGTCTGTCTGTCTGTCTGTCTGTCTGTCTGTCTGTCTGTCTGTCTGTCTGTCCGTCCGTCCGTCCGTCCGTCCGTCTGTCTGTCTGTCTGTCTGTCTGTCTGTCCGTCAGTCTGTCCATCTGTTTGTCCGTCATGTCTGTCTGTCTGTCTGTCTGTCTGTCGGTCGGTCGGTCGGTCGGTCGGTCGGTCGGTCGGTCTGTCTGTCTGTCTGTCTGTCTGTCTGTATGGATGGATGAATGGATAGATGGATGGATGGATGGATGGATGGGTGGGTGAGTGGATGGATGGATGGATGGATGGATGGATGGATGTATTTGTATATGTGTGCATGAGTGGTGTATATTTGTCTTTGTGTGCATGTGTGTATGCATGCATGTCTGTGTATGAATATTGTTTTCTCCCCTGAGCTGTATAAACACATTGACTGAAGCCAGAAACTCACACATGTAAGATGGGACTGAGGGTTACAGTGCTTCTACTGCTGACATCCTGGACTCTACTTGACTGCCACGCTGCTTCACAGAATGGTAAGTATATCATTGATATCCTGTCATTGTTACATCCATTAGCTTCACATACATGCATGTATATCATTGATATCCTGTCATTGTTACATCCATTAGCTTCACATACATGTATGTATATCATTGATATCCTGTCATTGTTACATCCATTAGCTTCACATACATGTATGTATATCATTGATATCCTGTCATTGTTACATCCATTAGCTTCACATACATGTATGTATATCATTGATATCCTGTCATTGTTACATCCATTAGCTTCACATACATGTATGTATATCATTGATATCCTGTCATTGTTACATCCATTAGCTTCACATACATGTATGTATATCATTGATATCCTGTCATTGTTACATCCATTAGCTTCACACACATGTATGTATATCATTGATATCCTGTCATTGTTACATCCATTAGCTTCACATACATGTATGTATATCATTGTTATCCTGTCATTGTTACATCCATTAGCTTCACATACATGTATGTATATCATTGATATCCTGTCATTGTTACATCCATTAGCTTCACATACATGTATGTATATCATTGATATCCTGTCATTGTTACATCCATTACCTTCACACACATGTATGTATATCACTGACATCCCGTCATTGTTACATCCATTACCTTAACACAAATGTATGTATATCACTGATATCCCATCATTGTTACATTACCTTCACACATATATATGTAAATCTCTATACCATAATCAGATGTCTTGCCTACTGGCGTGGGCGATCTTGCTCTTATGCGTGTATCAATTCGTGAGCTAACTTCAATTCCATGATACATGACTATCAAGAACTTTCTCTCACTGTCTTCCTCTACCTCTTTTTCCACAAATCTGTCCAGCCGTTGTTTTCTCGTAATGTGACCCAAAAAAATAAGGCTGCTTCTTTCTGATGTGTGTGATAAGTTGTCTTTGCGACTTAGTCTCCCTCACAATGACCAGATTGCTTATTTTGGCTGCCCAAGGAATTTTACATGTTTCCATAAAACGACATCTTCAAAGCCTGCGGGATTTTTTTCGATTGTCTATTAATTGTCCTTAATTTTCCATAGATAAAGATCTATTGTATATTTTTATTTTTATGTAAAAATGTAGCAGCATCTGTTAACGCAATAAAACTAGATATGCTTGTTCACTATTTCAGATTGTGAGCGGGGATGGTTCGGATCCTCGTGTCAATACAAATGCCGATGTAGAAGCGATAACTGCAGCCCACAAGGTGACTGCCCAGCTGGTGTGGCGTGTGAGGAGGGCTGGTTTGGCCCAGCCTGTCAGTACGGTATGAATTATGTTTCTGTTTTACCTGTTTATGCCGCAGTCTATGTCGTAAACTATCTGTGGGTTTGTAACCGTCTCTCCAGTCACTCTCTATCTCCGTCACTGGCATCTAGCACCGCAAACAACGGAACGGTCTCTATTTCTTGTATAACAAACAACGGAACAGTCGCTATTTTTTCTTTCACAAACAACGGAATAGTCGCTATTTCTTCTTTCAGAAACAACGGAACAGTCGCTATTTCTTGTATCACAAACAACGGAACAGTCGCTATTTCTTGTATCACAAACAATGGAACAGATTTTATTTCTTGCACCACAAACAACGGAACAGACCCTATTTCGTGTACACACACAAAGAAGTCTCTATTTCGTGTGTCACAAACAACTGGACAGTCTCTACTCTATGCACCACAAATGGCCCTACAAATTATATTTCCTGTACCACAAAGAACGGGACAATCTCTATTTCATGTACCACAAAGGACGGGACAATCTCTATCTTTCATATACAACAAACACCGGGACTGTCTCTATTTAATGCACCATGAAAAAGAAAATAAGGCATATAGACAAATCAATGAGGATATCTTGAAAGAAGTTAGCTCACAAAGAGCATCGGTTACTCGTACCAGAAGAGGACAGTCCACATTCTTTGGGCGAGTGATCTTCTTCTTCTTCTTCTTCTTCTTCTTCTTCTTCTTCTTCTTCTTCTTCTTCTTCTTCTTCTTCTTCTTCTTCTTCTTCTTCTTCTACTTCTTCTTCTTCTTCTTCTTCTTCTTCTTCAACATCACCAACACCACACGGCATGGACTATAAGAAGATTGGCAGCACAAGAGACAGAAGGTTGTGGACAGACATGATCACCAACACCACACGGCATGGACTATAAGAAGATTGGCAGCACAAGAGACAGAAGGTTGTGGACAGACATGATCACCAACACCACACAGCATGGACTATAAGAAGATTGGCAGCACAAGAGACAGAAGGTTGTGGACAGACATGATCACCAACACCACACGGCATGGACTATAAGAAGATTGGCAGCACAAGAGACAGAAGGTTGTGGACAGACATGATCACCAACACCACACGGCATGGACTATAAGAAGATTGGCAGCACAAGAGACAGAAGGTTGTGGACAGACATGATCACCAACACCACACGGCATGGACTATAAGAAGATTGGCAGCACAAGAGACAGAAGGTTGTGGACAGACATGATCACCAACACCACACGGCATGGACTATAAGAAGATTGGCAGTACATGAGACAGAAGGTTGTGGACAGACATGATCACCAACGCCACATGGCATGGACTATAAGAAGATTGGCAGTACATGAGACAGAAGGTTGTGGACAGACATGATCACCAACGCCACATGGCATGGACTATAAGAAGATTGGCAGCACAAGAGACAGAAGGTTGTGGACAGACATGATCACCAACACCACACGGCATGGACTATAAGAAGATTGACAGTACACGAGACAGAAGGTTGTGGACAGACATGATCACCAACACCACACGGCATGGACTATAAGAAGATTGGCAGCACAAGAGACAGAAGGTTGTGGACAGACATGATCACCAACACCACACGGCATGGACTATAAGAAGATTGGCAGCACACGAGACAGAAGGCTGTGGACAGACATGATCACCAACACCACACGGCATGGACTATAAGAAGATTGGCAGCACAAGAGACAGAAGGCTGTAGATCAGGGGTCACCAAAGTACGGCCCGCGACGTCATTTTATCCGGCCCGCCGACAGTACTCAAACTTGCTTGTTATAACGTATGGAACACGAGACGTTGTGATACAATTTAAATGTAAATATTATATTTAGAATAATAGGAGATCTTCATACGTGCGGAGACCTGCTGGCAACTAAGTGTTTTCAATCAATCATGTGCCATGCCGAAAAGCGTGGGCGGTCATGACTCGCCATTTCACTCGATCACTAGAGTCGTGGATCAGTTCAGTGTTCCTGTCTCGTCCATGCCATGTGGCCAAGCCATCCAGGTATTTTCCTCTCGGTCTTCCTCTTGGTCTGTTCCCTTCGATCTTACCAGTTGTCACTAAGTTCCCCAATCCATTTCTTCTCATAACATGTCCAAAAAACTTTGACTGTCTAATATCTCTAATCAATTTACGATTTTCATTTGTCTCCTGTAGTACTTGGTCATTGGTTTTTCTGTCTGCCCATGGTACTCTTTGTATTTTCCTCAGAAACCACATTTCTGTAGCCATCAGATGTATTTCAGCTTGACTGCACATTGTTGAAGTTTCACATCCATACAAAAGAACGGGCTCTATATAGCACGTCAATACTCTTTTTCTCGTTTCAATTGACATCCTTTTATTGGTCAGTACGTTTTTAATCTTGCTAAAGGCTACTTTCGCCATGGCGATTCTTGTTCTAATCTCTATAAGGCATTTCCCATCTCCCAAAAGTTCCTTCCGGTAAAATGGCGACGACGTGACGCGTTTATTCTTCGGGACGACGCTGTTTTAATGTTTTCCTGTGGATTATGTGGTGTTATTTCGTATTCGTTTATTGGAAGTGTTCAAAAGAAGGCGGGTGGTGAATAAAATTATGAGGGCAACCGACAGATAGTTGTTGGTTATGGTCTCAAGTTTCGCGATGGTAGGCAGAGGATCTCTTTCACGAGACAATGGCTTCGGTCACCCGGCCAGTACGGTCACTGCCAGAAAGAAAACAATGGCATACTACCTTCTTTAAGAGTGCCTAGTTCATCGTGATTCGCTTAAAGACATATTATCGCAAGACAAGCACAGAAACATTAAAATTAGCAACAGGGAACGTTAGGACGTTAAACGACGACGAAAAATTAGATAACATCAAATAAAAAATGGAAAGAGAGAAAATTAATATTTTAGGGATGTGCGAAAAAAGATGGACAGGAGCAGGCATCAAGATAGATAAAGATGTTAAGATTATTTATTCTGGAGTAGAAAATCTACAAAGGGGGGTAGCAATTACTTTTGGACCGGCACACATCAAAATCTGTTCAGGGATATTGGGCCGTGTCAGACAGAGCTCTACTAGTTAAATTAAGCGGCAAACCTTTTGGCATAAATGTTATTCAATTATATGCCCCAAACAGGAGAACCCAGTGAAGATAGTGTAGAAGAATTTCACAATGACATAGGGTCTGCTTTAAAGAAATGTAAAAAAAATCAGAGATAAACATCATAATAGGGTACTTCAATGCAAAAGTAGGAAATCAAGGTGATAGATACACAGTAGGAAACTATGGTTTAGGAGAGAGTAATGAAAGAGGATACAGACTTGTAGAGTGGGTAAAAGAGCAGGAAATGATTGTAGGAAACAACCTGGTTTAAGCAACACCAATAAGATTATTTAAGCTATGTGTCTTAAATTTACTATTTTCAATTATAAATTATTGTATTTAGAATTTCTTGTTTATCGTAATGTTTGCTCATTTCGCGCCATCTCAGGTCCTTTCCCGGCCCGTGGTAGAACCGTCTACGCTCTGACGTTACTATGGTTTCAATGGCACAACACACACACACACACACACACACACACACACACACACACACACACGCACACACATATATACACACACACACACACATCTTTCCCTCCCCCAGATGCGCCCATCTATCAACACAGGCCCGATGCTCCAGGAATATTTACTTCTTTTTGCATATCATCCATTATATAGGTATGTAACAAGGATTTCTTTGTTTGACAGTGATAGGTAAGTGAACTACAAGTGCGAATAGAGACAATAAAGTAGCAAACATAGCATAAAAATGCCATAGAATCATTGTGTTTTTACGAAAATATTATCCCCAGCTCAGAAGAATTATCCGGTCAAGGTGTTAATCGAGCTGATCTCTAGGCCCGTGTTTTTCAATATTTCTGCTAGAGCAGATCGTTACGCAAATGTTTACTTTTGCTCAAGGAACTATGTGCGATGATCCAAGTGTCTGTCCTACATTATGTAATAAACGAGATTGGCAGAAATGTTGCATTTAGGCGATTTCGGTCTGTTTCGGCTGAACCCCTGGCTTCCACTCGCGGAATCCCATATTAAAAGCACTGCTCTAGGCTGCTTATTTAGACCGGCCCTATTTATATATTTTGCGAACCTTATTATGAGATATATTCTATTACCAAAGGTACCTATAAACTTTATATGTATCTTTGGTGAGCCGTAGCTTCACCAGTGACCCCTTGTCCTCTGATTTTCTTGTGTTTCATTAGGTCTTTAATTATGTTTTAAATTCAATGTGCTTTTTATTTTCAGATCTCGCGTACTTCATTCACCCTTTATTATAGCTATTAAGAAAAGAAAAGTGTACACCGAATGTCGCGTTTTCAATAAAAAATTGGGGAGTAAAGTACTTCTTTGGACCCATTAGGGATACACAAAGTGGAGAGTGGAAAAGAAGAAGTAACAAAGACATTTATGATCTGTTTAAGTCCCCGCTAATCACTGGTATCATGAAGGCTAATAGACTACAATGGCTGGGGCATATGGAAAGAATGGAAGATAATAGGGAAACAAAACTCGCTTACACTCAGGAAATAAATGACCGTAGACCCCGAGGTAGACCAAGAAGACGGTGGAGAGATAATACATGTACAGACCTACAAGCACTTGGAATCAACGACTGGCAAGAGAAGGTCCACCAGAGAGACGAATGGAGACGGATTGTATTTGCAGCAAAGAACCTCAATGGCTCGGAAAGCTGAAGAAGAAGAAGAAAGTACTTCTTTGAGGAAATAAAGGACCAGAAAACCAGTTGCGTACTATGTAGAGAAAGTGTTGCTATTTTGAAAGAGTACAATCTTCGGCGTCACTAGGAAACAAAACATATATCAACATATTCAAAGTTTTCTGGAAAGTTACGCTCTGAGAAATATTAGTCCATGAAATGTGGTTTTAAAACACAAAGAAGTCTTTTTACGAGAAGGTTTGCTGAAAATGATTCTGTCACTCGTACAAGTTACAAAATAGTGCATAAGATGGCAGAACGAAGAAAACCGTTTACGGAATGTATGACGGAAGCACCAAATGACATGTGTCATGAGAAAGCCGCTTTGTTTGGAACTATCAGCCTTTGGCAAGTTCAATTGTGCGAAGAACAGAAGAACTCGGAGAGAACATAGTGCTGCAGATATGTGAGAAAACTAGGAACTTGTGATATTCTCTGGCGCTGGATGAGTCTACTGATCTCTCGAGTACGTCACAACTTTTCGTGTTAATTCGTGATGTCAATTTCGACTTTCAGATAACGGAAGTGTTGGCATCCGTTTGCAGCATGCATGGAACAACAACTGGAACAGATATTTTCATGGAAGTGCCAAATTTTTGCAAGACTATAACCTTCAGTGGAATCAGCTTCGAGGTGTTACTGTTGATGAACGAAAAAACATGGCTGGAGTGAAGAAGGATCTGATGGGGCAGATTAGGACTCATTTGGAAGATTTGCAAATTCCGGGCGCTCTGTTCATACACTGCATCATACATCAGCAAATATTCTGTGCGAAAGACTTATATATTTCTTGTGTACTGAAATCAGTAGTTTCTGATGTGAACTTCATTCGGGGACATAAACTCAATCACCGTTAGTTCCAGTCTTTTCTTGAAGAAATTGATTCTGAATTCTGTGAATACTTTTTTAAGTAAATAAATATGTTGGTTGTCTTTGTTATTTTTTGTGTGTGTGCATTGCACGCCACTCACCCATGATTAACTTAGTTTTTCGTCTTTTTTCCCAGAGCTTTCGTTCTGGCTTGAAAGTATTGTTAAGTTAGTTGCATATCCTTTACAGGATGTTTGCAGTCAACACCTGCATTGTTTGCTGTTGTTGATGTCTTGGCAAGTTTACGTTCAGTAGTTTCCATTGCTTTCTGAATGACCGACACCCATACAATAGCGTAAACAAACTAGCGCAACGCGGTCTGCTGCCACATAGTGCACAGCTGTGTTTCGAACACGGGTATACGGGATTACGAACCGCGTCCGTAAGACCTTCGCCATGGGGCGCGGCGCAAGTATTGTACGGAATGAGTATCCGGCCCGCACTCGTCATTTTGTCAGTTATCTGGCCTGAAATAAGTTTGGTGACTCCTGCTGTAGATAGACACGATTACCGACGCGTCACAGCAAGGCTGTGCCAGGAAATGAACAGTCCACTAGAATGACTGCTGCGGTTGTTTGGACGGCCTGCTATATCATGACAAGACGGCTGTGGTGTAGGATCTCTGGGATTGAGAAACAAGTGCAACAAAACCAAGGACCCACACCAGGAGAGCGTGATCCAGCGGGGGATAAGCAGCGGGACTGATGTTCCACATCGCGTGCAGGAGAATGCAGGCGGACATTCAGTCAGTCACTGGTACCATCAACATGGGAACTGTTGGCTGGCTACTTAAGAAGGCGACGGATCACGCACGAGGATGCAGGGCCGTGCCGTGCACCGATAGAGCGAGGCGGACGCTTCAGGTGGTGCTGTAAAGGGGCTTCATAAGGGGGCAGCACTTTTACAGAAATAGACATGTAATTGTCGGCATTTCGAAGACTTGAATCATACTGAGAAAATATACCGCATGATACTGTGAGGATGTCCTTAGTGCTGTAATGTTGATTCTTGATGGTCAAATTTCATATTCATAAAATCATAATGCTACATCACAGTTTTGACCTGTGAGTGGCTGTCTGTAACCAAAACCTTGTCTCCACAGCGGACCTGGCCTACAGAGCGAGGACTTCACACCCGAAGGCAACAGACGGGGATGATAGCTCGTGCTTGACACCACCCGGCGTTGAGAATGTTGAGATCACACTAAATCACTCCAGTCATTTCACCTGGCTTCGAATTCGACACAATAATCCAGGTGAGCACCGCAGGTGTGCTCTCTTGTCTTCGAACTATCCTTCATGTCAGCCAATGGTGGTTCCGTGGTTAGAGCACTTGCTTGCCGACCCAGTGGTCATGCGTTCAGATACGGATCAGTGCTTGAATTTTTGTCTTGACCAGTTCGCAGGTGGACGCAGTGTAAGATGTATACCACAGAACATTCTGAGAAGTATCTGCATTGGTCGGGGTTTGACCATACGATCCATGGAGTGTCGGCTGGTGGTACGTGTGATCTATGGAGTGTTGGCTAGTGGGACATGTGACCCATGGAGTGTCGGCTAGGGGGACATGTGACCCATGGAGTGTCGGCTGGTGGGACATGTGGAGCTAGCACCATATATCCAATAACCTGGGGGTGTGTCCAGGTGGCATTGACTGGACCTAGCAAGATTATGGATGGACCAAGAAGTGGCTCTTGTTTAACGGATCCTCCAGGAGACACAAGTTCCCCATGATTCTATACTCATAGACTGATAAACCGGCTGACATAGTTCAAGAACAGACATTAGTTCAAGAAATGACTATAGTCCAAGAACAGACAATATTCCAAAAGCAGACTGTAGTCCAAGAACAGACAGTAAAAGAACAGAGAGTAGTCCAACAACAAACTGTAGCCCGAGAACAGACCGTAATCCAAGACAAGTGAGTATTCCAAGAACAGACTAGTCCAAGAACAGACAGTAGCAAAAGAACAGACAGTAGTCCAAGAAAAGACTGTAGCCCGAGAGCAGACTGTAATCCAAGACAAGACAGTAAGCCAAGAACAGACTGTAGTCCAGGAACAGACAGTAGTAAAAGAACAGACAGTAGTCCAAGAACAGACTGTATTCCAAGCACAGACTGTTGTCCAAGAACAGACTAATCCAAGACAAGATAGCAGTCAAAGAACAGACTGTAGTCCAAAAACAGACGGTAGAAAAAGAACAGACAGCAGACCAAGAACAGACTGTAGTCCAAGAACAGACTTTAGTCCAAGAACAGACTGTGGTTCAAGAACAGTATGTAGCCCAAGAACAGACTGTAGCCCAAGAACAGACAGCTATTGCTAGGCTTGTGTTGCCAGCTGCGGTGATTCTGTCTTCACTTGTTGTTCTCTGTAGTTTACAGTCAGCACATCACATTTCTGTCTTCACTTGTTGTTCTCTGTAGTTTACAGTCACAACATCATATTTCTGTCCTCACTTGTGCTGCTCAGTAGTTTCCAGTCAAAGGATCACATGTATGTCATCACTTGTGCGTCTCTGTAGTTTACAGTCAACACATCACATTTCTGTCTTCACTTGTCCTTCTCTATAGTTTACTATCACAACATCACATGTCTGTCTTTATTTGTGCTTCTCTGTAGGTTACAGTCAAAACATCACATTTCTGTCTTTAGTTGTGCTTCTCGGTAGGTTACAGTCAAAACATCCCATCTCAGGGCTATGATCCACTGACGGACCCAACCCCCAGAAACACATGAACTCAGGTATCTGTAGCCTTCTACGCGTTATAACGCGCGTTGGGCACGTGGTGTTAGGCCCATATTTGTACAGAACCATCGGCACTCGGCGGGTCACGTGGTCAGTGTCCAAGACACTTCCTGTTACCTGTGTTAGCCCTGGGCGACCTGGGAGAACAAGACAATTTTTATTTTTTTTTTAACTGCAGTCCACCACGATAGGGATCGAACTCATGATCATCACACCGGCAGGCTAGAGACTAGCCTGTAGACTAGCTCAGCTCCCGGACACATTTATTGAGATATACTCACACCCATGCAATTGTCGTGGTGTGGACACAACACATGTATTGAAATACAATAGCCAAACTCATCTAATTGTTCAGGTGTGGACAGAACACACAGTGCTAGAAAACATGTCCTTTACTGCTGTGAGTGCAAAGCAGTACCACTGTATGTGCTTGCTTGCTTGTGTTCGCTGGCTGTGAACTCCAGCGTGAAGTCCTGTATGTCGGATGGATACATCCTGTTGTCCAACATCAGTGTGATGTCATACCAGACCTGAGGGATGCGTGAGTATACGTTGTCCCATGTCTGGCTTATTGGTGTGCAGACTGGTGGTTCCTCGCCATGCAGATACTCTCCGGCTTCGGAGGAATCATCGATCCTACTGATCTTAGCCAGGTCCCCGGAGGGACCTGTTGCCCAGGACGCACGACGTGGACGTGTCAGCAGGTCTTGGCCAGTATAGATCCCAGCCCTGGTGCCTTGGGAACACCTCTGCATCCCACCATTGTATGTATTCCTCATGCCTCTTCAGTGTCCGTCCCCCGCAGTTCATATTTCTGTCATAGCACTCATCATTATCATGTGCCATGAATATTAGCGCTGTCACTTGTGAAATAATAAGCTAGAAATATGACTCATGTATTGTAATTTGTGACTGGTGAAATAATGAGCTTTCAATATGAATGAACTATTGTATGTTAACACTGTAGTTGTCAACGTGGCGCTGAGTGAGCTACTGTCTGTTACCTGTAGTAGCCAATATGGTACTGACATCTCTTGACCTTTACATTGTTCTAGTCCATGTTCAGGAACGTGCAGATTTCAGAACATCAGCTTTTCTTTCTTTTCTTTGTCAATGATAATCTCAACATTCTTCTCTGTCCATGATAATCTCAACATTCTTCTCTGTCCGTGATAATCTCAATATTCTTCTCTGTCCATGATATTCTCAATATTCTTCTATGTTCATGATTCTTCTTCTTCTTCTTCTTCTTCTTCTTCTTCTTCTTCTTCTTCTTCTTCTTCTTCTTCTTCTTCTTCTTCTTCTTTCGTTCGCTTGAAATATGTCTACTATAACTGCAATGTGTTACTCCAAGATATGTTGGTTCTTTATCTTCTCTTAGGGGTGTTCCATTTATCTGGATGAACCCTGCCTTTTGTTTTGGAGAGAGGGTAAATAGAGTGGTGCTGCACTTGTCAGTGTTTATGCTGACACACCATCTATCCGCCCATGCAACAAATGTATCTACAGCTCTTTGTAGTGATATGGTGGCCACTGATGCATGTTCATTTGTGCTCTATAGAACCAGGTCATCGGCGTACATTGCCGCTTTAATTCCATGGGCAGATTAGCAACACGATCATTGATGAAGATTAGAAAAAGTGTGGGGGACAAGACTCCGCCCTGGGGAACACTGTGAGGCAGTAGTACTTCCTTGCTCTTGAGTCCGTCTATCTGTACTCGGGCTCTTCTGTTGTACATGTATGCTTTCACCCATCTGCACAGTTTCTTAGTTTCTTCATCAGATCTTCTTTCCAGACTTTGTCAAAGGCTTTCTTCAGATTTATAAATGCCGGAAGCACGAGCTTCTTCTCTTGGAATGCATCCTCAATTTCTTGAGAGAGGTAGGTTGTCTGATCTTCCGTAGAGTAGTACTGCCTAAAGCCAGCCTGCTGTGGCACAAGGATGTTTTTACTTTCAATGCATCACTGTAGTCTGTTATTGACGATGCGCTCCAGTCTTTTGCAGAGACGGCTGGCGAGGTTAACTGGTCTGTAGTTAGAGGCAATGGAACTATCTTTCCCTGATGTTAGGAGGGGTATCATGATTCATCATCATCATCATCATCATCATCTTCCACTTCTGCCGTCAAGCGTCGTGGGGAGGAATAATTTGCGTTCCAGCGCCCAGTGAGCGGCACTGGATAGTGTCATTCCGTGTGGTTGTACAATGTCTTTGATGTCGTCAATCCATTTTCTTCTTGGACGTCCTCGTGGTCTCGTCGCAGATGATCTTTGATGTAAGGCCAGTGATGGTAGTTGCTGGTGTTGCATTCTAACGACATGGCCAAACCACTTGATCTTCTGTCTTTCAATAAATGTGGCACAAGGTATTGATCCCACAGTCTGTCTGATAATATAATTTCTTACTCGGTCTCGGATTGTTACGTTGGCAGCTCTCCTCAGGCATCTCATTTCGCAGGTGTTGATTTTGCGAAGGTGTAATTTGGATAAAGTCCAGGTTTGAGATTTGTAGCATAGGGTTGGTGTGAATATGCTGTTTATTATCTGTCGTTTTGGTATCATGATTGCTTCTCTCAATTCTTGTGGAAAACTGCCTAAGGTCCAGCTGTTATTGAAGATCTGCAACAGCGTTGCATTGGCCTCTGTTCCTAGGTTCCTGATCATTTCATTGGAAATACCATCGGCTCCTGGTGACTTTCTCATTTTCAGTTAATATGGCTAGCTCCAGTTCGCTGATTGTGATGGGTGCCTCCAGAACCCCATGTACTATTTCCTTCGGTCCTGTATGTTGCCGTTTCTCTCGAATTTCTTGTTGTTTCTCTGGACTAAATTTGATATTATCTTGTGCGAATGAGACAACAAAATGGTCAGCTGCTTGCTTTCTTGTTAAGATGCTTCCATCTTTATGTAGTGCAATTTTTGAGTTTCTCCCTGTGCCCTCGTCATTAAGCTGTTTTATTAGCTTCCACAATTTACTTGTGTCTCTTTCAAAGTTCAGAGACTCCATTTTCTCCTGCCAGCTTTTCAGTCTAGCCTGCAGCTTGGCCCTTTGAAATTTGTCTTTTGCGTTCTGGAATTTATTGTGGTGCTCTTGGCTGGGTATGGCCTCTGCTTACTTTCTACACACTTCCACATCATTATGCAACTGTTCCAGTTCACTACTCCAGAAAGTTTTATAATGTTTGCGGGTTCCTCTTGGTACTGTTTCTCGCGCTGCCTGTAGTATGCATTTCCCAAACTCTTCAACTACTTTATTTATGTCTTTCTCAGTGTTCAGGTTTCTAACCAGTATCTTGGTGCGATGCTTGTACATTGCCCAGTCTGCTTTCTTGTAGTTCCACCTCGAGAGGGTGCTGCTTTCACTTACAAGCTCATTCTACAGTTAGAAATACTGGCCGATTGTCACTGCCACCAAGTTGTTTCCCAACAATTCGTATAATGTTCCACGCCAGGTCTGGTAAATGAAAAGCCAGGTCAGGTGTAGTTGTAGTGTGCCATGATCTCGAGTAGAAAGTATGTGGGTCGGACGGCTTGTTAATCAAGACGAATCTATTCTCATCCTGCCAATCTTCTAGTCTCTCTGCTCTCTGGTCCATGTCCCCAGCTCTGCTCGTGGCTGTTGAAATCGCCACACACAATCATTTTCTTTTCTTTTAATTGTAGTGTGTCTAGTGCCTGTGGGCGGCCACTTGGACAGTAGTAATTGATCAGATGTAAGTCTATATTGCCTGTCTTAAGTTTAAGTGTCTGATACTCAGCCCCTTCCATGTAGACTTCGATTTGGGATGCAGAGATGTTATTTTTTTTTACAACGGTCAGTATCACACCTTTTCGTCTGTCCTTTCGGTCAGATCGGTAACATGGTAGCCTCTGATTTTGAAGGCTATATTTTCGTTGAGGTTTCTTGCAAGCAACATACACTTACTTTTTCTTGGCTCAAGATGTTTTCTAATTATATTTTTTTTTTTGTTGCTGACTCCCTCTTGTGCATTTTTTTAAGTCTTTGTTTAGAATGGCCAGTCGTTCTATTCTCAGGTCCCCTGGCTCCACATGACATCTGAGAAGGACCTCCAGTAGTTGTTGTTGGACCCTTTCGAGACATAGGGCCCGGCACTGCACCTGCCTGGGGGTCCAAAGCAGGGCGAGCACCATAACATTTAGCACTACTCGACTTATTCCATTTTGCTTAATTGCGTGACATCCTAATTTCTGCGGTGCGCCTCCTGGCTGGTTGTCTCCGTCTTCAGCACCTTTTCTTTGCTAGAGCAGACTGTGGTCTCACTCTAGTTTAGATGTGTACGCGCGCACACACGTTTCTGCGCATGCATGTACGTGCATACACATCTAGAGCATACTGGTTATTTTCCGGCGCCAGATACTCGCCGTCGCCCCTTCTCCTGCTAGTTAAAACAGTTCCGCCACGTGAACGCCAGGAGTTGGACTTTTGCTGCAGAGGTTATGTATTCACGAGCCATTGGGGTATTTAAGCAAGGTTGGGCGCTCACCCTAACACTGCGCCCCGGCTACATACAGCAACATTTGGAACCTATTTTCAAGATATTCTTAACATTCTTCTGTGTCCATGATATTCTCGACATTCTTCTCTGCCCATAGTATTCTCAATTCTCCCCTCTGTGGATGATATTATCACCACTCTTCTTTGTCTATAATATATTCAACAGTCTTTGGTCCAGGATATTCGGTACATTATTCTGTCTATGACATTCTGAACATTCTTCTATGTCCACGATATACTCAACATTCTTCTCTGTCAACGATATATTCAACATTCTTCTCTGTCCGCGATATATTTAACATTCTTCTCTGTCGACGATATAGTCAATACTCTTCTCTGTCCACGATATATTCAACATTCTTCTCTGTCCACGATATATTTAACATTCCTCTGTTCATGATATATTCAAATATTGAGCACAACCCACTACTGGCAACGCCGATCGCAATCTGGTATGAACCTAAGGCCTATCCACATCAATATGGAAGCACTATACTCGAGTTTCGTCCTCGTTTGAGCTCGTCAGTAGTGCATATCCCTGAGCATAGCCTACGATGGGTAGCGTTGTGGTATTCTGTTGTGATAATTTGGTGTGTCCAGTGTGTGCCGCGTGGTTACACACCCGCTTCACACGCGTGATCCGGGACTGTTTCCGGATCCGGTCAGGGATATGCACTACTGACGAGCTCAAACGAGGGCGAAACTCGAGTATAGTGCTTCCATATTGACGTGGATAGGCCTTAGGTTCATACCAGATTGCGATCGGCATTGCCAGTAGTGGGTTGTGCTCAATATTTAAATTTCAAATCCCGAAACAACCACATAATCAATTTATTATTGCTCACTGGATTTAGGAGGCCTGGTGTTCCTTGCCAGTGAGAAGTCCTGATCGTTCGGGTCCCATCGATTGACGGACGTCGGTCGCGGCGATTGGGCAATCTTGAGCATAGCCTACGATGGGTAGCGTTGTGGTATTCTGTTGTGATAATTTGGTGTGTCCAGTGTGTGCCGCGTGGTTACACACCCGCTTCACACGCGTGATCCGGGACTGTTTCCGGATCCGGTCAGGGATATGCACTACTGACGAGCTCAAACGAGGGCGAAACTCGAGTATAGTGCTTCCATATTGACGTGGATAGGCCTTAGGTTCATACCAGATTGCGATCGGCATTGCCAGTAGTGGGTTGTGCTCAATATTTAAATTTCAAATCCCGAAACAACCACATAATCAATTTATTATTGCTCACTGGATTTAGGAGGCCTGGTGTTCCTTGCCAGTGAGAAGTCCTGATCGTTCGGGTCCCATCGATTGACGGACTTCGGTCGCGGCGATTGGGCAATCTTGAGCATAGCCTACGATGGGTAGCGTTGTGGTATTCTGTTGTGATAATTTGGTGTGTCCAGTGTGTGCCGCGTGGTTACACACCCGCTTCACACGCGTGATCCGGGACTGTTTCCGGATCCGGTCAGGGATATGCACTACTGACGAGCTCAAACGAGGGCGAAACTCGAGTATATTGCTTCCATATTGACGTGGATAGGCCTTAGGTTCATACCAGATTGCGATCGGCGTTGCCAGTAGTGGGTTGTGCTCAATATTTAAATTTCAAATCCCGAAACAACCACATAATCAATTTGTTATTGCTCACTGGATTTAGGAGGCCTGGTGTTCCTTGCCAGTGAGAAGTCCTGATCGTTCGGGTCCCATCGATTGACGGACGTCGGTCGCGGCGATTGGGCAATCTTGAGCATAGCCTACGATGGGTAGCGTTGTGGTATTCTGTTGTGATAATTTGGTGTGTCCAATGTGTGCCGCGTGGTTACACACCCGCTTCACACGCGTGATCCGGGACTGTTTCTGGATCCGGTCAGGGATATGCACTACTGACGAGCTCAAACGAGGGCGAAACTCGAGTATAGTGCTTCCATATTGACGTGGATAGGCCTTAGCTTCATACCAGATTGCGATCGGCGTTGCCAGTAGTGGGTTGTGCTCAATATTTAAATTTCAAATCCCGAAACTACCACATAATCAATTTATTATTGCTCACTGGATTTAGGAGGCCTGGTGTTCCTTGCCAGTGAGAAGTCCTGATCGTTCGGGTCCCATCGATTGACGGACGTCGGTCGCGGCGATTGGGCAATCTTGAGCATAGCCTACGATGGGTAGCGTTGTGGTATTCTGTTGTGATAATTTGGTGTGTCCAGTGTGTGCCGCGTGGTTACACACCCGCTTCACACGCGTGATCCGGGACTGTTTCCGGATCCGGTCAGGGATATGCACTACTGACGAGCTCAAACGAGGGCGAAACTCGACTATAGTGCTTCCATATTGACGTGGATAGGCCTTAGGTTCATACCAGATTGCGATCGGCATTGCCAGTAGTGGGTTGTGCTCAATATTTAAATTTCAAATCCCGAAACAACCACATAATCAATTTATTATTGCTCACTGGATTTAGGAGGCCTGGTGTTCCTTGCCAGTGAGAAGTCCTGATCGTTCGGGTCCCATCGATTGACGGACTTCGGTCGCGGCGATTGGGCAATCTTGAGCATAGCCTACGATGGGTAGCGTTGTGGTATTCTGTTGTGATAATTTGGTGTGTCCAGTGTGTGAAGCGTGGATACACACCCGCTTCACACGCGTGATCCGGGACTGTTTCCGGATCCGGTCAGGGATATGCACTACTGACGAGCTCAAACGAGGGCGAAACTCGAGTATATTGCTTCCATATTGACGTGGATAGGCCTTAGGTTCATACCAGATTGCGATCGGCGTTGCCAGTAGTGGGTTGTGCTCAATATTTAAATTTCAAATCCCGAAACAACCACATAATCAATTTGTTATTGCTCACTGGATTTAGGAGGCCTGGTGTTCCTTGCCAGTGAGAAGTCCTGATCGTTCGGGTCCCATCGATTGACGGACGTCGGTCGCGGCGATTGGGCAATCTTGAGCATAGCCTACGATGGGTAGCGTTGTGGTATTCTGTTGTGATAATTTGGTATGTCCAGTGTGTGCCGCGTGGTTACACACCCGCTTCACACGCGTGATCCGGGACTGTTTCCGGATCCGGTCAGGGATATGCACTACTGACGAGCTCAAACGAGGGCGAAACTCGAGTATAGTGCTTCCATATTGACGTGGATAGGCCTTAGGTTCATACCAGATTGCGATCGGCGTTGCCAGTAGTGGGTTGTGCTCAATATTTAAATTTCAAATCCCGAAACAACCACATAATCATGATATATTCACCATTCATATCTGTCCACGATATATTCAACATTTTTCTCTGTCCACGATATATTCAACATTATTCTCTGTCCACGATATATTCAACATTCCTCTGTTCATGATATTCTCTATTTTCCTCTGTCCGTGATAATCTCAACATTTGGAGTTCAGCATGGCCGAATGGATAATGGCACCCGTTCTTAAACATCCGGTGTGCTGAACCTAATGTAACGGTTCAACCCCTGCATTGGCCAGTTGGACAAATATGTTGACTTCTTGTCTTTGACTTGGAGACGGAAATTACAAGTACCTCTGATGTCGAAGATGGTTCGGTATATGGCGAGGGACACTGGTAAACGGGAAAGCTAATCCACACACATAGAAGTCTCCGTGGCGAAATGGTCAAGCCGTTTGACTTGGGCTCCGAAAGTTGTGCGTTCGATTCCGGGCCGCGTCCTTTGGTTCACGAGTGAAATGTTTCTGAGACTCCTGTTGGCCGTCGCTGGAGATACGGAGTTCGTGCTTTGTGCAACACTTTCCGCGCTGTGGAAAGAGACCGAGCCATATGGGATAAAAGCGGTGCAACTTTTTTAAATTTAAAGCTAGTTTTACATGTCATCCATTTACCCCTCCCCCACCCCCACCCCCCGCAGATCTCATCTACAACCTGACAGTCCACTTCAGGGGGAACGCCAACTTCAGCTGTACAAACCTCAGAACTGCCCGAGTGGATAACACAACACTGGACATCCACTGTGACCTGAACGAGACGGTGAACCAGGTGATTCTGTCAGGGAATGGCGTACAGCATCTGTGTTCCGTGTACATCAGTGGAGGTTTGTTGCCACATCACACGCTTAATATGTCATGTTGCTATATCACACACTTCCTTTGCCTTGTTGCCACATTATACACTTTCTCTGTCATGCTGCAATATCATACACTTTCTGTGTCATGCTGCCACATCATACACTTTCTCTATCATGTTGCCACATCACACACTTCCAATATCATGTTCCTGCCATGAGATGGATACGAGAAACAGAGCAAGTGTGTAAAACAGTGTCACTAAGACACGAGTTGAGAAATCAACCAAACACCGGCAGGAGGGGGCGGAGTTAATGTGGTCACATGACGCGCCCAGGTCAAAACCGGAAACGTGTGTTCTAGTTAGACGGAGCTGAAACGTGAAAGGGAAAGGTTGATTTGGAAAAGTGAGAGCGTTTTGCAATGTTTGCAGTCATCCAGGACGCAGTCGACAGTTCAAGAATGTTACTGTTGTAGAAGGCTGTGATTGAAAAGCAACACACTGAAGCTGACGGCTGACAATGGCCAGTAAACGCCGACCAGTGGTGGCGAGATAGCTGACACAGTTCTGTTAACACCGCGACAAGAATGGCGGGCAGAGACACGCCGTGACAAAGACTGGTTGGTCACAAGTGAGTAGCTAGAATTGTTAAGAACGTTTACAAGTGAATTATACCATCTATAATGCGCATCAACTAAAGGTCCTACGGACGATTAGATGTCCCATGCATGATATATGTGTAGTCAGTAGGTGTGTTGGTCATACGCAGAACACTGAAGGGCAAGAAGCCAGCGGTGTATGACAACCACGGTGATGACTATTCTACAATAAAAGTGACTGTGTTATCTAAGGGCGCGTTGGACTGTTGAGTTGTATGCTTGATATATCTGTGATTAGTAAAGAGTTTATACGAGCCAGTAGAGGTAGTTCACCCTAGACCAATTCCAAGATGTCGGACATTGCCAGTGATTTCGGCTCTTGGCAGTTCCCTCGTCATGCAATACGTAGTAAGTTAGTTGTATGTCCTTTACAGCACGTCGCAGCCAACCCCGATGCTGTTGGTGATTTACTAGGAAACTTGTGCATTTAGTAATGAGACATTACCTTCTACACCACCGACACTCGTACCATAGAAATCAACGCAAAGGCTCTCTACTTGCAACTGGACTGAGGCTAAATTCGAACCCCCGATTCGATGTATTGGGGAGTTAAGGAACGCGTTCACTGCGTCTTGACCATATAGCCAGCACATAACACAGATAACACATACATTAACATGTACATAGATTGATTGATTTAGGAACCGACATCACAATTTTTTGGGCATGTTATGAGAAGAAATGATTTGGAGAACTTGGTGACAACTGGTAAGATCGAGGGGAACAGACCAAGGGGAAGACCTAGAAACAAGTATCTGGATGGCTTGGCCTTGTGGCATGGTCGAGACAGAAACACGGAACTGATCCACGACTCTGTTGATCGAGTGAGATGGCAGAACATGACCGCCCACGCTTACCGGCATGGCACATGATGGATGGATGGATGGATCACAGCATTCGGGGCATTCCCATAAGCGCTCCGTCCCCATCCTCAGCAGTCAGCGAAGAGTTCCAACACTAATAGTACCAGTAGCAATCTGATTATATTTCCGTCTCACCTTTCCTCTGACCGTCGATCGTCAGCCAGATCCCCTCGTCACTCCTCGCTGTCGCATTCTTGCCAGACCATGGTGAACCATTTGCTCCTCCGAAGTGTACACGTGCTCCCACAAGGCCGCAACCACGTTAACATATAGATAAAACAGAGATAACCAATACATTTGTATGTACACATGGCACTGGTGACGTATACATTCATATATACACATGGAACAGGTAACACACACATTCACATATACATATAATACAGATAACACACACACGCGCGCGCACACATATTCACACACGTAACACACATACCATATATACACATACAGACACATAACACAAGCACACACCACAGTTTATATTGCATTGTGTTGTTCTTTGTTCAAGGTCGCAATGTGGCATTGAAACAAAACGCCACACAGTCATCTGTCTATAGTCAGAGGAGCAGAAACACAAACAATATGACCATGTCGTACGATGCCCCGAAGGCTGTGGATGGAAACAGGGATGGTCGGTTTTATGAAGGGAACACTTGTACGCACACACAACAACGTCAACCCGACCCCAACTTGAATGTGACCTTCTCCAGGCTACGGTATATCACCAGATACGTCTTGTACAACAGAGACAGTAAGTGACATGGTGTTATACATGGTGTTATACCTGGTGTTATACATGGTGTTATACATGGTGTTATAATGGTGCTATACATGGTGTTATCTATGGTGTTATACATGGTGCTATATATGGTGTTATATATGGTGTTATACGTGGTGTTATATATGGTGTTATATATGGTGTTGTATATGGTGTTATACATTTTGTTACACATGGTACTACACATGGTGCTATACATGGTGTTATACATGGTGCTATAAATGATGCTATACATGGTGTTATACATGATGCTATACATGGTGTTATATATGGTGTTATATATGGTGTTGTACATAGTGTTATACATGATGCTATACATGGTGCTAAACATAGTGCTAAACATGGTGCTATACATGGTGTTATACATGGTGTTATAAATGATGCTATATATGGTGTTATACATGGTGTTATACATGTTGTTATATATGGTGTTATATATGTTGTTATACATGGTGTTATATATGGTGTTATACATGGCGTTATATATGGTGTTATACATGATGTTATACATGGCGCTATATATGGTGTTATACATGGTGTTATACATGGTGTTATACATGGTGTTATATATGGTGTTATACATGGTCTATACATGATGTTATATATGGTGTTATACATGGCGCTATATATGATGTTATATATGGTGTTATACATGGTGCTATACATGATGTTATATATGGTGTTATACATGGTGCTATACATGATGTTATACATGGTGTTATATATGGTGTTATACATAGTGTTATACATGGTGTTATATATGGTGTTATACATGGTGCTAAACATGGTGCTAAACATGGTGCTTTACATGGTTTTATACATGGTGTTATACATGGTGCTATAAATGATGCTACACATGATGTTATATATGGTATTATACATGGTGTTATACATGGTGTTATACGTGGTTCTATAAATGAAGCTATACATGATGTTATATATGGTATTATACATGGTATTATACATGGTGTTATATATGGTGTTATACATGGCATTATACATGGTGTTATATATGGTGTTATACATGGTGCTATACATGATGTTATATATGGTGTTATACATGGTATTATATATGGTGTTATACATGGCGTTATATATGGCGCTATATATGGTGTTATACATGGTGCTATACATGATGTTATACATGGTGCTATACATGATGTTATACATGGTGTTATACATGGTGTTATATATGGTGTTATACATGGTGTTATATATGGTGTTATACATGGCGTTATATATGGCGCTATATATGGTGTTATACATGGTGCTATACATGATGTTATATATGGTGTTATACATGGTGCTATACATGATGTTATACATGGTGCTATACATGATGTTATATATGGTGTTATACATGGTGTTATACATGGTGTTATATATGGTGTTATACATGGCGTTATATATGGCGCTATATATGGTGTTATACATGGTGCAATACATGATGTTATATATGGTGTTATACATGGTGCTATACATGATGTTATACATGGTGTTATATATGGTGTTATACATGGTGTTATACATGATGTTATATGTGATGTTATACATGGTGTTATACATGATGTTACATATGATGTTATACATGATGCTATACATGATGCTATACATGGTGTTATACATGGTGTTATACATGGTGTTATATATGGTGTTATAAATGGTGTTATACATGGTGTTATACATGATGCTATACATGGTGTTATACATGGTGTTGTACATGATGTTATATATGGTGTTATACATGATGTTATACATGGTGTTATACATGGTGTTATACATGATGTTATATATGATGCTATACATGGTGTTATATATGGTGTTATACATGATGTTATACATGGTGTTATACATGGCGTTATATATGATGTTATATATGATGTTATACATGATGTTATACATGGTGTTATACATGGTGTTATATATGATGTTATATATGATGTTATATATGATGTTATACATGGTGTTATACATGCTGTTATATATGATGTTATATATGATGTTATACATGGTGTTATACATGGTGCTATACATGATGTTATATATGGTGTTATACATGGTGCTATACATGATGTTATACATGGTGCTATACATGATGTTATATATGGTGTTATACATGGTGTTATACATGGTGTTATATATGGTGTTATACATGGCGTTATATATGGCGCTATATATGGTGTTATACATGGTGCAATACATGATGTTATATATGGTGTTATACATGGTGCTATACATGATGTTATACATGGTGTTATATATGGTGTTATACATGGTGTTACACATGGTGCTATAAATGATGCTATACATGGTGTTATATATGGTGTTATACATGGTGTTATACATGGTGTTATATATGGTGTTATACATGATGTTATACATGGTGTTATACATGGTGTTATACATGATGTTATACATGGTGTTATACATGATGTTATACATGATGTTATACATGGTTTTATACATGGTGTTATACATGGTGCTATAAATGATGCTATACATGGTGTTATATATGGTGTTATACATGGTGTTATACATGGTGTTATATATGGTGTTATACATGGCATTATATATGGTGTTATACATGGTGTTATACATGGCGCTATATATGGTGTTATATGGTGTTAACACCACGTATAACATCATGTATAACACCATGTATAACACCATGTATAATATGATGTATAACATCATGTATAACACAATGTATAATATGATGTAAAACATCATGTATAACACCATGTATAACACCATGTATAACACCATGTATAACACCATGTATAACACCATGTATAATATGATGTATAACATCATGTATAACACCATGTATAATATGGTGTATAACATCATGTATAACACAATGTAAAACATCATGTATAACACCATGTATAACATCATGTATAACACCATGTATAACATCATGTATAATACCGTGTATAACATCATGTATAACATCATGTATAACACCATGTATAACATCATGTATAACACCATGTATAACATCATGTATAACACCATGTATAACATCATGTATAATATGGTGTATAACATCATGTATAACACCACGTATAACATCATGTATAACACCATGTATAACATCATGTATAATATGATGTATAACCTCATGTATAACACCATGTATAATATGATGTATAACAGCATGTATAACACTGTCACCAATTGGCTGGGGTTAGATCCCAGATGGGCAACCACTCAGCCAAAATCATTTTCTTCTACCGGTGTTTAGTTCTGGATGCAGTTTAAGATCCCCTAACTCTGTCAGAAGGGACTAGTTACCACCCAGATCCCAGAGAGAAAACGTGGAACTAATGTCTTTTATGCTGATTTAAGACACTGTCCCTGATACTCAAGAAAACAGCCAAGAAGTGGCTCGTTGAAGATAGAATATATCTATATAGTTTTGGCTGTACTTGGTATCACCAGAAGTGAGAAAGGAGGAGTTAAGACATGCAACGTAATCTGGTTACTTATGACTGCATAGGCAAGATACCTCCCGGACATAGATTCCCACTTCTGGATAATATGTGCGAACCCCCACTAAATGATACAATAATGTGTGTACTTGATTAAGCTACACAAACATTTATAAACATTTAGAATTATACGGACAAATTGAGTTTTAAAATACAACAACTGTGTTTATTATTGCTATTGATGATCATATGATGATGATGATTATATTATGGTATACGTAACTCATCTGGCTGAAAAGCTCAGAAGCACATAGGTCCTGCTTCCCCCAGTGAGACGCAGTTCACTGTCAGATTGAAGGAGTCCAAATTGGTCCCTCACAAGGCTAAGTCACTTCCTGATATGGGTTGTTGACTGTCCATTGCTCCTAAGAGATCTGGAATGAAACGAACGGAGATGGGTAGTATCTACGTCTACACATCTCAAACACATATGTCTATACATTCATATAAACATACATACAAGTTATAATATATGATGGTATGATGATAGATGATGGCATGTTACATAAACATATATCAGTTCTAAATAAATAAATATATATTTATATATTCATAAAACCCTTTAGAACATCTATAGCTCAAAACATACATATTCATATACATTTGTGTAATGGAGTGTTTCCCATATAAGTTCACCTCACTTACACTCTCCCTTTCTGATTCATTCATACTGTCTTGTCGGAAGGGCTGGTCGCACAGTCCTGTCGAACATTAAATGCCTTCCCTGAATCTGTCTGGGATATAGAATGTCCTAAGTCATGTCTGTCCTCATGCAGACAAGGTGAACTGGTGCCATTCCTCAAACCAAGGGGTTTCACCACAATCTTGGTAGGCACTCAAAGTGTTGGTCCAAATAATCAACGTTAATTGGACACTATCAAGAGACTGGTAGCTCTCAGGAATTTCTCCTAAGTAGTCAGTCTCCCTAATGTTTAACATCATACAGGATGAATTTAAATGTATCTCCTGTACATGCATAAGCCACACGCTCATGTAGCTTGGATAATGGATTTCTCCAAATTATCACATACAACAAATCAGACAACCAAGTGGTGAATGAAAGAAGAAAATAGTTCTCAGTGAAATCGTAAAGCTAGAACTGGAACATTAAGTACAAAGAAAATCCACCAGTGTAAAGTTTGGGAGAATATGCAGAACAAGAAACTACACAAGCCTTCAGACTAGCAGACAAACTAATCAGAGTAATGGTATTACCTGGGTTATAGCTAGGAAATCCTGTCATACGACATTGTATCGAAGTAACAAAACGAGAGGGTAATCTCTCACCAGAAATTAAAATTCCGGCTTCCCTGGTACACTATTGTGAATGCGTCTGAAGTCTTGCTGGCCACTGCTCGTAGTTTTATTCTATTCAATTCCTGGCTAGTTTCCAGGTTGGCTAATTAATATTCCCCTTTTCATTAACTCCGCCTATTTTTCCATGTAAGATGATTTACCTAGATGGATTAAGTGCCAAATTCTTTTCACCCCTCCTCCTTTCCTGTGAAGGGTAGTTTCATCTGTCAATCAAATTGACCGATGCCCCCCACGCCTGAAACAATGAAACCTGCTTTGGCGGCAATGCAGTTGCGTCATTACATTCCAATAGGCTGGTAACACCAGCCTTCCCGGTTGCTGGCAGGAATGTGCCAGTCATGTGTTTCTACTTTGCCCCGTAGTATTGCGGAGAGGTGTTAAGCATCTGGTCCTAATTGCTCCTTTGTGGTGGCAATTACAGACGTCCCGGCTCCACAAAGTCTGGACTTTTAGATAGGTGTTAGGCCTGCATTAAATTGCCGTCTTTGGATCACACGGGGTTCTGTTGAACTAAGGTGTTAGGTGTCTATTCCAACCGCAGGCTTGTAAACTAACACGTCAATCTCAACTGACTGGCTCCGCGATGTATCAACGCCGTCGGCCCCAGCCTAGATTTCACACTTTGTCTTTCTCGTCCCTTGTACTGAAAACAATGAGTTTTCAACCTTTGATAGCTCCCGCCCCGACAGGTGCCGTGGTGTCTGGGTTTTAACTTTGATCTGGACATCAAAGCTTTCTCAGACCTAGCATTACAGAAATGATGGGGCGTGCGTGGTCAAAATGTATTTTCCTCTTGTTTTCAAGTTTATTGCATTTCTATCATTTTCTGGTGGACGTTTATGCTTTTAGAGAATGATAGAAAAATAATGTGGGCTCTTTAACTCCTTTTTAACTTGGGTCATTCGGATGCTGCCGGGGCTGTCCCGCCACATAGCTCTCCAATTTAAGTAGGTTCATTAATGAAGCCTATAACAGAGCCTCGGCAGCATTCAAGAATGTATCTAAGTTCTCTCCGTTCTCCAACTGCCTCCAAGTCTGGGTTCCCAATATTCTTTGTGGCAGTGGGATGTTCTATGAGTCAAAAGAAATATCCCATGTCCATTCTCCCAGGATAAATCTTGCAAATCTTTGCTCCTGGTGTTGTGTCGGATTTCCGGGCTATTGCTCGGTAATGTCCTGTCCTCTGGAGGTTTTACTTTTTCCCAGCCGGGAAATTGCAAAATGTATAACAAGATTCTCCTGCGCCGCAGAGAGACTGCTATTGTCCACTCAATTTCTGGCCCTTGTCCTATAAGCAGAGGAAGTGCCATCAGTGTTTTCTTAAAAGAATTGGTCGCAGTACTGTTGCTCCATTTTCTTTCCCTCCGCCGGCCAAAGATCATAATAAACTCCTTTAATCTCCTCCTTTTGGCAGGAAATTTGCTAAACATCATAATTTTATGATGTGCATTCAACTCGTACTTGCCTCTTTCTTGGTAGGATGTCAGTTTACTACCTCTTGATTTAAGAGTTTTCTTCCTTCGATAATTATTTATCCAGGTGCGTTCCTCTTCAACAGAGTTCCATTTTGAATCTGTGTTTGAAAGTATAAGGCTAGTAGAAGTTGTCCAGCTTTGAGAAATCATGTTGTTCCCCAAGAACTGTGAATTTGTATCACTCCTTGTAGAAGTATACATAAACAGCTGTTCTCCCCATCCAACATTGGTTGAAGTGAAAGGTAAACAAGGTCCTGAGTGTTGAGTATACCAACCGCTCCGGTTTTGTTCCGCTGCAGAGTCCATCATTTGTGATCCCCTGTTAGCTTCAGCTGTGTTGATGATAGGCATTACCTTCATCCTGTCCAAAGAAGTATTTTCTTCTTTGTTGTTAGCAGACATGTTTATCGTCCCTGAATCAGAGTCCGTGGTATAACCTACATGAATGCTTTGTGTATCTTGAGTTTCCTTTTCGAAAGACTCCAAGATACTGACATCGTAAGAATTCTCCGTGTCTTGTTTGTCCTCCATGGCTGGGCTCTCTTGTGCCAAGTCCAATTGTGGTATTCTCTCCCTGGTCTGGTTTTCTTGTGCCAAATCCAATAGAAGTGAATGTTGTGGGATGTCATTTTCAATGTCATCTCCCACCTGAGATAAGTAATTCAAACTGGTAATTATTTCATCTTGTGTGGCCACACAGAAAGAAACACTGGAATCCTGTTTTACATCAATTCCGGTCTCAGTTGAATTCATTTCCACTCCTAGTTCCTCTGAACTGAAGGGAATAAAAGAGTCGGGTAAGGTCTCGCCTTTGATCTCTTTAATAGTTTTCCTCAGGTCCTCCTCCTCCTGGATTTTTCTCCTTTGGGAAGTCTTAGGAAGCTCCTGAGATTGCTGGGTTGCCAAGCCAGCTAATCCGCTTTCATTGCGGTGTAAACATTTATCACGTTTGTGACTGTTTACTGTACGCTTGGTACATTTCCTCCGATTCCGTTTATTTTTCGGAATTGAGGTGGGAAGCATCTGCCTTTCTGTGCGCAAGTTTTTGTTTTTCTGAGCCATGGGGATTTGCGAAGGAATGCATGCCTCTTCTTTGTGACGGTCAGCTTCCCCGCTTTCTATCAGAGTTTCGGCTTGAGTGATTGGCTTTTCCTCAATCGAGCTGGTAGATTCCTCCACGTTCAGTATTTCAATTTGCTTCTTCTTCATCTCATCTTCTTCAGCTTTGTGACGCATATCTGCTTCTAATTCTGCAACTCTTTTCATCATCTGCTCATCTTCTTTGTCCCACCAATCCATTTCTTCTCTAATAAATAGTTCTAGCTTCTCTCCTACTAAGCCGAGCCTTATGCCCCATCCTCTAGCGGACTCTAAGAAATCTGTGCGTGCATCCATGATCTCTTCTCAGCTTAAACTCAGGTAAGTAATTATATTATTACCCTACAGAGAGCTAGTCAGATTTATGCTAGAGCAGGATAGTGACAAGAGGAACAGACACTGCTATGAGAATGATAGTAGTGAATTAGAGTGAGAAAGTTGATGCAAAGCAGTCCGTCATACACTGAATTAACTAAGAATTATCAAATTATTCATGATTAAATCAAATGATAAAGCATGTAATCAAAAAATCATCAAGTAAATCATCAATAAACTAATTAATATCACTAATTAATGTGATTATTAATTCTACAGTGGTGAATGATGTAAATTAACTCATATGATATTATCCATTATTAACTTTTTAACAAGTTATTTAAATTCTACAGACTTCCCTAGAAACAAATTCCTAAGTTAATACTTAGCAAATGTAATGGGTGAAGAATGAAAGAATGGTTTATGAAAATCAATAGTCTAGAATTTATTCTCTGATTCTATCATGGATGAGAAGTCCTGATGTGTCAAAATCTTGCCTACAATCAAGCAAGCTATTACATTAGAAATAAATTATAACTAACTAATGCTGCTAAGAATGTAAGTGAGAATTACCTAGGTTCTATCCATGGGCAAGACCAGAATAATACCAGACTAACAGATTTGAAATAGGTTCGTTCCTTGCGAGCGAACCAAGTTTTCTAGGGTTTACTCCCGTATTCTATAGCGGGCGAGCAGACCAATAGGCTCTAGGGTTTACTCCCGGATTCTATAGCGGACGAGCCGTCCCAATATGTCACCAATTGGCTGGGGTTAGATCCCAGATGGGCAACCACTCAGCCAAAATCATTTTCTTCTACCGGTGTTTAGTTCTGGATGCAGTTTAAGATCCCCTAACTCTGTCAGAAGGGACTAGTTACCACCCAGATCCCAGAGAGAAAACGTGGAACTAATGTCTTTTATGCTGATTTAAGACACTGTCCCTGATACTCAAGAAAACAGCCAAGAAGTGGCTCGTTGAAGATAGAATATATCTATATAGTTTTGGCTGTACTTGGTATCACCAGAAGTGAGAAAGGAGGAGTTAAGACATGCAACGTAATCTGGTTACTTATGACTGCATAGGCAAGATACCTCCCGGACATAGATTCCCACTTCTGGATAATATGTGCGAACCCCCACTAAATGATACAATAATGTGTGTACTTGATTAAGCTACACAAACATTTATAAACATTTAGAATTATACGGACAAATTGAGTTTTAAAATACAACAACTGTGTTTATTATTGCTATTGATGATCATATGATGATGATGATTATATTATGGTATACGTAACTCATCTGGCTGAAAAGCTCAGAAGCACATAGGTCCTGCTTCCCCCAGTGAGACGCAGTTCACTGTCAGATTGAAGGAGTCCAAATTGGTCCCTCACAAGGCTAAGTCACTTCCTGATATGGGTTGTTGACTGTCCATTGCTCCTAAGAGATCTGGAATGAAACGAACGGAGATGGGTAGTATCTACGTCTACACATCTCAAACACATATGTCTATACATTCATATAAACATACATACAAGTTATAATATATGATGGTATGATGATAGATGATGGCATGTTACATAAACATATATCAGTTCTAAATAAATAAATATATATTTATATATTCATAAAACCCTTTAGAACATCTATAGCTCAAAACATACATATTCATATACATTTGTGTAATGGAGTGTTTCCCATATAAGTTCACCTCACTTACACTCTCCCTTTCTGATTCATTCATACTGTCTTGTCGGAAGGGCTGGTCGCACAGTCCTGTCGAACATTAAATGCCTTCCCTGAATCTGTCTGGGATATAGAATGTCCTAAGTCATGTCTGTCCTCATGCAGACAAGGTGAACTGGTGCCATTCCTCAAACCAAGGGGTTTCACCACAATCTTGGTAGGCACTCAAAGTGTTGGTCCAAATAATCAACGTTAATTGGACACTATCAAGAGACTGGTAGCTCTCAGGAATTTCTCCTAAGTAGTCAGTCTCCCTAATGTTTAACATCATACAGGATGAATTTAAATGTATCTCCTGTACATGCATAAGCCACACGCTCATGTAGCTTGGATAATGGATTTCTCCAAATTATCACATACAACAAATCAGACAACCAAGTGGTGAATGAAAGAAGAAAATAGTTCTCAGTGAAATCGTAAAGCTAGAACTGGAACATTAAGTACAAAGAAAATCCACCAGTGTAAAGTTTGGGAGAATATGCAGAACAAGAAACTACACAAGCCTTCAGACTAGCAGACAAACTAATCAGAGTAATGGTATTACCTGGGTTATAGCTAGGAAATCCTGTCATACGACATTGTATCGAAGTAACAAAACGAGAGGGTAATCTCTCACCAGAAATTAAAATTCCGGCTTCCCTGGTACACTATTGTGAATGCGTCTGAAGTCTTGCTGGCCACTGCTCGTAGTTTTATTCTATTCAATTCCTGGCTAGTTTCCAGGTTGGCTAATTAATATTCCCCTTTTCATTAACTCCGCCTATTTTTCCATGTAAGATGATTTACCTAGATGGATTAAGTGCCAAATTCTTTTCACCCCTCCTCCTTTCCTGTGAAGGGTAGTTTCATCTGTCAATCAAATTGACCGATGCCCCCCACGCCTGAAACAATGAAACCTGCTTTGGCGGCAATGCAGTTGCGTCATTACATTCCAATAGGCTGGTAACACCAGCCTTCCCGGTTGCTGGCAGGAATGTGCCAGTCATGTGTTTCTACTTTGCCCCGTAGTATTGCGGAGAGGTGTTAAGCATCTGGTCCTAATTGCTCCTTTGTGGTGGCAATTACAGACGTCCCGGCTCCACAAAGTCTGGACTTTTAGATAGGTGTTAGGCCTGCATTAAATTGCCGTCTTTGGATCACACGGGGTTCTGTTGCACTAAGGTGTTAGGTGTCTATTCCAACCGCAGGCTTGTAAACTAACACGTCAATCTCAACTGACTGGCTCCGCGATGTATCAACGCCGTCGGCCCCAGCCTAGATTTCACACTTTGTCTTTCTCGTCCCTTGTACTGAAAACAATGAGTTTTCAACCTTTGATAGCTCCCGCCCCGACAGGTGCCGTGGTGTCTGGGTTTTAACTTTGATCTGGACATCAAAGCTTTCTCAGACCTAGCATTACAGAAATGATGGGGCGTGCGTGGTCAAAATGTATTTTCCTCTTGTTTTCAAGTTTATTGCATTTCTATCATTTTCTGGTGGACGTTTATGCTTTTAGAGAATGATAGAAAAATAATGTGGGCTCTTTAACTCCTTTTTAACTTGGGTCATTCGGATGCTGCCGGGGCTGTCCCGCCACAAACACCATGTATAATATGATGTATAACATCATGTATAACACCATGTATAATATGATGTATAACAGCATGTATAACCCCATGTATAACATCATGTATAACACCATGTATAACATCATGTATAACACCATGTATAACAACATGTATAATATGATGTATAACATCATGTATAACACCACGTGTAACAGCATGTATAACATCACGTATAACATCATGTATAACATCATGTATAACATCATGTATAACACCATGTATAACATCATGTATAACATCATGTATAACATCATGTATAACACCATGTATAACATCATGTATAACACCATGTATAACATCATGTATAATATGATGTATAACATCATGTATAACACAATGTATAATATGATGTATAACATCATGTATAACACCATGTATAACACCATGTATAACACCATGTATAACACCATGTATAACACCATGTATAATATGATGTATAACATCATGTATAACACCATGTATAATATGGTGTATAACATCATGTATAACACAATGTATAACATCATGTATAACACCATGTATAACATCATGTATAACACCATGTATAACATCATGTATAATACCGTGTATAACATCATGTATAACATCATGTATAACACCATGTATAACATCATGTATAACACCATATATAACATCATGTATAACACCATGTATAACATCATGTATAATATGGTGTATAACATCATGTATAACACCACGTATAACATCATGTATAACACCATGTATAACATCATGTATAACACCATGTATAACATCATGTATAATATCGTGTATAACATCATGTATAACACCATGTATAACACCATGTATAATATGGTGTATAACACCATGTATAACATCAGGTATAACACCATGTATAACACCATGTATAACATCAGGTATAACACCATGTATAACACCATGTATAACACCATGTATAACACCATGTATAACATCATGTATAACACCATGTATAACATCATGTATAACACCATGTATAACATCATGTATAACACCATGTATAACACCATGTATAACACCATGTATAACACCATGTATAACATCATGTATAATATGGTGTATAACATCATGTATAACACCATGTATAACACCATGTATAATATGGTTTATAAGACCATGTATAACATCATGTATAACACCATGTATAACACCATGTATAATATGGTGTATAACACCATGTATAACATCATGTATAACACCATGTATAACATAATGTATAACACCATGTATAACACCATGTATAACACCATATATAACACCATGTATAACACCATGTATAACACCATGTATAACATCATGTATAACATCATGTATAACACCATGTATAATACCATGCATAACACCATGTATAACATCACGTATAACACCATGTATAACATCATGTATAACATCATGTATAACACCATGTATAACATCATGTATAACACCATGTATAACATCATGTATAACACCATGTATAACATCATGTATAACACCATGTATAACATCATGTATAACACCATGTATAACATCATGTATAACACCATGTATAACATCATGTATAACATCATGTATAATATGATGTATAACATCATGTATAACATAATGTATAACATCAGGTATAACACCATGTATAACACCACGTATAACACCATGTATAACATAATGTATAACACCATGTATAACACCATGTATAACATCATGTATAACACCATGTATAACATCATGTATAACATCATGTATAACATCATGTATAACATCATGTATAACATCATGTATAACTACATGTATAATATGATGTATAACATCATGTATAACACCACGTGTAACAGCATGTATAACATCATGTATAACACCACGTGTAACAGCATGTATAACATCATGTATAACACCATGTATAACATCATGTATAACATCATGTATAACATCATGTATAACATCATGTATAACAACATGTATAATATGATGTATAACATCATGTATAACATCATGTATAACATCATGTATAACATCATGTATAACATCATGTATAACATCATGTATAACATCATGTATAACATCATGTATAACACCATGTATAACATCACGTATAACATCATGTATAACATCATGTATAACATCATGCATAACACCATGTATAACACCATGTATAACATCATGTATAACAACATGTATAATATGATGTATAACATCATGTATAACATCATGTATAACACCAGGTATAACATCATGTATAACATCATGTATAACATCATGTATAACACCATGTATAACATCATGTATAACACCATGTATAACATCATGTATAACATCATGTATAACATCATGTATAACACCATGTATAACATCATGTATAACATCATGTATAACACCATGTATAACATCATGTATGACATCATGTATAACATCATGTATAACATCATGTATAACATCATGTATGACATCATGTATAACACCATGTATAACATCATGTATAACACCATGTATAACATCATGTATAACACCATGTATAACATCATGTATAACATCATGTATAACATCATGTATAACACCATGTATAACATCATGTATAACATCATGTATAACACCATGTATAACATCATGTATAACATCATGTATAACATCATGTATAACATCATGTATAACACCATGTATAACATCATGTATAACACCATGTATAACACCATGTATAACATCATGTATAACACCATGTATAACACCATGTATAACACCATGTATAACACCATGTATAACATCATGTATAACACCATGTATAACATCATGTATAACACAATGTATAACACCATGTATAACATCATGTATAACACCATGTATAACACCATGTATAACACCATTTATAACATCATGTATAACACCATATATAACACCATGTATAACATCATGTATAACACCATGTATAACACCATGTATAACATCATGTATAACACCATGTATAACATCATGTATAACATCATGTATAACACCATGTATAACATCATGTATAACACCATGTATAACATCATGTATAACATCATGTATAACAACATGTATAATATGATGTATAACACCATGTATAACATCATGTATAACACCATGTATAACATCATGTATAACATCATGTATAACATCATGTATAACACCATGTATAACACCATGTATAACATCATGTATAACATCATGTATAACATCATGTATAACAACATGTATATTATGATGTATAACATCATGTATAACACCACGTGTAACAGCATGTATAACATCATGTATAACATCATGTATAACATCATGTATAACATCATGTATAACATCATGTATAACACCACGTATAACATCATGTATAACACCATGTATAACATCATGTATAACACCATGTATAACATCATGTATAACATCATGTATAACACCACGTATAACATCATGTATAACATCATGTATAACTTCATGTATAACACCACCTATAACATCATGTATAACACCATGTATAACACCATGTATAACATCATGTATAACACCACGTATAACATCATGTATAACATCATGTATAACGCCATGTATAACACCATGTATAACACCATGTATAACACCATGTATAACATCATGTATAACACCATGTATAACACCATGTATAACACCATGTATAACACCATGTATAGCACCATGTATAACACCATGTATAACATCATGTATAACATCATGTATAACATCATGTATAACATCATGTATAACACCATATATAACATCATGTATAACATCATGTATAACACCATATATAACACCATATATAACACCATATATAACACCATATATAACACCATATTGTTATGAGATGAATTATGCGAAACACAACAGGTGTGTGAGTCGTGGAAACTAGAGAGATATTGGTGACACACAGTTGTAAAAACACAAGCTAGCCCCGCTAGCATTGGTGGGCGGAGCTAATGCGTCACGTGACGGCGCACAGGCGAAAGCCGAAAAGCAGTGTGCTTGATTTTCAGTAGGCGCTGGGACGTGACAAGGAGAAGATCGATTTGGAGAATTGTGAAAGTGTTTCAGTGTTCGAAAGTATTTCAAGGAATGGGAAACATCTGAGATGCAGTTGTGTGAAGATTGTGTTTATTGTGAACGACGGCAATGATGGAGCAACGCACAGAAGCTGTCGCTTGATGTACACAAACGTGATGGCTAGACAGCTGACCCTGGTGTGACAACATGTCAACAGGAATGGCCGGCAGATGCGCGCCGTGACTAGAGCTGGTGGTTACAACATCATCTTGTGAGTAGTACTGAGTAGTTATGTGTTAACTGGTAACTCAGTGAATAGATAAGATGTATTCTGTCAGGCTGGTATAGCAATGATAGTCATCAGACGATTAAATGAGCAAGACATTAGATATTGATGGCAGACGGTGTGCTGTGCATAGGCAGAACGTGTAACGGTAGGATCCGGCGGTCTGTGCCAGACCCGTGTAGTACTGCGGGGCAATAAATATGCTTGTATTGTTTAAGGACGCGACTGACTTGTCTATTGTGTGCATCTGAGATCTGAGAGTGATACAGGACTTGTACGAGCCCAAGATAACCAGTAAACCTAGACAACCCAAGATGGCGGACATTGGGTATTGACGTAGGCACGTGGCCCAAGTGTCTCTGGAGTAGTCACTCATCACCCAGACACGAATTCGACTCTTGGCACATATATAACAGCATATATAACACCATATATATAACACCATATATAACACCATATAACTCTGTCCGAGTTCCTCGTGGACCCCGCATTAGGCGGGCCACATCAGTGTCCACGGAATCATGGACTTGGTGACCATCTCTATCTAGAAGGTTCTAGATTATTTGGGTCCTGCTCGACTCAATGGTTTCCCTTGGGCTGGAATTGCAGCCCTTTACTAGATATGCTGGTGAGGCGGTGACAGGATTCCCCCCTCCCCCGTGACATGATTTGTTGTTGGGAATTAGATCCGTTCTAATTCTGTCACCGACTCACCTACAGTTGGTGTTGTAGTTTGGTGGATAGTAACCTGGCAACCTACCTATTAGCACTAAAAACTCATGTATTCTACCATACAACACTTGTCTGATTTGGTGCAGAGATCCCTGTCTCTCGTGTGCTTAAATATGCTTATCAGACCGAAGTTACGTGGCATTTTAGTAGTTGTATTTACAACTTGCCCTTCTCATAGTACCCAAAATGGTACCCAGACAAATAACCCCTATATAATAGAGGGTTAACAAGACCGAAGTCTTGGCTAAATAAGTACACCTTGAAATCTTGATCTGTGTGTGTATTTCTATACACTTTTACTCCCGTATGTTATATAATGCTAAATATGTAGTTACCTTGTTCTTTTTATCCCCCTCATACTACAAGTGTCCCTGTTGGCTTGTTAGTGTGCTTTGACTAATAAGTTGATGTTTATAATAAAGTGACTGTATTTTAACTTGATAGTGTTGAGTTTTAAGGTTTGTGTACTGTGTATGCTGAATGTGTGGCGTATTTCCAAGTGTCACGAGTTGGGATAACCTCAATCATGAAATACTGCACTGTGTGCAATACATGATCAGGCATTCCAAGTAGTGGTGCTTAGATGTATCCTAACTGCTAAACTAAGTATATTAACTCACTATTAAACTAAGTACTATACATGTATTCACAAATTAGACAAGTCATACAATTTACATGAAAGACGCAGACAAATTAAAATAAATACGGTTTGCGTACAATTTGTCCGCCAAGTGTATCGTTCTCTCATTTAATCCATTCACACAGTCATTTACTCACTTTTCATTAAAAATAGTATTTGGTTAAAATATATAATTAAAGTTGAGGTAAGTGTTATTGCCCTTAAAATGGGCTAGGCGATATTTGCCCTTTAAGAAAATACGTACTTCTTGTACGATGACTCACAAATGGGTTATAATTTAAATAGAGACAATTGTATAGGACGGTTCTTTAGCTTAGGAATGGTACCGCCTGTAATATTAATGTCGAATATGTACAAATTACAGGTGAATACAATTTATATACAACAATAATGGAAATATAATACATATTTAATCCTAAACTAATTAATTAATTAAATCCCAAGATGATGTGCGCGTCGTTCTCCTGTCGCTAGCGTGTTATGCCATGAATGGTAAAGCTAATATGGCTGTCTCTTGAGTGTCGTAGTCGATGGTGTTCTGTTTCGGCTGTTTGTAAAGTTACGTAGTAACAGCAAGTATGGCATGTTCTTAATGTCCTATATAACGAGTTCTTACAGAATTCGGAGTTAGTTCGTTGGTTGATCTTATTGGTTGACACAAACACAGTTACTTTTTCTTGCTGGAAGTGTTCTAGCGCTTAGGCACTTGATGGTATAGTTCTCAAAGTAACGTATTATGTTCTTGGGTGTCGTAATTCAACTAATCACTGAGAGTACTCTAGCAGGTGTAGAGTTCCACTGTAATATGCAACCGACTAAAAGTATCACAGTTTATAGTATGGCTATTCACTACTGGCGCATTCACTTGCCGTGACAAAAGGTCAGCCACAATGTTGTCGGTGCCTCTGATGTGGCGGATTTCGAAGTCGAAATCTTGAAGTAGAAGACACCATCTTTGTAGCCGATGGTTTTTAGGCGACCCCTGGTTAAGGACTAATAATGGCGAACTGTCAGTGAGGACCACAAAGTGACTCCCTAAGAGGAACTTCGATAATCTCAATATACAAAACACTAGGCTCAAGCACTCTAATTCAACTGTGGCATACCGAGTCTCAGCCTTCTTTAGTTTGCGGCTTACATAGAGAATTGGGTGTTTTATGCCATCCATTTCCTGCATCAGGCATCCTCCTATTGCGATAGCGCTCGCATCTGTGGTCAAAATAAAGGGTAAATTAATGTTGGGTAATCGTAAGACTGGTGGATTAGAAAAAATATGTTTCAATTTACACATTGCATCATCTAAGCTGGTACTTTTACAAATTTTTGATGGATGATTTTTAGTTAACATATCAGAAAAGACTGAGGTTAATTCTGCTTGTTTAAGGGTGAGTAAGTGAGAAGTCATATCAGAATGGATGCATATATCATCAATATAAGCAACTACGTCATTAATTCCGTCGTCAGTCATGATTGGTACAGGGATTTCCATGTTGTCTACGTCTGTCTGATTTATCACAGATGCCACTGTTTGTACATTGTCTTCAATGTCATTGTCGTCGTCGTTTTTGTCGTCACATTTGTTGTCGTTGTCGATATCTCAGATTGTCGGTAATGTCCATATGTCTTCGTCGTTTTCGTCGTCGTGAGAGTGTGTCGTTAACGATGCTTCGTTTGTCGAGGTGTCATTTCGTTGAGAAATTGTCGTTTCGTCTCCGTCGCCAGTTCGTTGAGTCAGTTCATTCGTCTCATTGTCTCGTCTAACATAATATGGTGTCAACATATTTCCATGGGATAATTGCACGTTTCTATTTAAAGAGAATACAGTAGGGTTATTCCCCTTGTTGACCAGTTTCTGACATATAATACAAGTTGCACAAAAGGTTTTAATATCCTGGTCAAACTTTGGCCAATAAAACTGGGTCAGGATAATAGCCTTGGTCATTTCGTATGTCATATGACCTCCAAAAGGGGAGTCATGGGCTATTTTTAAAACTTTGTTTCGATGTGCTTGTGGTAGCACTATTTGCTGTGTCGTGGTGTGTTTTGTTGTGTAAAATCTAGTTAAGATGTTATCCTGTAGCCTAAATGTCCACGATGCGTTCTTTGTTAATTTTGGCTTAAGGCCTACTAACTTAAAGTATGGTGCTAGTGTAGGGTCATTTTTCTGTTCATTACCAAAAGTGATGTTAGTTGAGTTTGGCGCTACTATTTCTAATGATTCCTGTAGTTGGTAGGTGTTGGTTTTGTGGGTTGTCTGTCGTGTTATTGTGTTTGTGTGTTGTGTGTTTTGTTGCACATTTACAGGTTCGGTACTTGGTAGTTTGGTCGCATCCTCAATTCGAGGTTTTAATTCGGTCGTATCGTTTCTTGATTCGACCGCCCCTGCATTGTACACCTCGGTAAATTCTTCCTGAATTACCTCAGTGGTTGTCTCCCTTGGTCTTTTGGCAGATTGAGACAAGCAAGAATGGTGTTTCTCTTTTGTGTCGCTATTTCTGTGGTGGATACCGTGTTTTTGCTCCCACCTTTTTATTTCTCTTTTAGAGCAAGGATGTATGTTGGGTAAATTACCAAGTATAATATCCGCAACGGGATTTTCAAGGATAGCACACAATACTTGCCCCGATATGAATGGTGTTTGAATTTCGACCAAAGCAAGGGGATATTTCTCTGTTGTACCTGAAAATGTGCGACACGTCACATGTTTGTCTGTGTAGTCTTTAGCGTCTATTAATGTTCTCCTCACCCCACAGAGAGTTGCGCCGGAATCACGAATTAACGTGCCCTTTTTGTTGTTAACAAACCCTGTATAATAAACTAGCTTGCCTGTAGATGATAAGGCATCGTTAGCTATTTCATTTGCAATTGGGATTATGTGACCACAATGTAGTGTTGTGTCACGTTGGAACTTTGTACAGGTGTTGCAATTACTGTCTGTTATGGTGTTTATGACGTGTACAGCATTCCCAAGCTCGCTCTCAATGTCGTGTTGTTTTTCACATTCATTTAGTGACTCAAGCTCTTCGTCAGTCGACGTTTCTACTAATGCCGCATTGGCCTGTTTCAATAATTTTCGGCCTTGACAATCTTTATTATAGTGACCCCAGCTATTGCAGAAATAACATTTAATTGCTCTGTGGTAAGCCATGCGTTTAGCTGTTTGCTTCTCTACCATCTTTTTGAGGTGTTCAGGGTAGGCGGGTGATTTGTCACACATACCGTAACTGTCGTGATGAACATTGCAATATTGGCACCTTACTACTTTACCGACATTGGATCGTGGTTTAAATCTGCTCTGTGATTGTTTGGAGTATTTGGTGTTCACTACTGCAGCTGCTGTATCATTGTGACTTATATTATGTTGAAAAATATCCCTGTTTGCTGTAAAAAATGCATTTCCTTTCGCCTCGATTTCCTGAATGCTCTTACAATCCATTTGTTTTAAGAACTTGGCAAAAGGTGTGGGGATGGTGCTAACTATTTTATCTATTATAATTAGTTCCTTAAGTTTATCATGGCTATTGTTGGTTTTAGCCGAGTTAATCCATTTTGTGCATATGTCTTGGACTGTACTGACATAATCTATGAAGGTTTGGTTTGGTTGTGGAGATAATTTGGCAAATTGTTGTTGGTAACCTGCAGTGTCTAAAGAAAAATGTTGGAGAATGCGTTGTTTTAGGTACTCATAGTCTTTTCGCATTTCCTGTGGTATTGTTTCTATTACTTTCAGTGGTTCAAGAGCCAAATTCCTCATTAGAATAAATGCCCAATCTGATTTACTGATTTTATGATGAGACATGAGACATTCAAAATTTTCTAAATAAGCGGAGATGGAATCTCCAGAACAGAAAGCCTTCACGAGACCTTTATATTTATTATATTTTTGTTCTTCCTCTTTGCTTCTTAGCTTATTTGTAGATATTTCTGCGTTAGACTCAAGCTCCATCTGTTTTAATTTTATTTGTGTTTCGGCATTCAATTGGGCCTGTTTGGCCGCCGCCTCGAGCTCCAGCTGTTTTTCCTGAGCCTGCATCTGCATTTTCTTTTCTTCTGCCTCCATCTGCATCTTCTTTTCCTCTGCTTGCATCTGCATTTTCTTTCCCTCTGATTGCATCTGCATCTGCATTTTCTTTTCTTCTGCCTCCATGTGCATCTTCTTTTCCTCTGCTTGCATCTGCATCTGCAGTTTCTTTTCTTCGGCTTGCATCTGCAATTTCTTTTCTTCGGCTTCCATTTGAAGTTTCCTTTCCTCTCGTTCTATCGCTCTTTCTTCACGGGCAACGTTTTCTGCGTGTGTTTTCTGTGCCCATTCTGACAATTTCTCTTCTTTATAACCTAGCTTTATTCCTTGCTCAATGCATTTATCTAAGGTAGACATTTTGTGTTTCACTTGTTTGTAATATTCCTAAAATTAAATCCCTTAGAAAAATGTAGTGTAGTCGAAAATTTGGTTAACTCCCTTACTTATTAATGTGTAAATCAAAATGTAAGGTTATGTTGGTGAAAAGTTCATGAATATGCAACCAAATCAATATGAAACAACATAATACATTGATGAAACATGAGAAGTACAGCTTAGAAGTACAATGAGTATGAGGTGAAACTTAGCTCTGAATTTTTGAAGCTCCTCGATGTTATCTTGCACTCTCGTTACTGTGGGAAAGGTTTCATCGGTTGGACGCGGCACTTGTTGCGGAACAATCTGCTCGTGGAGCGAGAACACATTAGTTACTGTCACACAACAAAAAAAAAAGTCAAAATAATAACATGTCAAAAAAAAAAAATTGTTTACAGAATCAAAATAAAGAGGCGCTGTGGAGGCAATGGTGAGACATTGCCGAGGGACTCAGATTACTTTTATTTTATCGCTAGATAGCTACTAGTTTTATGTAACCTTGTAACGTTAACAATTTCTTTGATTTAAACAAATCAATGTGTTATCAAAAATCAATGTGATATGATTAAATAATTAATTTTACATGGCATTTAATAGGTTTTTAAGAAAACATTCTATGCCAAAACCGGAAAACTAGCCCCCAAAAAGCCTGTCATAGTCTTGCTCGTATCTAGATAACTAAACTTGGGTTCATACAGGCAACAATAAATCTGGTTGTTATGAGATCGAAGATTTATTGTATTCTCATATACAGTATGCGTTGGCGCAGTGGGTAAACAGACCCGCGCTATATCACATCTGTCAAATAGGAAACATCACATACATAAGTATCATTTAACAGTCTAGCAAACTATCTAGCCTATGTCTATATATCTATTGATATCTATAGAGTCCTTCAAAGGCAGGCCCTGTTGCCTCTCTCAAGTCCATTCGTCCTCTGCCGGTCTCCGCGTGTCCTAACTCGACACGGGCGGTAACTCTGTCCGAGTTCCTCGTGGACCGCGCATTAGGCGGGCCACATCAGTGTCCACGGAATCATGGACTTGGTGACCATCTCTATCTAGAAGGTTCTAGATTATTTGCGTCCTGCTCGACTCAATGGTTTCCCTTGGGCTGGAATTGCAGCCCTTTACTAGATATGCTGGTGAGGCGGTGACACACCATGTATAGCACCATGTATAGCACCATGTATAGCACCATGTATAACACCATGTATAACATAATGTATAACACCATGCATAACACCATGTATAACACCATGTATAACATAATGTATAACACCATGTATAACACCATGTATAACATAATGTATAACACCATGTATAACACCATGTATAACATAATGTATAACATAATGTATAACACCATGTATAGCACCATGTATAGCACCATGTATAGCACCATGTATAGCACCATGTATAGCACCATGTATAGCACCATGTATAACACCATGTATAACACCATGTATAACATAATGTATAACACCATGTATAGCACCATGTATAACACCATGTATAACATAATGTATACCACCATGTATAGCACCATGTATAACACCATGTATAACACCATGTATAGCACCATGTTTAGCACCATGTATAACACCACATATAACACCATGTATAGCACCATGTATAACACCATATATAACACCATGTATAACATCATGTATAACACCATGTATAACACCATGTATAACATCATATATAACATCATATATAAGATCATGTATAACACCATGTATAACACCATGTATAACATCATGTATAACATCATATATAACATAATATATAACATCATGTATAACACCATGTATAACATCATATATAACATCATATATAACATCACATATAACCCCATATATAACACCATATAAAACACCATATATTACACTATATATAACACCATATATAACACCATGTATAGCACCATGTATAGCACTATGTATAGCACCATGTATAGCACCATGTATAACAGCATTTATAACACCATGTATAACAACATTTATAACACCATGTATAGCACTATGTATAACACCATGTATAACATGATGTTATACTTGATGTTACACATGCTGTTACATGTGGTGTTATACATGATGTTATACATGATGTTATACGTGATGTTATACGTGATGTTATACATGCTGTTACACGTGGTGTTATACATGATGTTATACATGGTGTTATACATGATGTTATACATGGTGTTATACATGGTGTTATACGTGATGTTATACGTGATGTTATACATGCTGTTACACTCGAATGTTATGCTCGAAAAGGTTTGGCAGCAATGAGAGTCATGGCGAGTGCCATTATCGAGCAAAGACTGCTATTACTTCTGTTCCAAGGACTTGTGCTTTTACGCATCGAGTATGCCCTGGCCATCCTCACTGTCAGCCCTACACAGATTGGAAGACTTGAAAAGGTACAAAACGAAGCCATGCGCATCATTTTGGGCTGCACGAGAGACACCAGCTGTGTAGCAATAAGATACCTCCTTGACTTCCCGACAATGGAACACAGGATCAAGATCTGGAGAGCTCGTGCATACTTAAAAATAAGTGCAGATGAGCAGCACCCTCTGCATGACGCTGTATTCAGAGAAAAGGGTGACAGGCTAAAGAGGGGCAAATCATGGATGGGTCGGGCGGAAGATGTCGTCGGACAGGTCTGCAGTCTTACCAGTATCAACCCCGGCAAGGAATGGGTGCCGGTGCCTCCAGCTTTTAAGTGTACCTTCTCCTGCATTATCACACTCGACAGACGGTGCAGAGAGCAGAACCCTGCCGCTGTCAATGCAGAGGTTAACGCGCTCATCTATGATCACTCAGATAGCCCCGAAGTGCTCATCTATACAGATGGATCTGTTGTAAAGCAGCAGAGAAGTGCGTGGGCATTTACAGCCCGCTCAGCGGGCCGAACCGTTCAAGAATCCAGTGGTGCCCACTCCATGACCACGAGCAGCATGACGATGGAGGTGATGGCAGTTACACAGGCTTTCATATGGCTGGAATCACAGCATTATACCAACGTGTGTGTACTAAGTGATTCAATGAGCATGATTCAGAAGGTCGAAGCTGGATCTGTACGTAGACAGTGGACTGAGTCGCTGCGGAAGTCTGTTGTCCGCAAAGTCACCTTCATCTTCGTCCCGGGACATGCGGGAGTCGAGGGAAATGAACGAGCTGATAAATTGGCTGGCTCTGCACCCCCTGTAGATGGCCAGCCCATGGATCGTGCCGATGTTATTAACGCCCTTAAAGATATGACGAGAACAGAGGATTTTGACGCCAGTGATTCCACATCGCTTTCCAGGATGAAAGACCTGGGAGTAAGAATCGGCACAGCCAGACGCGAGAGGTACATCGGGAAAACAAAGCGCCTCGTCAACCAACACAGAACTGGCACTATTAGCCACCGGACGCTGATGCATATGCTGGGGGGAGGATCTGAGCACCTATGGACATGTCCGGAGTGCAACGAAGATACCCCAACTGATAACTAACTAACTAACTGTTACACGTGGTGTTATACATGATGTTATACATGATGTTATACATGGTGTTATACATGGTGTTATACATGATGTTATACATGATGTTATACATGATGTTATACGTGATGTTATACATGCTGTTACACGTGGTGTTATACATGATGTTATACATCATATTATACATGTTGTTATACATGATGTTATACATGATGTTATACATGGTGTTATACATGATGTTATACATGGTGTTATACATGCTGTTATACATCATATTATACATGGTGTTATACATGATGTTATACATCATATTATACATGGTGTTATACATGCTGTTATACATCATATTATACATGGTGTTATACATGAGGTTATACATCATATTATACATGGTGTTATACATGGTGTTATACATGATGTTATACATGATGTTATACATGATGTTATACATGGTGTTATACATGATGTTATACATGATGTTATACATGGTGTTATACATGATGTTATATATGGTGTTATACATGCTGTTATACATGATGTTATACATGATGTTATACATGATGTTATACGTGGTGTTATACATGGTGTTGTACATGATGTTATACATGATGTTATACATGGTGTTATACATGATGTTATACATGGTGTTATACATGATGTTATACATGATGTTATACATGATGTTATACATGGTGTTATACATGGTGTTATACATGGTGTTATATATGGTGTTATACATGGTGTTATACATGGTGTTATACATTATGTTATACATGGTGTTATACATGATGTTATACATGGTGTTATACACCATATTATACATGGTGTTATACATGGTGTTATACATGATGTTATACATGGTGTTATAAACCATATTATACATGGTGTTACACATGGTGTTATACATGATGTTATACACCATATTATACATGATGTTATACATGGTGTTATACATGGTGTTATACATGGTGTTATACATGGTGTTATACATGGTGTTATACATGGTGTTATACATGATGTTATACATGGTGTTATACATGGTGCTATACATGATGTTATACATGGTGTTATACATGATGTTATACGTGGTGTTATACATGGTGTTATACATGGTGTTATACATGGTGTTATACCTGATGTTATACATGGTGTTATACACCATATTATACATGGTGTTATACATGGTGTTATACATGATGTTATACACGATATTATACATGATGTTATACATGGTGTTATACATGATGTTATACATGGTGTTATACATGATGTTATACGTGGTGTTATACATGATGTTATACACCATATTATACATGATGTTATACATGGTGTTATACATGATGTTATATATGGTGTTATACATGATGTTATACATGGTGTTATACATGATGTTATACATGATGTTATACACGGTATTATACATGATGTTATACATGGTGTTATACATGATGTTATACATGGTGTTATACATGATGTTATACATTGTGTTATACATGATGTTATACACCATATTATACATGGTGTTATACATGATGTTATACATCATATTATACATGGTGTTATACATGGTGTTATACATGGTGTTATACATGGTGTTATACATGGTGTTATACATGATGTTATACATCATATTATACATTGTGTTATACATGATGTTATACATCATATTATACATGATGTTATACATGGTGTTATACATGATGTTATACATGGTGTTATACATGATGTTATACATGATGTTATACATGATGTTATACATGGTGTTATACATGATGTTATACATGATGTTATGCATGATGTTATACGTGATGTTATACATGCTGTTACACGTGGTGTTATACATGATGTTATACATCATATTATACATGTTGTTATACATGATGTTATACATGATGTTATACATGGTGTTATACATGATGTTATACATGGTGTTATACATGCTGTTATACATCATATTATACATGGTGTTATACATGATGTTATACATCATATTATACATGGTGTTATACATGCTGTTATACATCATATTATACATGGTGTTATACATGAGGTTATACATCATATTATACATGATGTTATACATGGTGTTATACATGATGTTATACGTGGTGTTATACATGATGTTATACACCATATTATACATGATGTTATACATGGTGTTATACATGATGTTATACATGGTGTTATACATGATGTTATACATGGTGTTATACATGATGTTATACATGATGTTGTACACGGTATTATACATGATGTTATACATGGTGTTATACATGATGTTATACATGGTGTTATACATGATGTTATACATTGTGTTATACATGATGTTATACACCATATTATACATGGTGTTATACATGATGTTATACATCATATTATACATGGTGTTATACATGGTGTTATACATGGTGTTATACATGGTGTTATACATGATGTTTTACATGATGTTTTACATCATATTATACATTGTGTTATACATGATGTTATACATCATATTATACATGGTGTTATACATGGTGTTATACATGATGTTATACGTGGTGTTATACATGATGTCATACATGGTGTTATACATGGTGTTATACGTGGTGTTATACATGATGTTATACATGATGTTATACATGATGTTATACGTGGTGTTATACATGATGTTATACATGATGTTATACATGGTGTTATACATGGTGTTATACATGGTGTTATACATGATGTTATACATGATGTTATACATGATGTTATACATGATGTTATACATGTACATGATGTTATACATGATGTTATACATGATGTTGTACATGGTGTTATACATGATGTTATACATGGTGTTATACATGATGTTATACATGGTGTTATACATGATGTTATACGTGGTGTTATACATGGTGTTATACGTGATGTTATACGTGATGTTATACATGATGTTATACATCACATTATACATGGTGTTATACATGATGTTATACATGATGTTATACATGATGTTACACATGCTGTTACATGTGGTGTTATACATGATGTTATACATGATGTTATACGTGATGTTATACGTGATGTTATACATGCTGTTACACGTGGTGTTATACATGATGTTATACATGGTGTTATACATGATGTTATACATGGTGTTATACATGGTGTTATACGTGATGTTATACGTGATGTTATACATGCTGTTACACTCGAATGTTATGCTCGAAAAGGTTTGGCAGCAATGAGAGTCATGGCGAGTGCCATTATCGAGCAAAGACTGCTATTACTTCTGTTCCAAGGACTTGTGCTTTTACGCATCGAGTATGCCCTGGCCATCCTCACTGTCAGCCCTACACAGATTGGAAGACTTGAAAAGGTACAAAACGAAGCCATGCGCATCATTTTGGGCTGCACGAGAGACACCAGCTGTGTAGCAATAAGATACCTCCTTGACTTCCCGACAATGGAACACAGGATCAAGATCTGGAGAGCTCGTGCATACTTAAAAATAAGTGCAGATGAGCAGCACCCTCTGCATGACGCTGTATTCAGAGAAAAGGGTGACAGGCTAAAGAGGGGCAAATCATGGATGGGTCGGGCGGAAGATGTCGTCGGACAGGTCTGCAGTCTTACCAGTATCAACCCCGGCAAGGAATGGGTGCCGGTGCCTCCAGCTTTTAAGTGTACCTTCTCCTGCATTATCACACTCGACAGACGGTGCAGAGAGCAGAACCCTGCCGCTGTCAATGCAGAGGTTAACGCGCTCATCTATGATCACTCAGATAGCCCCGAAGTGCTCATCTATACAGATGGATCTGTTGTAAAGCAGCAGAGAAGTGCGTGGGCATTTACAGCCCGCTCAGCGGGCCGAACCGTTCAAGAATCCAGTGGTGCCCACTCCATGACCACGAGCAGCATGACGATGGAGGTGATGGCAGTTACACAGGCTTTCATATGGCTGGAATCACAGCATTATACCAACGTGTGTGTACTAAGTGATTCAATGAGCATGATTCAGAAGGTCGAAGCTGGATCTGTACGTAGACAGTGGACTGAGTCGCTGCGGAAGTCTGTTGTCCGCAAAGTCACCTTCATCTTCGTCCCGGGACATGCGGGAGTCGAGGGAAATGAACGAGCTGATAAATTGGCTGGCTCTGCACCCCCTGTAGATGGCCAGCCCATGGATCGTGCCGATGTTATTAACGCCCTTAAAGATATGGCGAGAACAGAGGATTTTGACGCCAGTGATTCCACATCGCTTTCCAGGATGAAAGACCTGGGAGTAAGAATCGGCACAGCCAGACGCGAGAGGTACATCGGGAAAACAAAGCGCCTCGTCAACCAACACAGAACTGGCACTATTAGCCACCGGACGCTGATGCATATGCTGGGGGGAGGATCAGAGCACCTATGGACATGTCCGGAGTGCAACGAAGATACCCCAACTGATAACTAACTAAATAACTGTTACACGTGGTGTTATACATGATGTTATACATGATGTTATACATGGTGTTATACATGGTGTTATACATGATGTTATACATGATGTTATACATGATGTTATACGTGATGTTATACATGCTGTTACACGTGGTGTTATACATGATGTTATACATCATATTATACATGTTGTTATACATGATGTTATACATGATGTTATACATGGTGTTATACATGATGTTATACATGGTGTTATACATGCTGTTATACATCATATTATACATGGTGTTATACATGATGTTATACATCATATTATACATGGTGTTATACATGCTGTTATACATCATATTATACATGGTGTTATACATGAGGTTATACATCATATTATACATGGTGTTATACATGGTGTTATACATGATGTTATACATGATGTTATACATGGTGTTATACATGATGTTATACATGATGTTATACATGATGTTATACATGATGTTATACGTGGTGTTATACATGGTGTTGTACATGATGTTATACATGATGTTATACATGGTGTTATACAAGATGTTATACATGGTGTTATACATGATGTTATACATGATGTTATACATGGTGTTATACATGGTGTTATACAATATGTTATACATGATGTTATACATGCTGTTATACATGATGCTATACATGGTGTTATACATGATGTTATACATGATGTTATACGTGGTGTTATACATGATGTTATACATGATGTTATACATGATGTTATACGTGGTGTTATACATGATGCTATACATGGTGTTATACATGATGTTATACATGATGTTATACATGATGTTATACATGCTGTTATACATGATGCTATACATGGTGTTATACATGATGTTATACATGATGTTATACATGGTGTTATACATGATGTTATACATGATGTTATACATGGTGTTATACATGATGTTATACATGATGTTATACATGATGTTATACATGATGTTATACGTGGTGTTATACATGATGCTATACATGATGTTATACATGGTGTCATACATGATGTTATACATGATGTTATACATGGTGTTATACATGATGTTATACATGGTGTTATACATGGTGTTATACATGATGTTATACATGATGTTATACATGATGTTATACATGATGTTATACATGGTGTTATACATGATGTTATACATGATGTTATACATGATGTTATACATGATGTTATACATGATGTTATACATGATGTTATACATGATGTTATACATGATGTTATACATGATGTTATACATGGTGTTATACATGGTGTTATACATGATGTTATACATGATGTTATACATGGTGTTATACATGATGTTATACATGGTGTTATACATGATGTTATACATGATGTTATACATGATGTTATACATGATGTTATACATGATGTTATACATAGTGTTATGCATGATGTTATACATGATGTTATACATGGTGTTATACATGGTGTTATACATGATGTTATACATGGTGTTATACATGATGTTATACATGATGTTATACATGATGTTATACATGGTGTTATACATGATGTTATACATGGTGTTATACATGGTGTTATACATGATGTTATACATGATGTTATACATGATGTTATACATGATGTTATACATGATGTTATACATGATGTTATACATGATGTTATACATGGTGTTATACATGGTGTTATACATGGTGTTATACATGGTGTTATACATGATGTTATACATGATGTTATACATGATGTTATACATGGTGTTATACATGATGTTATACATGATGTTATACATGATGTTATACATGATGTTATACATGGTGTTATACATGGTGTTATACATGGTGTTATACATGGTGTTATACATGATGTTATACATGGTGTTATACATGATGTTATACATGATGTTATACATGGTGTTATACATGGTGTTATACATGGTGTTATACATGGTGTTATACATGGTGTTATACATGATGTTATACATGGTGATATACATGATGTTATACATGGTGTTATACATGGTGTTATACATGGTGTTATACATGATGTTATACATGATGTTATACATGATGTTATACATGGTGTTATACATGGTGTTATACATGATGTTATACATGATGTTATACATGATGTTATGCATGATGTTATACATGGTGTTATACATGGTGTTATACATGATGTTATACATGATGTTATACATGATGTTATACGTGGTGTTATACATGATGTTATACATGATGTTATACGTGGTGTTATACATGATGTTATACATGATGTTATACATGGTGTTATACATGGTTTTATACATGATGTTATACATGATGTTATACATGATGTTATACATGGTGTTATACATCATGTTATACATGATGTTATACATGGTGTTATACATGATGTTATACATGGTGTTATCCATAATGTTATACATGATGTTATACGTGGTATTATACATGATGTTATACATGATGTTATACATGGTGTTATACATGATGTTCTACATGATGTTATACATGGTGTTATACATGGTGTTATACATGATGTTATACGTGGTGTGATACATGATGTTATACATGATGTTATACATGATGTTATACATGATGTTATACATGATGTTATACATGATGTTACACGTGGTGTTATACATGATGTTATACATCATATTATACATGTTGTTATACATGTTATACATGATGTTATACATGGTGTTATACATGATGTTATACATGATGTTATAAATCATATTATACATGGTGTTATACATGATGTTATAAATCATATTATACATGGTGTTATACATGATGTTATACATGTTGTTATACATGATGTTATACATGATGTTATACATGATGATATACATGATGTTATACATGATGTTATACGTGGTGTTATACATGATGTTATACATCATATTATACATGGTGTTATACATGATGTTATACATGATGTTATACATGGTGTTATACATGGTGTTATACATGTTGTTATACATGGTGTTATACATGGTGTTATACATGGTGTTATACATGATGTTATACATGGTGTTATACATGGTGTTATACATGATGTTATACATGGTGTTATACACCATATTATACATGGTGTTATACATGGTGTTATACATGGTGTTATACATGATGTTATACATGGTGTTATACACCATATTATACATGATGTTATACATGATGTTATACATGGTGTTATACATGGTGTTATACATGGTGTTATACATGGTGTTATACATGATGTTATACATGGTGTTATACATGGTGTTATACATGATGTTATACATGGTGTTATACACCATATTATACATGATGTTATACATGATGTTATACATGGTGTTATACATGATGTTATACATGGTGTTATACATGATGTTATACATGGTGTTATACATGATGTTATACACCATATTATACATGATGTTATACATGGTGTTATACATGGTGTTATACATGGTGTTATACATGGTGTTATACATGGTGTTATACATGATGTTATACATGGTGTTATACGTGGTGTTATACATGATGTTATACACCATATTATACATGATGTTATGCATGGTGTTATACATGATGTTATACATGGTGTTATACATGATGTTATACATCATATTATACATGGTGTTATACATGGTGTTATACATGATGTTATACATGATGTTATACATGGTGTTATACATGATGTTATAAATGGTGTTATACATGTTGTTATACATGCTGTTATACATGATTTTATACATGGTGTTATATATGATGTTATACATGGTGTTATACATGGTGTTATACATGATGTTATACATGGTGTTATACATGGTGTTATACATGGTGCTATACATGTTGTTATACATGATGTTATACATGATGTTATACATGATGTTATATATGATGTTATACATGGTGTTATACATGATGTTATAAATGGTGTTATACATGTTGTTATACATGCTGTTATACATGATGTTATACATGGTGTTATATGTGATGTTATACATGGTGTTATACATGATGTTATAAATGGTGTTATACATGGTGTTATACATGGTGTTATACATGATGTTATACATGATGTTATACATGGTGTTATACATGTTGTTATACATGCTGTTATACATGATGTTATACATGCTGTTATACATGATGTTATACATGGTGTTATACATGATGTTATACATGGTGTTATACATGGTGTTATACATGGTGTTATACATGGTGTTATACATGGTGTTATACACCATATTATACATGGTGTTATACATGGTGTTGTACATGATGTTATACATGGTGTTATACATGATGTTATACATCATATTATACATGGTGTTATACATGATGTCATACATGGTGTTATACATGCTGTTATACATGATGTTATACATGGTGTTATACATGGTGTTATACATGGTGTTATACATGGTGTTATACATGGTGTTATACATGATGTTATACATCATATTATACATGGTGTTATACACGATGTTATACATGCTGTTATACATGATGTTATACATGGTGTTATACATGGTGTTATACATGGTGTTATACATGGTGTTATACATGCTGTTATACATGATGTTATACACCATATTATACATGGTGTTATACATGGTGTTATACATGGTGTTATACATGTTGTTATACATGATGTTATACATGTTGTTATACATGATGTTATACATCATATTATACATGGTGTTATACATGATGTTATACATGATGTTATACATGGTGTTATACATGCTGTTATACATGATGTTATACATGGTGTTATACATGGTGTTATACATGCTGTTATACATGATGTTATACATGGTGTTATACATGATGTTATACATCATATTATACATGGTGGTATACATGATGTTATACATGGTGTTATACATGCTGTTATACATGATGTTATACATGGTGTTATACATGGTGTTATACATGCTATTATACATGGTGTTATACATGGTGTTATACATGGTGTTATACATGGTGTTATACATGGTGTTATACATGGTGTTATACATGATGTTATACATGCTGTTATACATGATGTTATACATGATGTTATACATGGTGTTATACATGATGTTATACATGGTGTTATACATTATGTTATACATGGTGTTATACATGATGTTATACATGATGTTATACATGATGTTATACATGGTGTTATACATGATGTTATACATGGTGTTATACATGATGTTATACATGATGTTATACATGATGTTATACATGATGTTATACATGATGTTATACATGGTGTTATACATGATGTTATACATGGTGTTATACATGATGTTATACATGATGTTATACATGGTGTTATACATGATGTTATACATGATGTTATACATGATGTTATACATGGTGTTATACATGGTGTTATACATGATGTTATACATGCTGTTATACATGCTGTTATACATGATGTTATACATGGTGTTATACATGATGTTATACATGGTGTTATACATGATGTTATACATGGTGTTATACATGATGTTATACATGATGTTATACATGGTGTTATACATGATGTTATACATGATGTTATACATGATGTTATACATGGTGTTATACATGATGTTATACGTGGTGTTATACATGGTGTTATACATGGTGTTATACATGGTGTTATACATGGTGTTATACATGGTGTTATACATGGTGTTATACGTGGTGTTATACGTGGTGTTATACGTGGTGTTAAACATGGTGTTATACATGGTGTTATGCATGATGTTATACGTGGTGTTATACGTGGTGTTATACATGGTGTTATACATGGTGTTATACGTGGTGTTATACATGGTGTTATGCATGATGTTATACATGGTGTTATACATGGTGTTATACGTGGTGTTATACATGGTGTTATACATGGTGTTATACATGGTGTTATACATGGTGTTATACATGGTGTTATACATGGTGTTATACGTGGTGTTATACATGATGTTATACATGGTGTTATACATGGTGTTATACGTGGTGTTATACATGGTGTTATGCATGATGTTATACGTGGTGTTATACATGGTGTTATACATGATGTTATACATGGTGTTATACATGGTGTTATACGTGGTGTTATACGTGGTGGTATACATGGTGTTATACGTGGTGTTATACATGATGTTATACATGGTGTTATAAATGGTGTTATACGTGGTGTTATACATGGTGTTATGCATGATGTTATACATGGTGTTATACATGGTATTATATTACATGGTGCTATATATTGTGCTATTCATTGCAATATTTAGTCTCTTCACTTACTTTGTACTGTAACTGCTACATGAAGGCGGGTAAATGCAATTAATTTTCATCACTTGGAATGACATCTGGTGGTCATAACCAAGTCGGACCCGCCCCCTTCTCTATCAATGTGAAGAATGTGTACACACTAAATCATATATGGAATGGCAACCACTTCTGTCGATGAGAAACCTCGCGTTGCTAATACTCTTTGGTGGGCTTCTATTAGGTCATAGTGAAAGGTCAGCATGGTCGAATTGATAATAACGCGTGTTCTTAAACATCCGGTGTGCTTATGCCGAGGTAAAGGGTTCAACCCATACGCCGGACAGTTGGACTAAAATGTTGACCTGTCACCCTTGACCTGGTGGACATTCATTACAAGTATCTCTGAAGTCGGAGTGGGTTCGTCTGATTGCGAGGGACACTGTTATTTCATTCATTCATTCATTCATTCATTCATTCATTCATTCAGTAGCATGTCCTATGCAGAGCCTCGCTCCCATAACAACTTTCCGGAAAACTTCTCGATAATAAGCAAGATGTCCCGCGTCTGATACACCCATCTGGAGATCACCCGTCACATCCTGCACCCATCTTCTCTTTGGCCTTCCTCTTCCTCTCTTCTCATGCATACACCCCTCCATTATTGTTCTCTCCAAACTTTCATGACTTTTCAAGTGACTAAAATATATCAATGTTCTTTGTTTTATCGTCTTCAATAGCCAACCCTGTTCAATATTCAGTTCTTGAAGTTTACATGCATTTGTTTTGTTTTTCTTTACCCAAGATATTTTTTGAACCCGTCTATAACATTTATATTCAAAGGCATTTATGCACTATTCAGCTTGTTTAGTAAGTGTTCTAGTCTCACAGGCGTATGTTGCAATGGGAAGGATGCATGCTCTGTTAATTGGGAAAGCTAATCCACACGCAAAATTCACTCAATCACTACTATAAATAGTGTGTATGGACTACGCTTGAGTTCAAAGCGAGCGAGCGCAAAAAAAAAAAGAAAATTATATACACACACATAAAACAAAATAATACTGAGACTGTCTGCATCAATGTTAGACCTGTGAACGGTCTTAGTCACTCTGGATACGGAGTGTAGGAATAGACCGGCAGATGTCTGAATGTTTACGCTAGTAAATGTGTGTATAAGAGGTCTGAATGTTTAATCAGGTAATTGACTAAGAAATCTGAATGTTCAAGCGGGTAATTGTCTAAGATGTCTGAATGTTTAAGCTGTTAATTGTCTAGGATGTCTGAAGACCATATCTCTTAACCATATGAAATCTGGCAAGACCCCCGATTCAGACAGCATCACAACAGAAATGATTAATGCTTTAGAAGAATACGGAATAGATAAAGTTACCAGACTCCTGAATACCATATATGATACTGGAGATATACATGAATTATGTAATTCTGTACTTATTGCAATCAGAAAATAAATCGGGAGCCTTGGAATGTGATCAACATCGAACATTTAGTATAATGAGTCACATCACAAGATGTTTTTTAAAGAATTATCGTGCAAAGAGTTAGGAAGACAATACAACCTGAAATATGAGAGGAACAATGTGTGTTTGCAGAAGGCAAGACTATAGTAAATGCTGTATACATACTGAGAACAGTTATCGAACGTTCTATAGAAGTAAACAAAGAGCTACACCTCTGCTTTATTGACTACACAAAGACTTTCGATAAAGTGAGACATGTCGACATGATAAGGATGCTTGAAGATCTACAAATCGATGGAAAAAACCTCAGACTTGTAAAAAAAAAAACATATATTGGAAACAACAAGCTGCCATAAGAGTTGATAATGAAGTAGTTCAATATCAGCCTATTAAGAGAGGTGTGAGACAGGGATGTGTAATGTCATGAGATTTTTTTTTCCCCGTACAGTGAAAATATTTTCAGAAACATAGAAGATATGGAAGGAATCAACATTGGGGGACGATACATCAATAACATTAGATATACAGATGATACAGTCTTGATTGGAGACAGTAAACAGGATCTGCAACATTTATTAGATGCGGTTGTTGCACACAGTGAACAACTAGGGTTAGAATTGAATTGTAAGAAGACACAGATTATGGTCGTCATTAGGAAGGAAGAAATACCACAATGTAATATGCAAGTAAATGGGCATATTCTTAAACAGGTTAATCGGTACAGCTATCTCGGAACATTCATAACATCTGATGGGAGATGCCTTGAAGAGAATAGAACAAGAATTGCCATGGCGAAGGTAGCCTTTTGCAAGATAAAAAACATACTGACCAATAAAAAGATCAATTGAAACGAGAAAAAGTGTTGAAGTGCTAGCCCACACGCAAAACTCAGTCCTCTACTACTACATATAGTGTTTAAGATCTACGCTCAGTTTCAGCAAGCGAAGAAGAAGAAGAAGAAGAAGAAGAAGAAGAAGAAGAAGAAGAAGAAGAAGAAGAAGAAGAAGAAGAAGAAGAAGAAGAAGAAGAAGAAGATATGGATGTGAAGTGTGGACAATTAGCAGCCAAGCTGAAAAATATCTGATTGCTGTGGAAATTTGGTTTCTGAGGAAAATGCAAAGAATACCATGGACAGACAGAAAAACCAATGAACAAGTCCTACAAGAAACAAATAAAGATCGTAAACTGATTAGAGACATTAGACGTAGACAGGCACATTTTTTTGGGCATTGTCACATTCTCTTTGGCAACAGAATGAGATTGGTCATTGTCTAGATTGTAATGCTCTTTATATATTACTGCAGAGTGGAAGCTGAGCTAGACACCTGTCTTACACCACAAGTCACCACTGCAGCACACATCCACCAGTCAGTGAACAAGATTGAGTTTGCGCACATAATATCCCTTTAATGATGAATGAGCACGGAAACAAGCAACATATATAAATCCAGTCACAGTAATTCTTCTTCTTCTTCGTTCATCCGGAGTTTTTTTTCGGACCTGATTGCGTTGTGCCTGTTTACAGCAGAGCTGCGTTCTTGCGCCGTTAGGCCGTCACATCCGACTTCTGCGGGGTCACAGTAATTCCAGAATATATCCCCATCACAACCTAACACTCGAATAACACTGCCTTCTCAAGGCCTACTTAATCTCATCCACCACAGCAGTTAACCAGCAACTCTCCCGGCCCGAACTCACTCGATCCAACTCACTCTGGGTCTAGGCTTCCATTAACTATCCGACCCTCTCTAGGCCCAGGCTTCAACTCGCTATCCGACCCTCTCTGGGTCTACGATTGAACTAACACTCACTGAAAAACACAGGGCGGAGTTCTCTCGAAAACTCCGCTATCATTCAATTTCCCAGACCGCCGACCTCCACTGTCGGGTCCAAAAACTCAACTAACTATCCGACCCTCTCTGGGTCTACGCTTCAACTAACTCTCCAGTCCCATGACTCCACACAACACAGCCCAAAGCTGTCTGCCTCACAACCACACTCGCGGGCTAACGCCTCCTCGACTCCCCCTAAAACTCACTGCATCCAACTTTCCCCGTCTATCGTCTTATTTGCCCTTTCCGGCGACCTACCATCCAGCCCCATTTTACCTCCGTCTATTATTTCTCAGGGCCGGTAATGTTAATAAACCCAAGCATGTTACACTACCCCCTCCTCAAAAGAAAACATCGTTTTCAAATGATGTGAGAGTAATGCTTCTCACCCAAAACAAAGTTCCGTCGCCCTGCTACTGAATGAGTGCGTGGCGCGACATTGTGAGCTGTGAGTTTCGTGTGAAATGCTTTTGAATCTGCCCGAGGTTTTTTGAAACGTGACTACATGTTCGGAGCGATGGTAGATGGCTATGTCCAAGATTGACCGGTTTTTGCCTTATGCAGAAATGCATGGCTGTCAGGCGTCTGGTTGACTGCCACTGCCATCGACGATGAACTGTATTTTCGTGGACTGTGTGGGTGAACATCTAGGAAACATCCAGATGGGAAAATGACTGCCGATTCCATCAGAGATGAAGAGGGTGTTTCGTAGGGGACTATTGTGTTGACATTCTGGCAGCGGCATTATGCACAGTGGATCTGTGCGGGCTGTTGTTTGTCGAGACTCCTGTCTTTTACACTTTTCACATTGGGCAGTGGGGAGCGTTTTGTGCGATATTCACTGGCACAGGAACGGAGCATAATGGGGACGACCCGTTGCTGTGAGGTTGGAACTACGACTAACTAACTAACTAACCTAAAACAAAAATAATGACCCAGTAACATTGCCTGGGTAGCCGTAAATATGACTCCATCTAACTCCGGCTACAATACTAAATAATACATCAAGTAATCATAGTAACCTCCCATATTCCCCACGCATCAATACAACCAACTTTCCATCTTGTGTACCAATGCGTGAGCTAATACATCGCATAATAATCAACATATCATAGAAAACATTATATTTGTATACCCGCAGGTCTATTAATATCTTCAAGAACACACACATTATGTAACTATGCTAATAATTGTCCAGTAAACTAATACATGTCGAGGCGCTGCATTGCCTTTGTCTTCCATCGCCCAATATATTGTATTAATAACAAACCATAATAACATACACCAGATAGGATATAGAACCACATGTTCATTGTTTATGTGGCCTCATGCCCTTGGTAATTCCTTGACAGCAGGTCTGCCATGGTGTTTTCTTCGCCGAGTATGGGAATCGGCAGAAATTCGTATTCCTGTAACAATATGCTCCATCGATGAACCCGTGCGTTCTTCATCGCTGCCGTAGGGTTGAATGTAAGTGGTCTGTGGTCAGTTTGCAGAATGAATTGTCTGCCAAACTAGTATCTGGAGAGTTTGTGTACCGACCATATATCAGGTGGTTCTTTTCTTGAATCAAACATACGCCGATTCCTGTCGATGATGAGTCTCGTCTACCCATAACTCATGGTCCCTATATATGTAAAACACCTGTAGGCTATCCATAAACCTGTGTCAGTGATGTCGTTAGCACTCTTTTGAATTGACTTAACTTTCGTATATGTATCTTTCACCTTTACACCGGATTCTCTGTTTAGTTTGACCTCTTTACTAAATCCTGGCCAATATAACTGGTACACTGCTCTCTGCTGCGTACGCATTATTCCTATGTGCCCTGCACATGAAATATCCTGAGCTCTTCTTATATATCGGTCTCTATGCTCTAAAGGTATCCCACCTTGGTTGCTTATAGACTTGTCATCTGACACATCGTTAGTGAAACTATTATTATTCCCTTCAAAGCCACCACTCTCTTTCGTTAATCTCTTATGTTCTGGATAACCATACATCTGACAATCATTTTCAAGAGTGCTATCTTGTCTTTGACAGTCACTAGGGCTTTGCTTGGGATCAGTCTTCTCTTTTTCAGTGGTGTTATCATTCGTCCATATTTGGTTGTCAACTTCAAGTGCCTCTTCTTCTTCAGCTATAGTATATAATCTAGGTTTTCTTCTGGTAACTACCTCGTTACTGCTTACACCATATTTGTGGTACCAATGAACTACTTCCTCTTCTGTACACTCTTTAACACGTGGCACATTTCCAGTGATCAGATCTGCCACTGTTGAGTCCAGAACATACGCTGTCACTCTTCCTGTGATATGTGGTGTCGTCACTGTGATCACGACTAATTGGTAAAATTCTACTGTACCATTAAACGTTATACATCTAACATTTTTCTATGTGTAATCCGAGGGATGTACTAGACTTTTTCTAACTCCGATGGTCGTAAAACCGGAATCCCTAAGTGTCACTGCTTCACTATCATTTACAAACCCATGATGCAGCTTCAAACTTCCTCCTGCATGCACTGCTGATCCTGCTTGAAATGTGTAACTGCATATTAAGACAGGCTGCCTGTCTTTATCAAAAAGAGGTTTGCATCCACTACAACTCTCATTATTGATTGCCTCAATCACTTGCGCTGCAGTTGAGTGCTCAGTTTCCCCCATCGTACATCGATAGCGAAAGTGCCCGGTCCCACCACATTTGAAACAAATAATGTCCTTCCTCCTATTATTTGTTGGCCCACTGGATGGTTGTACATCACACTGTGCTGCCTTGTGTCTCCAGTCCCACAATTCCAACATCCGGCATAATCATTCGTACGTCTCTTAAAATTCCCCCTTTTATATGGGAAACGTCCTGCTTTGCCGAAATGGTTGCTCCGGAAACCATTGTTTTGCAGTCCCTGTTGCTCATACCTCTGTCCTCTGTTACCACACTCTTCGACCTTTGTCTAATAACTGGATTATGATCCTGTTTAATATAAGCTGCACAGATTATTTCCTGATCAACTTGTCTGCCAATAGAACTGTTCGGATGTGCGGTTATGTAGTTTTGCCCTAACTGGGACATTGTTTCAATGTCCTTTGGTTTACGTTCTTGGAAGAAAGCCATTAAATCTGCATTACGTGACGATAATATCTTATCCCTTAGCATCAAATCGACTAAACGACTGAAATCGTTTCCAACTTCTGCAAGCTCCATCCATTTATTAAATATGTTCTTCACTATATTAACAAAATCTGTAACATCATGATTTGTCTATGGCACTAATTGTCTGAACTTTGTTCTGTATCCATGTTAAGATAGGTTGATCTTTGTTAGCAAGCGTTAACACAGAATAGTATAATTGTTTCTTTCTGCCACACGTAAATTGAACATGGTATCTAGGGCCTGTCCCGTTAGATACTCACTCAGCCTCATAGCATACTCTCCTTCTGGAATGCCCAAAGCCTTAACAGAAGCTTAAAATCTGTCAAGATAAGCTCCATGATTGTCTCGGTCCGTAAAATATGGCAATTTCAATCGTCGTAACGACTGCGAAGGTCTTCTACTTTCGTCACTTTGACCCTTAGATGCTAGTTCTAATTTTTTTAAACTAATACCGACAAGCCCATGTAATACAAAAAAAAATAGTGCACATAAAAAACCCATCTAGATAGGAGATTTATTAACGTGAGAATTACATTAATACCATATATCCGAATCAACCCGATATATATATATATATAAGAACAAGTTATCTCCAGTAACTAATACACACAGATTTAACGTAAGACACCACGACTCTGGATATCGTCCAGGACACCCAATGCGAACACACAACCACGCTAACTTATTAGCGTATTCCTTAAAGAATATCTTAAGCACAAGGAAGAAAAATGTTTTGCCAAGCCTACCCTGATTCAGATAGAAATCGCAAAAATGCCTATCAACTAGACACATGCAATAACACACAAATCAACAGATTACGCACATGACACTTAAAAGGAAACAAAACGAATGGCGAGTACACCGAAAAAAAAAGCAGTAGGTAAAAGTGCAACAATAACAGCACATAAGTTTTTAATTGTGTGCGTAGTTTTCGAAAAATCGCCTGGATCCGCTTAGTGGTTACCCCTGACTCAAATGTCTGAACCTGTTTGGTTGCTATCTTTTCGAATTAATGGTAATGATTCACGTTTGCCGAAAAAGTTAAAAATGGTGATGCATGTCCAGAATTGTAAATGTGTGTATATAGTAACTTTTTGGCAGATAAATTCGACCACTCTTGAAGCGAGCTGCCACTAATTGTCTGCTGTAGAATGTTTGCCTGGTGACGCGATGATGATGAACGATGGTAACAACGACGAACATAAATCCTGGTTTCAGTGCTAAAGAGCTGGTATTGTTTATCTAGTTCTACTTTCACAGTCTCCTGAATCATCCAGCAATGCCAGTGTAAATTTCCTCAGTAAAATTCCCTTGTACACAGCCTTGACCCCCAAGGTCACATCAGTCAATCTTTGTAAAAATTAACATGCACTGAATCTGGCTGTGATCTGAAGCAACATTCCCCCTTTTTCAGCGAACGCTGGAACATTTTCGTTATACACAAATACTCGCTGTCCTCACTTTTAGCGTCTGCTATTTCTTCCCGTCATAAATTCAGCGACCCCACACACCAGACGTGAATGTGTTACGGACACAAAAAATTCCACCATCCATCTCCCGTCTCTCATTCCTCTTCGGTGGACTAACAATTGTCACTTCTGTGTGTTCCACACTTCTTCATAAATCTCCCCTCCCCGGGTGAGTTTTTAAAAATGTATTTCACCAGTATTTGGCCGCTGGCACCCCGCCCTTTCTGTTTACCTGCGTTAAATCGCCTCTCGACCTGCGAATACACCGCGTGACTGTCCTCACCACTTACACTGGCCTCAGCGATTCGGTCCGACTATTGTCGTAAATAGCGCCGACTTTCTGTCAATACGACTTTTGACTCTGCCGTTGTTTTGTCTGCTAGACAGTTCTCTCATAGGCGTAAACCTTGCCTCTCTAAGCGACGAGCCCACATTAAGAGCCCCCATTTACCTCTCTACTGGAGCAACAACTGTGCACATCACACATCTACTGGAGCAACAACTGTCCATATTACCAATCTACTGCAGCAACAGGATGAGATTGGTCGTTGTCTAGATTGTAATGCTCTTTATATATTACTGCAGAGTGGAAGCTGAGCTAGCTACCTGTCTCATACCACAAGTCACCACTGCAGCACACATCTACCAATCAGTGAACTAGATTGAGTTTGCGCACATAATATCCCTTTAATGATGAATGAACACGGAAACAAGCAACATATATAAATCCAGTCACAGTAATTCCAGAATATATCCTCATCACAACCTAACACTCGAATAACACTGCCTTCTCCAGGCCTACTTAACCTCATCCACCACAGCAGTTAACCAGCAACTCTCCCGGCCCGAACTCACTCGATCCAACCCACTCTGTGTCTAGGCCTCCACTAACTATCCGACCCTCTCTAGGCCCAGGCTTCAACCCGCTATCCGACCCTCTCTGGGTCTACGATTGAACTAACTCTCACTGAAAAACACAGGCGGAGTTCTCTCGCAAACTCCGCTATCATTCAATTTCCCAGACCACCGACCTCAACTGTCGGGTCCCAAAACTCAACTAACTATCCGACCCTCTCTGGGTCTACACTTAAACTAACAGTCCATTCCCCTGACTACACACAACACTACTCCCCAGCCTCAAGCTGTCTGCCTCTGTTTTTTTTTTTTTGGTTTGTTTGTTGTTTGTCCATCAAGAATGATGATGAATATTCATTTCTTATGACGTTGGATGAAAAATGACTTGCGCGATGACTTGGATTAAAGTGAGGAAGAGTTGCGCAATTCGTCGACCTCACTCTCTCGCCAAGTCCATCTGAGCCCAGTGGCAAGACAAGTCGAGACGACTGGAGACGAATACAGGTGCAGTGGATGAACAGGGCGCTCTACGTGCCTTGCCGTGCTCACTACGTTCCACAACGCTTTGCAGGTAAACGCCGTCTTGCCCGTTGAATCAGGAATGATTTCTTCCGCGCAGTCTGCCGTATCCTAGGTTACCGTTTGGTTTGACACCAGATCGGCTACTCATGCCTGGTTTAGCCAGCCTCTCACAGCTGTTGCCCGGGGGGTGGCCGCTGTCGCATGCTGACAGCTACTAGGAGCCACAGGCACGAGCTGGGTGTCAGGCTTGGACCAGTGGGGATGGGTCATGAAAAGGACATGAGAGTCATCCTTACCAAAGGTGCTACCAAGTCTGCCTCACAACCACACTCGCGGGCTGACGCCCCCTCGACTCCCCCTTAAACTCACTGCCTCCAACCTTCCCCGTCTATCTTCTTATTTGCCCTTTCCGGGGACCTACCACCCAGCTCCATTTTACCTCCATCTATTATTTCTAAGTGCCGGTAATGTTAATGAACCCAGGCATGTTACAGACATGATATGAAAAGAAATGAATTTTAGAACTTGGTGACAACTGACAAGATCGAAGGGAGGAGACCAAAAGGAAGACCAAGAATTAAATACCTGGATGGCTTGGCCACATGGCATGGTCGAGACAGAAACACGGAGCTGATCCACGACTCTGGTGATCGAGTGAAATGGCAAACCGTGACCGCCAACGCTTATCGGCATGGCACATGAATGGTTTGGATGTCTGAATATATATAGATGTATCAGTTAATAGTTGTGTAGGATGTCTAGATGTTTCAGCTAATAATTGTGTAATATGTCATTATGTATCAGCTTGTAATTTCTTGTTAGTGTATGTGATTCTCGACTCTACCCCTATGCACGTTTTTGTTGTTAACGCACTCACACAGCCGGCACCAATAATGACCACTTTAACGATGAGAGTTAGAAATGTAAGTACAATTTTCCTTAAACATATCGGCAAGCGGAAACCCCTGATGAAACTTGCTGTGACCTGACCCTGGCATTCTTTTAGATATGTTTGCACGGATGTGTGTGTGTGTGTGTGTGTGTGTGTGTGTGTGTGTGTGTGTGTGTGTGTGTGTGTGTTTATATATATATATATATATATATATATATATATATATATATATATATATATATATATATATAAAGCTACTATATTCCAAGGTGATGGGGATCGGTTACGGCAGTTTGAGCTGAGAAGTTTCAACGACGACTTGGTTACAGTGCTGGACTACAAGGACAAGTCTACCGGCTGGCAGTTTTACGACCAGAGTGTTTACACTGTCACTCCCGACTCGGTGGACACACCAATCCGTCTGGTGAATATTGAGGCACATAACTATGAGAATATCTTGACTGTATGTGAGCTGGAAGTTTACGGCGGTAATGTATTACTTCTACGTGTACCTCACCTCACCTCATCTACCCTTACCTCACCTCACCTTACCTTATATCATCTCAGAGAATCTTATCTCACCTCAACTCATCTCATCTAACCTTACCTCATGTCGCATACAGTTCCAACCCCAAATACTAACTATCTGCTTTCTGTTAGCGCCGAACATTGGGCGGCGCTTACCAAACCCGACACCCCACATTGTGCCAACGGCTTTGGGCGGAAGAGCGAAATTGGGAGTGTACAAGCCTTACCCTGGTGCGAGGAAATGCAACCTAAAGACAAAATGTCATGGCAGGGCAGACCAGGTCCTAAGCCTTGGTTGGCGGCTGATTTAGGATCAAAGTTCCGATAGGCGGACAGTTAGAGCATTGCTTTGCTGATCCGGCAGCTTCTGCAGCTTGTCTTTTTCCAGATGTAGAGGTGTTACCTTTCCTCTGGAGTGAACTAGGCAGGCCGAGAGAGGGATCATGTTGCATGGGCAACACACGATGTCTATAATTTAGCCCAGGCTTAGTGCTATGAAGAGGCAAAGGAGAAAATTTTTGCAGATAACTCACACACCGAGCATGTGAGACGTAAGATGGGGCATGATGGTGGAAATGATCACGTTTTCATATGCACAAACGAACATTTACAGCGCGAATTGGCCTTATCAGTCACATTCGCTACCGCCGTAGGTAAAAGTTATTATGCCTTTTGAAAGCACAAACTATCGTCTGTCAAGACGGCAAGGTGCCAATGAAAGTAGTAGTAGTAGTAGCAGCAGCAGCAGCAGCAGCACAGTAGTAGTAGCAGTAGTAGCAGTAGTAGCAGTAGTAGTAGTAGTAGTTGTAGTAGTAGTAGTAGTAGTAGTAGTTGTAGCAGTAGTAGTAGTAGTAGTAGTAGTAGTAGTAGTAGTAGTAGTAGTAGTAGTAGTTGTAGCAGTAGTAGTAGTAGTAGTAGTATTAGTAGTAGTAGTAGTAGTAGTAGTAGTAGCAGTAGTAGTAGTAGTAGTAGTAGTAGTAGTAGTAGTAGCAGTAGTAGTAGTAGTAGTAGCAGTAGTAGTAGTAGCAGTAGTAGTAGTAGTAGTAGTAGTAGTAGTAGTAGTAGTAGTAGTAGTAGTAGTAGTAGTAGTAGTAGTAGTAGTAGTAGTAGTAGTAGTAGTAGTAGTAGTAGTAGTTGTTGTAGTTAAGAAAGTGGAAAGGGATTAACGTGTACCTAACAATTTTCATTTAACAGACTCGGCATGTCAGTCTGGACAGTACGGGCGGGACTGTGAGCATACATGTAACTGTGCTGGGGATCAGTCTTGCTTTGTCAGCACTGGAGCATGTCCTTCTGGGTGTACTGCTGGCTTCCTGGGTCATGACTGCAATACACGTGAGTCCATCTGCTCTCTTACATGTGTAGTTGTGTACTCGTGGTTACATGTATACACTGTTTGAGTATTGGCTGTGTGTGGCATTTAATTGGAGATCTTATGTATAATGATTTCATTGGCGTTGTGTTTCAGAAGGTGAAAATCTCACAACATACGAGCTCATTGATTAGAGACTGGACATTTACAGGACATGCACATACAGTCGTCCATACACAGAGTAAGCAATGCATTAATTTGGTAGCAGTTCAGAAATTGATTGGTCAGTTGAAAAACATAGCAAGCTGGAGCTAACAGTTCTTGATATTGGCACTGCATAATTTATGTGTTTGTTGGGGCATTGTGGGTACACTATGACGCAACGTTCACAGACCCACACGTTATCCAAGTACTCACATTTGTAGTTGTAAACCAGGGTGTAGTACGTACAGTGATCACAGACCCACACACTAACCCAGCGCTTCTACAGCAGCGTGCAATACATACAGCAGTGTCTCGAGAGACCCACACACCAACCATGTACTGTTTCTTGTGGTTCTCAACCAGGCTGTGACCAGGGCAGATACGGTCCGGGCTGCCAGCTGTCCTGCAGCCAGTTCTGTGTGAGAGGCAATGATACACGGGCACACTTCTGCAACAACACTGACGGGGCGTGCCTTCATGGGTGTCTGAGTGGCTACCAGGGATCGACATGTAGCCAAGGTAAGTCTTGCAGATGCTCCCCTGTGTTCTGTCTTCACCACAGATTAATACTGGTCAGCACACTTCATTGTACGCGCGTTCGTCATTGGGTAGCGGATCCATGACAGAATGTCGCTCTCATGCCGTCCGCCAGGAATATTCTACATCCTGTCTCACTTCCTTTAACTCGTACATTGTAAAGACCAAGTTGTGTTCAACGCCCTACGTGCATTCTCGTGCTCGTCGACCGCAAGTGGACTGTATCAGTTGTCACGCGGACTATATCAGTTGCCAAGTGGACTGTATCAGTTGCCAAGTGGACTGTATCAGTTGCCACGTGGACTGTATCAGTTGCCAAGTGGACTGTATCAATTGTCACGCGGACTGTATCAGTTGTCACGTGAACTGTATCAATTGTCACATGAATTGTATCCTTTGTTAAGTCGACCGTATTAGTTGCCACAAGGACTATATTAGCTGTCGTGTGTACTGTATCAGTTGCAATGTGGTGTGCGACGCTCAGCCTTATCCTGGAAGACGGGTCTTACTGCAGTGCTGTAATACTGAAGTACATTTATTAGTCGGGTCTGTCATTCCACACATGTGTTTGAGCACGGCTCAGCAAGATATTGTACTGTTACAAATCACAGCCGATTTAGAGGCGTCTCGGGGTTTCCTTGACGCGTGTTATTTTCATGGTCAGACACATTGACCAGCGACAAAAATCACACACCGGTTTATCAAACATGACAGACGTCACGCGCTGAAACTGCTTGAAACGGAGCACTAAATATAGTCGTCACAGAGAAAACAATGAATTCCCAGCTCTAGAATGATGACACGGAAAATAACCAACAACTGGACAACACAGGTACACAGACATCCAGATCTGGGGTAGGCAGATATCCGGCATGTCTTTCTCAAATTTGAGCTCTGACGGAGTACCCGCGTTTGTCCAAGTAGGAAGGATGTTCATTCTGTGAGAACATGTGGCCAGAGTGTATTGGCTGTGTGATTGTGCTGATTTTACTGACTATATAACTCAGAAGAGCCACACATTGATGATTAGGACGGTGGCCATGGAAGTCGGAACCCGCTAAGGAGTAACAACTCACCTTCCGAATCAACCAACCACAATAATGATGGGGATATGAATCTGTGAACAATTTTCTGTTACGGCGCGTTTTTCTATCCTGCAGTGTGAAATGTTGCCTTCATGTGACTGTCAGTAATTTCCCAAACTGTGGCCATTGTCAGCTGGCTGGTGGAACACTTCCATCCAATCCTGCAACTTTTCTAGGTCATTATTTAATTATGGTGCATCATTGGTGAAGGAGGGGAGGGGATGTAAGTTGCTGTAAACATAACATAACTAAACAACACATACACACAACACGCACCAGACACACATACACAAAACACGTACTAAAGCACTACACACACACACTTACACACAGTACGCACCAGATACACACAACACGCACTAGACCCACACATATACACACAGCACGCACTAGACACACACACAATACATACAACACGCACTAAACACACACACATTCATACAGCACTCACCAGATACACACATACACACAACACGCACTAGACATACACACATACACACAGCACGCACTAAACATAAACATACACACAACATGCACCTAACACATAACCACACTTGAGTGTAAGCACATATACGCGAGAGTACGCACGCATACACACACAAACACACACACAGACACGATATATATATATATATAAACAGCTTGAGTGTTTGCACACACACGCACACGATATATATATATATAAACAGCTTGAGTGTTTGCACACACACGCACACGCACACGATATATATATATAAACAGCTTGAGTGTTTGCACACACACGCACACGATATATATATATAAACAGCTTGAGTGTTTGCACACACACGCACACGATATATATATATAAACAGCTTGAGTGTTTGCACACACACGCACACGATATATATATATAAACAGCTTGAGTGTTTGCACACACACGCACACGATATATATATATAAACAGCTTGAGTGTTTGCACACACACGCACACGATATATATATATAAACAGCTTGAGTGTTTGCACACACACGCACACGATATATATATATATAAACAGCTTGAGTGTTTGCACACACACGCACACGATATATATATATATAAACAGCTTGAGTGTTTGCACACACACGCACACGATATATATATATAAACAGCTTGAGTGTTTGCACACACACGCACACGCACACCCTCATACGCAGATGACCGAAACACTATCTTGAACGGTTGTTTTACAGATGTTGAGTTACGTGTCACTATGTTATCTTCTCCAGAAATGTCCAACAATGTAGCCGCTGTTGCTGTCCCCATGGTTGTGGGTGTTGTCTTGTTGGTGCTTGTGGTGGTTGCTGTTGTCTTCTGGAGGTAGGTTGCCATGTCATGTCCTCGTTTGGAGACTGCTAGACGTGATATAATTAATGACTTGGATGACTTATGTTGTAGTGATTTGGGCTACATCGCTATTGTAGTGATTTGGGCTACAGCACTATTGTAGTGACGGTCTCTATGGCGAAGGTACTTCGGACGCAGTTCGTAATCCCATGTACCCGAATTCGAAACACAGCTGAGGGCGGTTTGGCAGCAGATCGCCTTTCCTTGCTTGTTTTCGAAATGGTATGGGTATCGGTCCTTCAGAAAGCAATAGCAAACTACTGAACGTAAACTTGCAAAGAGACCACAACAGCACATTATGCTGGTGTTGACTGCAACGTCCTCTAAAGGATATGCACATAACTTTAACTATTGTAGTGCTTTGTGTTACAGCACAATTGTAATGCTTTTTGCTACAACACTATTGTAGTGATTTTAGTTACATCACCATTGTAGTAATTTGTGCCATTGCACTATTGTAGTGATTTGTGTTACATCACTAGTGTAGTAATTTGTGTTACAGCACTGTTGAAGTGATTTGTGCTACAGCACTACTGTAGTAATTTGTGCTACAGAAGTACTGTAGTCATTTGTGCTACAGGACCGTTGTAGTGATTTGTGCTCAAGCACTATTGCAGCAAACTCTGCCCAGAATTATTCAGCATAAGAGACGGACAGGCGTCGGGTAGGATGTCCATTTCTAACAGAAACAGACATGTTGCCAATCATGCAGTGGAAGCCACTCAAGTACGTCATGGTGGTACTTTGTCCACCAACCGGGGGAGACATTCTCAATGACAACCAGCGAAGAGTCCCATCACTAATGTTACCAGTAGCAGTCTGATGATGTACCTGGCTGGTCTTTTCTGGGTGTACTGAGTGTCGGCCAGATGTTACCTTCACTCCTTGCTGCAACTTCATTGTCATAATAATGAGAAACAATAATCTATCCAGGAGCACTTTCTTGCTGTGGGTCCGTATCTGGGGGTTAAATACAGCCTGTTAATAACATTCATGCATTAAAGTAGTAATACGGTTATTGTGATCACAGCAGGAACATGAAGATGATTCCACATAGTCATTCACATCCCCGGAATACAGGTACAAACACAACCGACATCCAATGTGATTTTATCTACGGTAAAATTAAATGACTCTGTGTTCGCAGGCGACGAAAAACAAGCAAGTCGCAAACACGCGGCGACTCACCCGCCAAGTCTAGGGGCAACATTTCTCTGTCACGGAAGGACAACAGCAAAGTCGAGCAAACCCTGTCAGGTGTGTACACACCCGCTGTGTTGTTGTATGATTGGGGTGTGTAGTGTATAGCACGATGAACTCACAGGTCAAAGTTCAGCAGTGACGTTTATATTCTAAGACCAGGGGTGGGAAATTACGGCCCTCGGGCCACATGCGGCCCGGCAACTGATATTTATTCGGCCCCAGAGGGCATTTAGAAATAAAAATTCTTACTTTGTTTTTAAGTTATTGTGCAGCATTTTACAGAATCTCATGTAACATTATGATTGTTTTAATTTTTGATAACATTTCTTTCCAACTTTATATTTTTGCAAATAGTCCTTGACCTTCGTAATGTAATACTATAATGTTAATTTATCGATTTTAATATAGCGAAATATTTATCGACATGTAAAAATGTAATAAGGATGATTTTATGGAGAGAGAAAAAAAAAAAACAGATATTTCTCCGGTGAATAAAATGATTTATTTTGCAAGTAAATCTTAAATTGCAAAGTGTTTTGCTGTTATAAATTATTTCCACATTTACAATGTTGAAATTAATTTATTTGTTGTGGTTGTCTTGATATATTTCTGCCATTTATTCTGAGTTTACTCTTTGTTTTCCGAATATTTTATTTTCACACACAGCCGGAGGTAGATTTTATTTCAATTCCTTTTTAAAGTTTATTAAAACAATGTGTGTCACTAAAAAAAATGTAATATTGAAGATGAATGCCGTGTTTTTTTTTTTAATTTAATGATGAATGGACAACAAAGTACTGTTTTATAAATGTTGATAGCAAATCAGTTTGCTTGTTGTGTCGTGAATCAGTGGCTTTCTTCAAAGAGTACAATTTAAAAAGACATTATCAAACACAAAATTCCGAAAAAAAGGGAAAGGAACTGCCTGGAGTTGGTGAAAAATTTGGAGAAACAGCAAACTGTTTTTACTAAACAGTCTTCAGTTCAAGATGCTGCAAAGGAAGCTAGTCTTGTGCTGTCACACAGAATTGTAAAACACTACAAGCCATTTTCTGATGGCGAGTTCATCAAGGAATGTTTGCTAGATGCAGCAAATATTATGTATCCATACCCCCCCCCCTCCCCACCCTCATCCCCAGAAAAAAAATGACAACATTACTTGATTAAGGAGAACTGTTGTCAGGCGTGTTGACAAGATAAGTGGCAATTTGATGCATAAACTTCAAGATGCAAGTAAACAATTTTTGTGGTACTCTCTTGCATTAGATGTGAGTATCTATGTACATGATACTGCCCAATTATTGATATTTATACCTGGAATAAACACATCTTTCAAACTCACTGAAGAGTTACTGATTGTTGAGTCACTCAAAAACACAACCACAGGCCATGATATATTCAATGCTATTACTAACTGTATTGAAAGAACTAGGTTGGTTTGGAACAAGATGGCAAGTGTTACAACTGACGGAGCTTGTGTTTTGACTGGCAAAAAATGTATGTCTTGTAAAGTTGATAAGTGATAAGATTAAAGTAGAATATTCTGACCACATATTATTACCACTTTACCTTGTGATCCATCATGACAGTCTGTGTAACATTGTTTTGAATGTCAAGTATGTTATTGACCCAGTTGTCAGTGTCATCAACATCATCAGATCAAGAGACTTAATCACAGAAAGTTAAAGGCATTACTTGACGATTTGGAAACTGAACATTCTGATGTCCTGTACCACACCAGTGTTCGATGGCTGAGTCTCGGCAAGGTGTTGAGGCGAGTGTGGGAACTCAGAGAAGAAATAGTGATGTTCCTAGAGATGAAGGGCATTTAATGCGACTTTAATACTAACATTGTCAGTAAAGGGTGTAAGACTTTATGTTTGCCATTGAAACTATGGAAAATTTAAATGAACTGAATGTCAAACTTCAGGGCAATGGTGTGTTTGCACATGAATTTTATGTACATGTAAAATCATTGCAGGCAAAACTCTCACTGTTTTCCAGAAAGGCAAGTGAAAAGAGGTTTTGTCACTTCACTTTGCTGAAACAAGAAACCATTTCTGGTGAAATTACTGAAAAGTACAAAGCCCAATTAGATAGCATTAACTGAAAAATGTGGATGGATATACCAAGATTTCAAGAACTTAGAACCATGGTTCAATATTCTCAGTTCCCCTTTAAGTGCAGAAGCTGATACAGCCACAGAGGACATACAGTTGGAGCTGCTTGACTTACAAGCAGATCATGACCTGAAAGAGAAATTCAAGACACATGGTTTGCTGGATTTCTATGGATCTTTATCAGAAGAATTATTTCTCAACGTGAAAGATTTTGCAGCTAAACTTGAATTATCCTTTGGATCAACATAAATTTGCGAACAAGAATTTTCTTGCTTGAAGATCAACAGATCTAAGAATACGTCTTTATTGTCAGACTGCAACTTGCATGCAGTCATGCGAATTTCGACAAGTAAACTTGCTCTAGATTTCAAGAATATTGTCAAAGATTACAAGCAGTTACATACATCTGAAATCATTAGAAATCAACAATTGTAGTGACAATGTAGTCGGTTTGTGTTTGAATTAAGATCAGTGATAGATAATTTAAAAAAAAGAAAATTATTATAATACAACATTGTAAGATCTTGTTAACAAATCAGCAAACGTGTTTGTCCATATTATAAAATATAATGTATAAGTGTATAAATAAAATAAAATTGCAATAATTAGTTATTTATACTGTTTAATAACCTATAAATAATTCATAATTACTTATTGTGATAGGTTGCTGTAAACATAATGGACATAATATATATGCGGCCCCAAATAGCTTTACATTTGTCTATGTGGCCCTCCGCACAAAAAGTTTGCTATCCCGTGGTCTAGAGCATCTCTATAATCACGAATGTCTAATGGTTGTCTTCTCTTTTCCTTAACAGACGGCGGATATGAAAGTCCTGGCGTTTCTAAGGCAGTGACCCAGAGGGCGGAACAGATGGGATCGCATGGGAAGATCGAGGCTGAGGATATTTTTGGATACGCTAGTGTGGGCCAGTCGTGGGATGATAGTGAGGCCCGTACGTATGAGGACATTGATGATAATATGGCTAATCCATATGAAGATGTGGATGACAGCAACAAGGACATCACACCCACACGCAATTGTCCTGAGTATGCAAATACACCTTAACTGACTGACTGATGGAAGGATTCGATATATTGCATTGTGGTTTTTTTTTTGGTTTAATGACTGGATTGATTGATTAATTGATTCGATACGAATTTTATATTTTCCATGCTGTGAGACTACGTGACTGTTCAGATCTGACTCTCCGTAACGTCGACCCGCAGGCTAACGTAGACACCAGAATTAACGCATGCTATAACTCTTCTCTTACATGTAGCTCTAACATTCTGACATATTTCCCCGGCAACGACTTTATTGTCTGATCTTTGTCATGTTGAATTATGTAATATTTATTATATTATGTAAATGGGTAACGTGCACACCACAATATTATATTCTGTTTCGCATGTTTGTTAAGAAAGCAATGACAAATTACTGAACGGAAAATTGGCAAAGAAATCACAAACAGCAAACAATAATGGGGTTGATTGTGAAGTCATGTAAATGACGGGCAACCAACTGTATATATGTCAAAATATGGGGAAGGTAATGCCATCCATCATGTGCCATGCCGATAAGCGTGGGCGGTCATGTTCTGCCATCTCACTCGATCACCAGAGTCATGGGTCAGCTCAGTGTTTCTGTCGCGTCCATGCCGCTTGGCCAAGCCATCCAGGTATATACCTCTCGGTCTTCCCCTTGGTCTCTTCCCGTAGATCTTGCCAGCTGTCACCAGGTCCTCCAATTCATTTCTTCTCATAACATGCCCCAAAAATGGTGACTATCTACGTCTAATGACTCTAATCAGTTTACGAATTTCATTTGTTTCTTGAAGGACTTGTTCATTGGTTTTTCTGTGTGTCTATGGTATTTTTTACATTTTCCTCAGAAACCACATTTCCACAGCCATCAGATGTTTTTCAGCTTGTCTACTGATTGTCCACGCTTCACATCCATACAAAAGTACAGGTTCTATGTAGCACTTCAACACTCTTTTTCTCGTTTCAATTGATATCTTTCTTTTTATTAATTAGTATGTTTTCCATCCTGCAAAAGGCTACCTTCCCAATGGCAATTCTTGTTCTAATTTCTTCAAGGCACCTCCCATCAGATGTTATGATTGTTGCGAGATAACTGTAACTATTCACTTGTTTAAGAATATGCCCAATTACTTGTATATCACATTGTGGTATTTCCTTCTTCCCAGTGATGACCATAATCTGTGTCTTCTTACAATTCAATTCTAACCCTAGTTGTTCACTCGGTGCAACAACCGCATCTACTAAATGTTGCAGGCTTTGTTCATTGTCTGCAATCAAGGCTGCATCATCTGCATATCTAATGTTATTGATGTATCGTCCCCCAATATTGATTCCTTCGATATCTTCTATATTTCTGAAAATGTTTTCACATGACAGGGAAAAAAGATCTGGAGACATTACACATCCCCGTCTCACACCTCTCTTAATTGGCTGATATTGACCTACTTCATTATCAATTCTTATGGCAGCTTGTTGTTTCCAATATATGTTTTTTTTTTTTTAAAGTCTAAGGTCTTTTTAAAGTCTAAGGTCTTTTCCTTCAATTTGTAGATCTTCAAGCATCCTTATCATGTTGACATGTCTCACTTTATTGAAAGCCTTTGTGTAGTCAATAATGCAAATGTGTAAATCTTTGTTTACTTCTATGGAACGTTCAATTACTGTTCTCAGTTTATTCACAGCATTTACTGTACCCATGCCTCCTACAAACCCACACTGTTCTTCTCCAATTTCAGGTTGTATATTCTTCCTAACTCTTTGCTTGATAATTCAAGGTTGGGGTGGGGGGGGGGGGGGTTTGATACGGTAAGTCTGAAACACATGATAGTGATACATTCAAGATGCTCTCATTCAAGGCAGACACACTCGGACATGGAGACTGGAACTGTTTGAGTGGAGCATTGAACTGTCGGAGTGGAGAGTGGAGAATGGAACTGTTGAAGTGGAGGGTGGAGCATGGAACTGTCGGAGTGGAGAATGGAGAATTGAACTGTTTGAGTGGAGGGTGGAGCATGGGACTGTCGGAGCGGAGAGTGAAGAATGGAATTGTTTGAGTGGAGAGTGGAACATGGAACTGTCGGAGTGGAGAGTGGAGTATTCAACTGTTTGAGTGGAGGGTGGAGCATGGAACTGTTGGAGTGGAGAGTGGAGAATGTAACTGTTTGAGTGGAGGGTGGAGCATGGAACTGTCGGAGTGGAGAATGGAGAATGGAACTGTTTGGGTGGAGAGTGGAGCATGGAACATGATATGTCTATTAGTGTCCGTAATGTATATATTGCATTGTTTTGTACCATTTCCTTTCACAGATCCATACTGTTCTTAACCATTTTCGACGTTTTATTTTCTTTCTTGTTCTTCTGATTATATTTCTGAGTAGAAGCATATTGACATGGTTTATGAGGTTAATTGTATGAAAGTCGTCGCATTCAATAGTTCGTGATCTTATTTCGTATAGCTATAAATACAGATTGCAGCATATGACTCGTTAAATATGTACTGCTGTAAATATCAATACACATTTTGATTAATGTATCTATTTAAAATTACCCCATTGCTTCTAGTTCTTCTATTGTGATTCCAGATATTTTTCCTTTCTTCATATGTTTAACAGCGTCAGCGACTTCTTCTTTTAGAATAGGTGGACCTTCTAAGTTACTTTCCTGTGTTAATTCTTCCCTGTCTCCATCATATAATTTTCTTATACACTCATCCCACCTCTTTATTATAACATCTTCCTTAATACTATCATTCCTGTTTATGATTTCAAACACCATGTATTTACTCTTATTTTTTTTTCCGTTCGCTCATTTATTTTTGAGTGCATATTTTGCGTATCTTTAATATAATTTAATTCAATGTTCTTGCACTGCTAGCTTAAAAATTTATCTTTTGCTTTCACACATTTATCTATTATTTCTGTATTTAACTTATCATACTCTTGTTTGTCATTTTTACTCCGTTTTCTTTTGTCCATCAACTTTAAGATCTCCCCATTATTGATGATAAATTGTGCACCCAGAGGCATTGTACAACATTATCCGTGTCACATGTATAGATAATTCAAAGCTTAGAGGATTTAGGATCACCACCCTTCAAAATACATTTGGGAAGGTTCTAGAGAAGATAGTCGCTGTCAAGCAGCAAGTGTTTTTTGGAAAGTGGGAAGCTTCTTCCAAGGGGCCTGGGGAGCTACAGGCCAGGAAAAGATACCTGGTCAAATGCAGCCACTTTTGCCTTTGATGTATATGAGGGGTTTCAGGGTAGACAGGAAACGATGGCGGCGGCGCTTGATCTCGAGGATGCGTACAATAGAGTTCTATATGATATTTTGATGACCGCACTGTTGGAGAAGGGGGTCAATCCCTGGTTGGTGAACTGGATAGCAGCCATCCTGCACTCTCGTCGGGTTGCTCTCCGTCTGGGTGCATTGACCTCAGAGCCACATATTTAACCCCGGGACTGCAACGGGGATCTGCAGTCTCACCGGTGCTCTGTAACGTGTATACGCTATACGAGCAAGATTGCAAACCTAGAAGCACCAGTGCTTGGAAGGATACTAACATTTGCAGATGATATTCTTGCATACAGGCAAGGGAGAGATAGCGAGCAAACAGCCCAGGAGCTAAAGGCGACAATAGACAACGTGATTGACTGGTGCACAGAAATGAGTGCTGTCATCCACCCGGAAAAGGCAGCTGTTTTGTGGTGCTCTCTGTACAATAGGATTGTGAGAGATGATGTCCCAAGCTTCGTGATAGATGGTAGAAGCGTCAACAGAGAGAACAAACTAAAGTATCTGGGAATCACATTTGACAGGAGTCTGTCCTTCAAGGACCATGTGGAGACGGTTGTGACAAGATCTCAAAAGGGACTCAATGCACTTAAAACTATGGCTGCAATGGACACAGAGCAGAGACTGCTTTTGACACTACACCAACACTTGATCCTCTCAGTGATTGATTATGGACTAGGACTCACTGCTCACTGTCTCAAAGAGTCAGCTGGTGAAATTAGAGCGCATACAGAACGAAACTATGCGAATCATTCTGGGATGCACCAGAGACACCCCAGTAGAGTGTATGCGTTACATTCTTGGTCTGCCGAGTGTTGCTTGTAGGCTCAAGGTGATGCAGGCGAAGGCATACCTCAGAGTAGCTGCAGACACAGATGACCCGTTGTATGAGGCGCTGGACGCCGTTAAGGGTCAGCGACTGATAAGGGGGAAATCATGGATTGCTCAGGCGGAGGATACGATCAGACAGGTGTGCCCCTTGTAGAACATTAGGCTAGGAGAAGGGTGGGTCAGAGTTCCAGCGGAGCAGTCAGGCTTGTGCAGAGTTATAATCACATTAAGCCGGGAGTGCAGGGAGTGGCCAGCAGGGGCCACGGAAGTGGAAATCCCGCAACTAATTCAGTATAATGCTCGCTCGGGTGATGTGATTATCTATACAGATGGGTCGATGTTGAGAGGTAGGAGAAATGCCTGGGGGTTCTTAGCAAAAGCTGATGGTCGACGTTTGGTGCAGGAGTGCCTGGCATATGATACCATAACATCTAGCTTAAGAATGGAGGTGGAGGCGTTCAGTTCAGCTTTCCGCTGGATGGAGAATACGATACACACACATCGTGATTGTAACTGAGTCAGAAAGCATGCTGAGGAAGTGAGGACAGGCAAGCTTCGGGCAGAGTGGCTTGCTTCGCTTCGGAGGTCACGGGTGGCAATCATCGCCTGGTTCTTTTCTCCTTGGCATGCCGGTGTGCTGGGGAACGAACAGGCGAACTGATTAGCTGGCTCTGAAAATCTTGGTGGAGTATTGATGCATGGCAGGGCAGACGTGGTTGCGGCCTTGTGGAAGCACGTGTACACCTCGGAGGAGCAAATGGATTACCATGGTCTGGCAAGAATGAGACAGTGAGGAGTGACGAGGTGATCTGGCCAGCGCTCGACGCTCAGAGGAAAGGCGAGACGGACATATAATCAGATTGCTACTGGTACTATTGGTGTTGGAACTCTTCACCGGCTGCTGAGGATGAGGACGGAGTGCGTATGGTAATGCCCCGAATGATGTGATGTCGGTTCCTAAATCAATCAATCAATCAATCAATCAATCAATCATAGGGTTCCTTTTCTCGCCGCCGAAAGGCGCCAATGCCTGTAGTCGGATCGTGTATGATCAGATCAGTGGTTGATGTTGCGTGGTGTTTGTCAGTTCTTGTATCAGCATGTAGGACTAGGTAATGTAAGTTCATAGGGGAAGCTTGTAGTATTTTTCCATTGAAATGTATAATATTGCAACGCTAGGAAAGTACAGTTGTAAAGATGTTGCCACTTCGAACTGAAACCTCCTTATTGAGGCAAAAACAGAAGCCATATGTTGCTGGGGCTTTGTTTTACAGACAAATAGATATGTCATTTGGAGGAAAGAGATGTCAATAAGTGACGCCTCACACCTGCATGTAAATGGTTAAAACCACACCGATCCCCATCCCAGCAGTTAAAGAACATGTAGCCCTGTACACCAAATCGAATTGTATTTACCAATTTACATGCAGGTGCGAGGCCATCTACATAGGTAGAACAGAGCGGCAGTTACATAACAGGGTGTTGGAACACATTCTGAACTGGGTAGACAAGATACTGCACACAGAAGATGGTAGCCGAGGCAGGCCGACACACCGGAACAGTCCTGCTTCATCGGTCGCGAGACACGTGCTCGAGAGTGGTCATGTGGTTGAAAGAGACAGTGCCTTCTGTGTGTTCAACACACAGAGTAGTCGGTTGTTAAGGTTTTCTGAAGCCATAGTGATCAACCTGCGTAAGCCGGCCTTGTGCAAACAGAAAGACATGTTAGTCAGTTTAAAATTACCGTGGTAGACAATCGACATTACTGTGCGAATATGTGTATATTTCAGATTGAAGGATTTATCTAGTTAATTCACGTAAGTTGTGTGATTTCTGCAGTATGTACCTGACGAGATGCAGCGAAATATGCCAGGCAATAAATCGTGCAATCTATTGTTTGTGTCTTCGTTATTCAAAGGAGACGTGGTCGAGCGTCTGTGTAACCAGATTGAGAAGGCGGGCGAACAGACTGAGAACCCGTATGTGGAAACAATGATTATATGGGGGATCGGCATGGATGTTGGAAGAATTTCAAAACTGACAGGGGATACCAGGAGAATGTTCAGTTAAATAGCGGTGGGAACGATTAGTATTATGACTCGTCGCTGGCTGTTGAACGAAGAGATGGAGCGCGTATGGGAATGTTCTGAGTGCAGTGATGTCGGTTCTTAGCTCAACTCAACTCAAGTATAAAACCTCTTTTCTTATAATATTCTTCAGACAGCGAAGAAGTATCTTTCTATAAAAGTTAGCGGCGCCGTATTTAAAAAAATAATGATACAAATAGCATACACTGTTAATCGCTAGACATGTGATGTGAAATAGAACTACTCAAATAATGATAATGATAGTTGTGTTGTTATATTCCATGGACACACAAGTGATATTTCACTCGTGGGTGATGGCTTACCACGAGCAGGAAAGTAATTGAGTTGGGAACACCACATGGGAGAACATTGTAACAAATAATTCATTAATTCCCCGTGATTATAAGAAAGCTAAGTTTGAGTTACAGCAGGTGTTATGCAGCAGTATTGGGGAAATTAATATTCTACAATTTAGCCTACAATAATGAACATCCATAAACTAAGCTTATTGAGTAAGTATTCAGGACTAATTATATTTATTTCATGAATTGTAAATTACAATGTTAATGCTATTGGTTGTAATAGTGAGATTCTAGACATGTGAAGGCGCCTGACAATGTTTTTCCTGATGGGTATCGTGTGGTTTGAAGAAGTTATCATTAGGGAGGCCCACTCCGATAGCTGTAGATAGGTAACGGTAACACAATTAAAGATATCGGTGTATGTGTAACATTAAATACTGAAATAATGAATACAGTTTCATGAGTGTCACATGGTGATAATGAGGCACGGGGTGGTGTTTATTATTTTGGTGATGAACGAACGAACGAACAGACTTTATTTTCAAAGGGTAACAAATTGGGCACGCAGGCCCGTCTTACATTCGGCCCTTCCAATCATTCATCTTTCTTTCATCAACAGTGCATAGGAAAAAACATTGTCACATGAATTTTGTAAACATAAACAATGCATATTACTATGTTATGAGACACATCCACCACCCACCCACACATCCCCCATTCACTCCAACTTCCCCACCCAAACACACACACATACAATACATTCCCCCACCCATCCACCACATCCCTACACCTACACATCTCCCCACCCACACACACCTCTCACCCACCACACATCCCATCCACCCACACCCAAGCACACATACATTCAATAACCCACACATCCCCCACCTACACACATCTCCCCACCCACTCACATATCCTCTACCCGTCCCATTTCCCACCAACAATCACTCGCCCAATATCCTCCTCCACCCACACACCTCCAACCACCCAACCAAACACACATTCCTCAGCCACACACATGTCTCCCCGTCAACTCACATATTCCGCACCTACCCACACACAAATTCCGCACTCACCCACATAATCTCCCATCTCCCCCAGCCCACTCACAGATCCCGAGCCCGCACCTACAAACATCCCCCACCATCTCCTAACCTGCACACACTCACCCACCCACATATCCTCTACCCACCCACACATCCTCTACCCACCTATCCCCCAACCAAACATCCCTTAACCACACACCCTTACTCATATACAATCACCCACCCACACATCCTCTACCCAACCACACATCATCCACCCAACCACACATCCTCCATCCACCCATTCCCCCAGCCACACATCCCTTAACCACACACCCCTACCCATATATACACACATCCTCACCCACGCACAATCTCCCCACCCATACAAACATCCCTCACACACATCCCCACCCACCAACACATTCCCCATTCACAAACACACACCTCCCATCCACGCACACACAACCCATACATTCATCCCCTCACACATCCCTAGACACACGTACTTATCCCTCAACCACTAACACCCACACATCCCTTACCCACTCATCAACACATACATCTCCTATCTACCCACCCACACTCACACATCCCAACCACCCATCTAAGCACACATCCCCCACCCTCACACACATCCTTCACCCACCCACAAACCAACCACACCTTCACCCACCCACACAAACATCATTTAACCACACCCAGCTCCCCTCCCACACAATACCACACCCACACACATCCCAAAGACACATCCCTCACCCACACACACATCTATCCTCACATCTCCTACCCATCCACACATCCCCCAACTACAATCACCCTCACTACCCACACATACATCCTTCATTCAGCCACACACACCCCCACCCAGCCAGACATATCCCCCACCCACACACACATCTCCAAATCCATCACCCACACCCATCACACACCCCTCCCCCAACCCACACCCCCACACACACATTCACCCACACATCTCTCACCCACACACACTCCCCACCCATCCACCCAAACATCCCACACCCATACACATCCCTCACCCGCACACACATCCCCAAACCCACAACCACCCCCACCTGCACACATCTCCCACCCACCACATATCCGCACACCCACATCTCCCCACCCACACATATACCTCCACCCATTCCATAACCCACCATCAATCATCCACCAATATATCCTTCTCCACCCACTCACCCACAACCACCTACACAAACACACATCCCCACCCACAAACACATCTCCCCATACACCCATACATCTCGCACGCACCCACACACAATCCCCCACCCACCCACACACAACCCCCCACCCACCCATACAAACCCACCCCTCCCACCCACACATCCTGAGCCCACCCACACACATCACGAATCCACCCACACACACATCCCCCGATCCCCCAACCTACTATTATGATCAAACTCCCACACTTTACACACACATACAGTGACGATTGTCGTGAGCATTGTCGCAAAATTGTAAAGAAAATGGAGAAAAATTGCACATATACATTTTGTAACTTAAAAATTAGTGATGCAATTCAACTCTCCCCCCCCCTCTCTCTCTCTCTCTCTCTCTCTCTCTCTCTCTCTCTCTCTCTCTCTCTCTCTCTCTCTCTCTCTCTCTCTCTCTCTCTCTCTCTCTCACACTAACGCTCTCACTCACATTACAGTAATGTTATATTATACATGATAAAATCAAGTGTCATACATACAAAATGATAATGTGAAAGATGAAAATACACAAAAAATATGGAATGGCATGTTACAGGACACGCGAGCACTGAATTCTCTCTCTCTCTCTCTCTCTCTCTCTCTCTCTCTCTCTCTCTCTCTCTCTCTCTCTCTCTCTCTCTCTTACACAGGCACACACACATTCCCCACACACACACATATCCCTCACATACACACCCATACATACATCCTCACATCTAGACAAATACTTGATGCCTCACACATGTACATACACACACCCACACACATCATACCCACGCAATAAACACACCTGCACACATCCATATACTTACTCACACGTACTCACATAACACCCGAATATACACTCCCTCGCATACACTGCATGCATGCACACTTACACATACAAAGATATACAATACATACACAAGCACACACACACAGACTCATCCATACACACATACACACACGCACATGCATATAAACGCATATAAACACATGAACGCACACTTTAACACACGTACAGACATACACACAGAGTCACACACAGATACATGTACACACATATACACCCATACACACATCCAGACATGCACACACATACATTACACTTTCTCATGCACTCTCTCATTCACCCACGCTCTCTCTTTTACCCACTCGCTCGCTCTCACACTCACTCATTCGTGCACATACACGCATACCCACAAATTCTCTCTCACTCACTCACGCTCCCTTACTCACTCATTTACTCGATGACTCTCTAACTCACACTCACTCACTAACTTTCACACTCTATCACACAGACAGGCAGACACACAACACACCCACTCTCTCAGATTCACTCATTCTCTAACTAAATCTCTCACCACATATGTCCACACACTCACTCACTTTTACACTCACCCAGGCACACGCGCATGCATACTCTCTCACTCTCTCTATCATACTAATTCTTCCACTCACACTCTTTCTCACTCACTCTCACACCCACTGTCTCGTTCACACACATACAGTGAAGAATGATAGTGGAAAAATGATACTAGTAGGTGACTTATGGAGGCATATAGTCGGTATGAAGTAAGTATTGAAAGAGTTTTCGGTTGAATGTGTAGGGACTCATTGGTGCTTTCAGTTCTGTTGGAAGGCTATTCCACAAGTGAGCACCAGAATATGCGGAACAAGTTTTGTATAAGTCCAATCTAGGCTTAGGAAGCTGTAATAAATTTAAGCGCTTACTGTTCATTGCATTAGATTGAATTAACGGTAGAAGATACTCTGGGGTATTTTCAGATATAATTTTATTCACTAATTTGGCTTTGTTAAAAAGGAAGCGCTTTTGAAGTGGTAGAAGTCTTAGATGGCTGTATAATTTATTACTTTCAACGTGCTTTATGCTAGAAACTAGACGTATAGCGCGGTTTTGAAGCGAACACAATCGTTTCATATTAGATTTAGGGCAGCCATCCCAGACTGTGGAACAATAATCGAGAGGTGATTGGATATAGGATGCATAGAATATTTTACGTGTGCTTTCATCCAAAAAGTGTTGAATTTTAGCAAGTTGGTAAACTTTTTGTGCTATTCTCTTGGTAAGGACGTGAACATGAGGGCTCCAGTTTAAATGTCTGTCAATTAAAAGACCTAATGTTTTATGTTCATTTACATTAATTATAGGTAACGTGTCCACGTGGAGCTCGAGCGGTGTCCCAGTTATGGCTAGGGTCTGTAGTTTTTGTCTGGTCGTTATTAGCATGGATTTGGTTTTGTCGATGTTAATTAACATGATGAAAATAAATTGATTGTAGTCTATGGGGATTAAACTAATCAAATATGGAATGCACAGTCAAGAAAATCGCAGTACACTTGTATACGGTTACAGTATGTAATGAATTCAGATTTATTAGAATGGTGCTGCACAATATAAATATGACATAATGTTTGTGAAGTGCAGGGCATTTTAGGATACATATGTATTCAAGGAAGGAACATGGAATGCTATGGACCGACAGCGACAGAGTGTATGAAATAATATACTTCTAAGTCGTCCGAATACAGAACAATCATAATTACTTCAACCGGTATAACAGTTTACATTAAATGTGAGGAGTCTCTATAGTGAAGTGGTCAAGCGGTTTGACTCGGGCTCCGAAGGTTGTGGGATCGATTCCGGGCAGCGTCCTTCGGTTCACGAGTGACATTTTTCGGAGACTCCTGTGGGTCGTCGCTAGAGCTACGGAGTTCGTGCTTTGTGCGTCGCTTTCCGTGCTGCGGAAATAGACCTAGCCATATGGGATAAAACCCGGTGCAATGAAGTCGACCCTGTCGACAATTTTTTTTTTTTTTTTTTAGATCAAATGTGGCTCTACGTCTGTGCAATACAGGGAAACAAGTGCTGTAATTAAAATTGGTGTTAATAAAAATGTAAAGTGTAGTTGGAGATATGGAATACATCAAATATGATGTACATGAGTAAAGTCATTTGTTGATATATGAAGAGTTTCATTGTGGGCAGAAGTGCACAGTGCACCTACGGTATGATGGATCAGGGCCACGCAATATCCATTCCATTTATCTAATGTGTTCTCCAGGAGGGCTGAGGCACTGAAACCTCTTGTCCCCTGGTAGATGATGCCTGTCAGGTATTACACCGGCCCATCAAGGAGAAGGAAATCTCCGATTATAAACACCCCAAGTTTAAGGTGAACCTACGTGGCGAGGGTTTAATGGCCACGGGTGAGGTCAGAGGGAAGACAAGGAGAACTTTCAATCAGATGGCGGTGGGAACGATAAGTATTGTGACTCTTCGCTGGCTGTTGAAAAAGGGGACGGTGTGCGTATTGGAATGTCATGAGTGTAGTGATGTCAGTTCTTAGCTAAACTCAACTCAACTCAATTTCCAGTGTTGAATAGTTGTTGTTTGTACAGCGCAAAGCGGCAAAACTTAAACTAGTTGATGTATAATCACTGTAGGAGGAAGATAACTGTGCACTTACCGTATAATAGATCAGGACACCTTAATGGTTTGTGTTTGTGTGCACAACAGCAAATACAGGACGTGTAGAATATTGGGCTAAGGAGAAAAATGTGATGTTTGATTGTGGCTGTATTATGTACTCAGTAGTGGTAGTGGTGTAAGGCAGAGAGCGAGATGTGGCCTGAATGGAGGTACGACAGACAAGAACTAAGTGAGAAGACCATACCGTGGTGTGCCGGTGAGATATCGGTGACTTGAGATGTGGCCTGAATGGAGGTACGACAGACAAGAACTAAGTGAGAAGACCATACCGTGGTGTGCCGGTGAGATATCGGTGACTTGAGATGTGGCCTGAATGGAGGTACGACAGACCAGAACTAAGTGAGAAGACCATACCGTGGTGTGCCGGTGAGATAGAGGTGACTTGAGATGAATTATTGCAAACATAATTTGATCATGTGTAGGCAGTGAGCTTATAATGCTTTCCTTCAAACATGTTTGCAACACGTGATGTCAGGGATATAGATGTTGTGGGAATTTATGCGGGGGAATTAGTCAGATTATTATCAGTCTAAATGCATTGTTTATGTTGTGTGGGTACACCCAGACAATGTTGAGATGTTGTGTCTTGTTCAGTGAGCCAACCTACCTGAGTGTTTCACTGGCTGCATGGTAAGAAATATTTTAGAGATGTCTTTTGTCCGTAGTTTCGTATCAGAACTCGGGCAGAACACCAGTTAGTCGATTAGTCAGTTTTATCTACAAGAGCATCTATTATTTGAGTGCTTGGTGTTGTGTGTGTGAGTGTGTGTGTGTGTGTGTGTGTGTGTATGTGTGTGTGTGTGTGTGGATGTGGGTGTGGGTGTGTGTTTTTCTGTTGCACCTACATTTCTAGCTGTATCGTAAATTTTGTTTGTACCTCGCATGTCTAGGTGTACCATACATTTTTTATTCCGTACATTTTTAGGTGTATCATGCATTTTTATACCTCACATTTCTAGATGTATCATACATATCTATACCTCATATTTCTAGCTGTAACAAACATTTGTATACGTTACATTTCTAGCTGTACCATACATTTTATACCTCACATTTCTAGCTGTACCATACATTTTATACCTCACATTTCTAGCTGTACCATACATTTAGTACCTCACATTTCTAGCTGTTCCATATATTTTAAATAGCTTACATTTCTAGCTGTACCATGCAATTTCGTGGTGCATTAAAGTTTTTGTTATACTATACATCTTTTCTGTGCCATACATTTGTTGTTGCACTTCAGATTCTTGCCCTACTGCAGATTTTGAATTTTAATAAAGGTTAATAAAGATCATTCGATGTGTTTTCTTGTTGGCTAGTTTAGTATTTATGGGCTATGGTTGAACATTCGCTTTTGTTGTTTCAGATAAGTTTTTTTTATCTACTAACTGGGTTAAGAGGCACACATTCTCAGCAGCCTCTATCTCGGATCCCTGGAATGTCTTCTTCTATTTGCTTTCCCTGTTGTGGTATTCCGGGGACGCTGCCTAGTTTCTTCTCTTTATTCATATTTTATTTCCCTTTCTCCTTTAAAGCTTTTCCCTTGGGCTCGAATTCAATCATCGTCGCGTTCACTGTCCGATGTCATCGTTTTTTTCTCGGTGTCACACACACACACACACACGCGCGCGCGCGCGCACGCGAGGGCGAGTCAATAAGTAAATTACACAGTTCTATGGGATGGCAGGTAAATGTAGTTGGTGTTTTCTACTGGTGTCATTAGGTGACAGCGACATCGAAACTTATTTTCCCGTTTGTCAGGTGGCGTTGGGTGTCTCATGCGCATATGCAGCGAATAAACAAAATGGCGACTGTACTTACGGAGTGTACAACTAAAGAGCAATGCGCTGTTGTGCGTTTTTTGTGGACAAAAGGACTGCCTGCAAAGGACATTCATAAGGAAATGCTTCCTGTTTATGCTGACAAATGTTTGTCCCGTAAAGCGGTGCATAGCTGGGTAGAAACATTTCTCAAGAACGCGCTAAATTTGTTGATGAAATCCGTTCTGGTCGTCCTGTTGAGATTGCAACAGAAGCATCCGTGCAGCGGGTGGAGGAAATGATTAGAGGTGACAGGCGAGTAACGGTAGATTCTGTAGCATCTGCAATAGGGTGTTTACATGGTTCAGCATACAGCATAATGCATGAACGATTGAAATTTCGAGGACTGCTGACTAGAGGAGTGTTGCTTCTTCATGACAATGCCAGACCACATACGGCTCAATTAACTCAGGAAAAAATTAACCAGCTAAGGTGGGAAGTTCTGGAACATCCACCTTACAGCCCCGACTTAGTCCCTAGCGATTTCCACCTTTTTGGTCCACTGAAAATCCACCTTGGCGGGAGACATTTCGCAAATGACGCCGAAGTTGAATGTATGTACAAAAATAAACAGGTTTCAAGTTGTTACATATTTAGTTATTTTTCTACAGCCATTTGTGACTTACATATTGACTTCCCTTCTTTTATATATATATATATATATATATATATATATATATATATATATATATATATATATATATATATATATATATAGCATCCATTAACCATGTCACATACCATATGGACACATATGACTTTTGTATATATAAAATGTCACGCATAAAAGACATAATATTCGTTGTGTATATCAAATATCACACATATAGCATTGTACCCGGCAGCCATGTCAAGTCTCCACTCATTAAAAGAAACACGTCCCCATCTGGAAACTGCAGTGGCTCTGTGGTGTGCTGGAACCATCACATTGTGTGGTAGTCTTCCCCTCTGTGGTGTGCTGGGACCATCACATTGTGTGGTCAGTCTTCCCCTCTGTGCTGGGACCATCACATTGTGTGATCAGTCTTCCCCTCTGTTGTGTGCTGGGACCATCACACTGTGTGGTTAGTCTCCCCCTCAGTGGTGTGCTGGGACCATCACATTGTGTGATCAGTCTTCCCCTCTGTGGTGTGCTGGGACCACCACATTGTGTGGTCAGTCTTCCTTTCTGTGGTGTGCTGAGACCATCACATTGTGTGGTCAGTCTTCCCCTCTGTGGTGTGCTGGGACCATCACATTGTGTGGTCAGTCTTCCAATTTATGGTGTACTGGGACCATCACATTGTGTGGTCAGTCTTCCCCTCTGTGCTGGGACCACCACATTGTGTGGTCAGTCTTCCCCTCTGTGCTGGGACCATCAGATTGTGTGGTCAGTCTTCCCCCCTGTGCTGGGACCATCACATTGTGTGGTCAGTCTTCCCCTCTGTGCTGGGACCACCACATTGTGTGGTCAGTCTTCCCCTCTGTGCTGGGACCATCACATTGTGTGGTCAGTATTCCCCTCTGTTGTGTGCTGGGACCATCACATTGTGTGGTCAGTCTTCCCCTCTGTGCTGGGACCATCACATTGTGTGGTCAGTCTTCCCCTCTGTGATGTGCTGGGACCATCACATTGTGTGGTCAGTCTCCCCCTCTGTGGTGTGCTGGGACCACCCCATTGTGTGGTCAGTCTTCCCCTCTGTGCTGGGACCATCACATTGTGTGATCAGTCTTCCCCTCTGTGGTGTGCTGGGACCATCACATTGTGTGATCAGTCTTCCCCTCTGTGGTGTGCTGGGACCACCCCATTGTGTGGTCAGTCTTCCCTTCTGTGGTGTGCTGGGACCATCACATTGTGTGGTCAGTCTTCCCCTCTGTGGTGTGCTGGGACCATCACATTGTGTGGTCAGTCTTCCAATTTATGGTGTACTGAGACCATCACATTGTGTGGTCAGTCTTCCAATTTATGGTGTACTGGGACCATCACATTGTGTGGTCAGTCTTCCAATTTATGGTGTACTGGGACCATCACATTGTGTGGTCAGTCTTCCCCTCTGTGGTGTGCCGGTACCATCACATTGTGTGGTCAGTCTTCCCCTCTGTGGTGTGCTGGGACCATCACATTGTGTGGTCAGTCTTCTCTACCGCCCGATATTATTTATGTACACATATTTATTACACTCACATGACAGGAAAATGTGGGACCCATTGTATGATGGACCCACTTTATGACGGACCCACTGTATGATGGACCCACTGTATGATGGACCCACTGTATGATGGACCCACTGTATGACGGACCTACTGTATGATGGACCCACTGTATGATAGACCCATGTGGCAGAGTAGTTAGTGCGTCTTCTGTTAAGACAGATGTGGGTTCAACCCCCGATAGAGAAAGGAACATTGTCCCTACATGTGCGGCTCTGTGGTTGACCCACTTTCAAGAAATGGGAACGAGATAATGTCGAAATTTGTTTTCTATTCCATTATTTGAAAACAAAATGATGGTCTGACTGCCATGATTCTACTTAGCTAGTTATTTTGGCTCATTGTCAGTTGGTAACACCGATGTCTCAACCGTCGATTTTCTCGATTGGTTCTATTTGGGGCTCGTACAGTGTATTTATTTCTCCTTGCGTAGATTGGGCTGCGGTTTCGCTTCCCGGGGTCTGCGTTTTCTGTCTTGGTGCGAATTTCATCTTTGGTGACGTTTCTCTTGTCTGGATGTATATCATGTTTCACTGGATGCGTGGCTACATTGGGGCAGCCTTTACACTGGATGCATGGCTACATTTCAGCAGCTTATACACTGGATGCATGGCTACTTTAGAGCAGCCGGTCCAATAGTTATTTTGTGGGGCATCTTTATAATCATGCCTGACCAACGGATCCCTTCTCTATTCCGTAACAGACGGCGGATATGACATTCCTGGTGTTACTAATGCAGTGACCTAGAGGGCGTCACTGATTGGTTCTCAAGGGGAGATCGAGTCTGAGGACATCTTTGAATACGCTAGCGTGGCCCAGTCGTGTGATGATAGTGTGGCCCAATAGTATGAGACAATTGGTGATAATCTGGCCAGTCCATATGACACTGTTGTGGATGACGTTATAATATCAGTACAGTGAGACTATACATGAGTGTAGTGTGGAACTGTTATAGTGGGAAGTGGAATATGGAACAGTTGTAGTGGAGAATGAAGTATGGAACTGCTGTAGTGTGAAGTGGAGTATGGAACAGTTGTAGTGGAGAGTAGAATATGGAAATGTTGTAGTGGATAGTTAGTTTAGTTAGTCGGCGCATAGGGCAGAAGTCATGGCTCTCCATGTCCGGCGGTTCGCTGCTAACTGTTGTAGATCTTGGATGTTTACTTTGCCTTTGAATGAGCCTTCTCTGATGATGGTTCTACGCAGGGTCTCTCTTGGTCTTCTCCGTTTTCGTTTCCCTACCGGTGACCATACGAGGGCTTGGTAGGGGAGTCTTGTCTTGTCCATTCTGAGTACATGGCCGATGTAGTTCCAACGGCGTCTTCTTATAAAATTGGATACTGTATCTTCCTTAGTCTCTTGTCTTATTTGCGCATTGGTTCTGAAGTCTGTCCAGTGGATTTTTAGAAATCTTCTAAGACATTTGTTCTCAAAATTATCTAATTTTTTTTTTATCTAAAGCTACCGTTGATTTCCAACTTTCACATCCATACGTTAGCACTGGAATCACACAAGAGTTGAAGATTTTCAGTTTCGTGTTTGCTGAGTGTCTTTGACTTCCAGATGTTTGACAGTTTATTGAAGGCACTAGATGCCAGCGCGATTCTAAATGATATTTCTGGTGTTGAGTCCCCTGTAGATGTCATTTTGTTTCCTAGGTATGTGAAGCTGTTGACTTTTTCAAGAACGTAGTTGTTTAATTTGGTGTAATCTGAATTGTTGGTAAGATCGATAGTTTTTGTTTTTGTGGTGTTAATTTGGAGACCAATTTGCCCTGGAACATTTTGGAGATGGTTTATTTTCTCTTGGGCATCTGGGTGTGTTGAAATCAAAAGCACTATGTCGTCGGCAAAGTCCAGGTCTTCTAGAATTTTGTCAACCCAATGGATACCCATATTTGTGTTGTTTGTGCATTTGCGCATGACCCAATCGATAGTTATTCCAAAGAGCATCGGTGACAAGACACAACCCTGGTTCACTCCTGTTTCGACTGAGAACCAGTCAGAGTTGCCTGCTTCTGTTCTTACACAGCAACGTGTCTCTTTGTAGAAAGATTTTATGACGTTGTTATATTTGGTAGGGAAACCATAGATGTTAAGTAGATTTCAAAGTGAAGGACGATGGATACTGTCGAAGGCTTTTTGAAAGTCGACAAAGTTGGTGATTAATTTCGACTGGAATTCTACGGTGTCTTCAATGATTATTCTGAGGGTGAAAATGTGGTCTATGCATGACCGTTTTGGTCTGAAGCCTGCTTGTTCTTCTCTGAGCCTTTCGTCAATAGCCTTTTTCAATCTCTCAAGTAACATACTACAAAAAGTTTTCCTGGTGTTGTTGTTTGTCCATCAAGAATGATGATGACCATTCATTTCATCCAGTGGGGTTGAAGGTGTGGAGCCGTGGGTTCTAAGATGGCTGATAAGGCCTATTTTGGCTCGAAATGTTCTTTGACAATGTGGGCAAAGAATGCTTGACGTCTCTGGAGGAGGATTTCCTGCAGTGGTTTTTCTGTCCTGCCTTTTCTTCACAGCTCTTGCAGTCCTGGTTGCCTCACATATGACTGCACCTTTGTGCAATGATGCACGCCACGAATTTCGGTCTCTGGCTGCAGCCTCCCAGGTGTCATGATGAATTCCAAAAGCATTCAGTGAAATTTTCAGAGTGTCTTTAAAACGTTTCCTCTGGCCACCTTGGGAACGTTTACCACAACGCAGTTCGCTGTAGAAAATTCGTTTAGGGAGCCTGTGATCTGCCATGCGAGTCAAGTGACCAGCCCAGCGAATCTGATTCTTCATCAGTAGAGTGTGGATACTGGGCATGGATGCTCTTTCTAGGACTTCAGTGTCTGGAATCTTGTCTTGCCATTTAATCTTCAGGAGCTTCCTTAGGCAGACTGTGTGGAAGTGGTTTAATTTCCTAGCGTGTCGCTGATAAACAGTCCAGGTTTCACAAGCATATAGCAGTGTGGATAATACAACTGCTTTGTAGACTTTTAGCTTTGTTTGCAGGCTTATTCCAGTTCTGTCCCATACATTCTTGTACAGTCTGCCAAAGGCTGCACTGGCCTTGGAGATTCTTGCATTCACTTCGTCATCGATTGTGGCAGCTTGTGACACGGTGCTGCCAAGATAGGTGAATTTGTCCACAACACTTAGTCTATGATCATTCACTTTGATATTCGGCACAGTGTGATTATTCCCTGGAGCTGGCTGGTACATAACTACAGTCTTCTCCAAGTTGATATTGAGCCCAAAGTTGGCACAGGCATGTGAGAAAGCTGAAACATTATGTTGCATGTCCGCCTCTGAGTTGGCGTATAGAGCGCAATCATCAGCAAACAGGAGCTCTCTGACGGTGCCGCTGTTAATTTTGGTTTTAGCTTTCAGCCTTTTGAGATTGAATAACTTTCCATCCATACGGTAGGTGATGTCTATTCCAATGTCGTCGTTCTCGAAGGCATTCATCAACATGGCTGAAAACATGAGGCTGAACAGTGTTGTTGCCAGGACACATCCTTGCTTCACTCCATTGGTGACAGGAAAGGGTTCAGACAGTTCACCATTTTCCTGTACTCTTGCCTGCATGCCGTCATGAAATAGCCGCACTATTTGGACAAACTTTCGTGGACAGCCATATTTTGCCATAATCTTCCACAGTCCTTCTCTGCTGACTGTATCAAAAGCCTTGGTAAGGTCAATGAAAGTGGAGAACATTTCGCAGTTCTGTTCCTGACATTTCTCTTGCCTTGCAGCGAAAATCATGTCAACAGTTCCACGTTCTTTTCTGAAGCCACATTGACTCTCAGGAAGAAGACCTTGATCGAGATGGGCTGTGAGGCGATTGAGAAGAATTCTGGCGAGTATCTTCCCTGCAATTGAAAGCAAGGAGATGCCTCGGTGGTTGTCACAGGATTGGCGGTTTGCTTTACGTTTGTAAAGGTGGACTATTGACGCGTCCTTAAAATCTTGTGGCATGGTCTCGTTCATCCATATGTTTGTGAAGACTTGGTGAAGCTGCTCTGTTAGGACCGGCCCACCTGCCTTGTATATCTCTGCTGGGATGGAGTCAGGACCAGGTGCCTTGCCGCTGGAGAGTTGCTGGATGGCTTTGTTTATTTCCACTATGGTTGGCAGGTCATCAAGTGTCTCATTGGTGGGAACTTGAGGAAGGCAGTTGATGGTTTCATCATCGAAGAAGGAAGTTGCGTTTAAGATTTTGCTGAAATGCTCTGCCCAGCGTTGGAGGATTTCTTTCTTATCGGTGAACAGTGTTCCCCCGTCTGCACTGAGGAGGGGAACTATGCCTGGTGATGAAGGACCATAGACCGCTTTCAGTGAGTCGTAGAAGTTTTTCATATCATGTCTGTCAGCAAAGCCCTGAATTTCCTGGTACTGACAATAGAGTGATACCATGCCAATTATTTCAATCAGACATATCGCCTTTTTTAAGCAGTTTGAAAATTACACCATCCTTCCACTGTTGTGGTGGGGATTCACTTTGCCAGATTTCATTGATCAGCTGTAACAAACGTTGTAAGGTATTCTCATCTGCTGCTTTGAGCATTTTTCCTGAGATGTCGTCTTCACCAACAGCTTTGTTGTTCTTCAATTTTTTTTATGACTGCTTTAATCTCTTCCATGGTGAATGACTCGCAGGAGGCATCTAGTGGGGGAATAGTAATTTCTCCATCCAGGTTTGGAACAGTATCAGGCTGCGGTCTGTTTAATATTTCTTTGAAATGTTCTGCCCATCGTTGCTTTTGAAGTCCATCGGATAACAATTGATTGCCTTGTTTGTCTTTGATGGGTATATTTGGTGTAGGTGAGTGATTGCATAATTGCTTCATGATATGGAATACGGCTCTGTTGTTTCCAGTTCTGGCAGCTGCTTCGGCTTCGGAGGCCAGGCTGTGAATAAAGTTCTGTTTGTCTTTTCGTGCGCTTGATTTCACCTCTTTATCCAACAAAGAGTATTTATGCTTATGGGTTTCATATGTAGATGAAGATGTTTCTTTTGCAGAAAGAAGTGTTAGTTTTGCTCGTTTTCTTTCTTGTATTTTCGTCCAGGTGTTATCGCTTAGCCACTTCTTCTTCTGTCTTTGTACGTAGCCGACTGTGTTTGTTGCAGCATTTAGCAAGGTATTTTTAAGGAAATTCCAATTTTCTTCAATGTTGTTTTTAATATTCGCATTGCTCGATATACTTTCTTTGTTAGCGTAGATGTTTTGTACCTCTGAATTGAATGCGAGTTGGTGTTCTTTAGTCAGTAGGGACTGTGAGTTTATTTTCCTAATTCTGGGTGATCTGTGCAGAGTCTTAAGCTTTATTTTTAGTTTGGCAATGCAGAGATTGTGATCACTGCCAACGTCTGCTCCTCTGTAAGCTCTGACCTCTTGTACTGATGAACGGAATTTGGCACTAATGCAAATATGGTCTATCTGATTGTGCTACTATCAGGCGAGATCCGCGTGATGTTGTGTATATCTTTATGCGGAAATAGAGAGTTTGCTATTATCAGATTTGCTATTTCACAGAATTCTAGCAGTCTCTCTCCGTTTTGGTTCATATCCCCTAAGCCGTGAATTCCCATATATCTCTCAACACCCTTATTGTCAGACCCTATCTTGGCGTTGAAATCACCCATTACAACAACAATGTCGTGTTTGGGAGATGAGTTGAAGGTACCAATTAGTTATTCATAGAAATTATCTTTGTTGGTGTCTGTATCGTCGTTGGTAGGTGCGCAGCACTGTATGATTGTTAGCTTGAAATATTTTGTTTGGTAACGCGCTGTTATGATTCTATCATTTAGGTGGTTCCCAGCTGATCAGTGATCTTTCTGCATTTTTTGACATGATGATAGCGACTCCGTTCAAATGATGGTTGTCGGTTCTTCCTGAATAAATTATGTGTCTTTGTTCACAGTTGAGAAATGTCTTACCTGAGTCAGTCCATCTGCACTCGCTAACCCCGAGAATCTCTAGGTTGTATTCATTCATAACACTACACACCTGGGTAGTTTTCCCCGTCTGGTACATAGTTCTGACTTTCCAATAACCAATCTTGAAAGTATCCTTGGAGTTTAAACGTTCCAACAACCAATCTTGAAATATCCTTGGAAGTTAACAAGTTTGAGCGAAGCAGCATAACATTTAGAGCCAGAAATCTGATTCTGAAACAACGGGAAGTTTTATGATGGCGGTTTGTCGAGCCACCGATCAACCGTCCCAAGCCAAGATAGAAAGGAACACGTCCCGCCATCTTGACCTAGACCGGAAACTCCGGTGGATAGTGTAGTATAGAATTGTTATAGTGGAGAGTAGAATATTGGAAATGTTGTAGTGGAGAGTGTAGTATGGAATTGTTGTAGTGGAGAGTAGACTATATTAATGTTGTACTGGGGAGTGTAGTATGGGATTGTTGTAGTGGAGAGTAGAATATGGAAATATTGCAGTGGAGAGTAGAATATGGAACTGTTGTAGTGGAGAGTAGAATATGGAAATGTTGTAGTGGAGAGTGTAGTATGCAATTGTTGTAGTGGAGAGTAGAATATGGAAATGTTGTAGTGGAGAGTGTAGTATTGAATTGTTGTAGTGGAGAGTAGAATATGAAAATGTTGTAGTGGAGAGTGGCGTATGGAACTGTTGGAGTGGAGAGTTGAGTATGGAACTGTTGGAGTGTAGATTGGAACATGGAACTAATTGAGTGGAGAGTGGAACATGGAACCTTTCGATTAGGGAGTGAAGTATGTAACTGTTGGAGTGGAATGTGTAGTATGGAACTGTCGGAGTGGATAGTGGAACATGGAGCGGTATTTTGCCATTGAAATGTGTATTTATGTTTCGCTGGGAAAGTACGATTGTAAAGATGTTGCCACGAGGAACTGAAACCACATAGAGGCGGAGAAATATGCTGTATGCTGCTGACGTTTTGTTGTACAGAAGAATACAGTAGCCACTTCGGGGACATATTTCTCAATGGAGGGTTTGAATCATTGAATGTTGGAACACGTGCATAATCCAGAAATAATATGTTGCGGATCTGAACAGATCGTTGTTAATGGATTGGCATAACTGAAGATGTAGAGTTGTTTTGTAAGAGATGTAAGAGATGTGATATTGCCAAACCACTTTTTGACAATGTGTTGGTTATAGCTGGCGTGTTTACTAAATTGACTTTTGCTGTCCTCACAAGGGATCAGAAAGCCTCAGCAGTTGCGAAGGCACTGGTCGTGAAACGTCATGTCAATTTACACGTTCTTTACAGGTTACACTACGAACAGGGTAGACGTTTAAAGTGTGCTGTAATTGGAGAACTATGTAGAGTGTACGCCATTCAAAAGAATCTCACCTCGCATTGATATCCACGAGGAAATGGACAATGTGAACGATTCAATATGACCTCCTGAGCCACTAGAGTTGAATCAGAAAAGAAGATGGTCTGACCATTTCGCTGAGGTCCTGCTGGTAAATAACTCGACGCCCCATGCAACTACTGGGCATTCTTCATACTGTGTGTTGTTTGGAAGAGAACTCGAGACGCCGGTATATTTTATACTTGGCACTAGTGACGAGGTTGAGGAGACTCACTTTGCAAGTTGGGTGACTGGACACCTGTCGCGTATGTATATTGCTCATGTTAGAGTAGACGAAAGATTAAGACAGTTATCCGCTGTTAGGAACCAGAGATGAGACAGAATGTAACCTTCTAAAAGACTATGAATTTAAGAAGTAGAGATGAAGTTAGAAACATGAGCCATTACACAGAGATGTGTAGGATTAAAGATTAGTATACTATAGAAAAGTATGCAGTGATAAACACTTCTGCGGTCTATATGTTATCAGAAGAATGATAGAGATTATGACATATATACTGGATGATATGTCTATATATGTGGCATCTGATTAGGATCATGGATGCTATGTCTATAAACGTGACATCTGACATAGATAATGAATACTATGTCTATATATGTTAATATGAGGGAAAACAATGATGAGTTAGTGAGCAAGACGCTGACTGCGTTCCGGCCAAAGGGGAAAAGCATTAGAGGATAAAGGTAAATAAAGTAGGAATAAAGAGAAGTAGCATAGCAACCTCCCAAGAACTAATAAGAACAGGAAAAATAAATAGGAAGACGATATTCCAGGGATCTGAGACAGAGGCATAGAATGTTGGGCGCCTCTTAACCCAGGTAATGGATAAAACAACAAGGCTGCAACACTAACGGCGAATTTTCAACTTAAGTCCATAAAAACTAAACTAGTCACCCAGAAACAACATCGAATCTCTTTGTTAACTTTTATTAAAATCCTAAATCTGCAATAGGACAAGAATGTATGGTGCAACAACAAATGTATGCACAAAGCAAAGGCGTATAATAAAACATAATATGTAATGCCCCACAAAATTGCATGGTACAGCTAGAAATGTCAGGTATAAAAAAATTGTTTGCTGTAGCTGGAAATGAGAGGTATAAAAAGCCCGTATGGCACAGCTAGAAACGTAAGGTATAAAACACACAAGTATGGTACAGCAAGAAATATAAGGTAATAAAAACAACTGTATGGTACAGCAAGAAATATAAGGTAATAAAAACAACTGTATGGTACAGCAAGAAATATAAGGTAATAAAAACAACTGTATGGTACAGCAAGAAATATAAGGTAATAAAAACAACTGTATGGTACAGCAAGAAATATAAGGTAATAAAAACAACTGTATGGTACAGCAAGAAATATAAGGTAATAAAAACAACTGTATGGTACAGCAAGAAATATAAGGTAATAAAAACAACTGTATGGTACAGCAAGAAATATAAGGTAATAAAAACAACTGTATGGTACAGCTAGAAATGACGGTACAACAAAACTCCAGGAAAGCCTTGCACTGAAACATTGGATTCTTCAATAGCTAAAACACACATTAATTAACTGGTGTTCTGCCTGGGATGTGATTCGAAACTAGGGACAACAGAAATCTCCTGAACACTTCGTACTATGCACCCAGTAAAATATTTGAGTACGATGGCTCACTCAAGAAAACACTGCATCTCAACATTGACTGGGTTTACCCACACAACATAATCAATGCTTTCATACTGATAATAATCCGACTACTTTTATCACATAAATTCTCAAAACAGGTGCATGCCTCACATGACTTTTTCCAAATATTTATCAAGGAAACCATTACAAGCCTACTGTCTACACGTGATCAAATATTTATACATTCATTCATCTCAAGTCACCGCAGTCTAACCGACACAAGACAGTGTTCCTACAGACTTCTCGCTAAGTTCTTGCCTGTGCTATTCAGGCCACATGCCATTGCCCTACATCACTAACACTGTTTAGTACTTAATTCATCCAAAATCAAACATCACATATTATCACATACCCCAATACTCTACAATTCCTCTATTTGCTGCTATGCACACAAACAACAACCATTAAGGTGTCCTGATACAGTATACCATAAATGCACAGTTCTCTTCCTCCTACAATGATGCACTTCAGTTTCTTTATTTGCCACTTTGCGCCGCACAAACATTAACTACACTAGACTGGACATGATGAGGTTTCCCTGACCTGTCACACCGTAAGCGCACCGTGCACTTCTGCCTGCAATGATACACTTAATATATCAACAAATGACTCCTCTCATGTACATTATTTCTGATGTATTCCATATTTCGTATTATACTTTACATTTTTACTAACACTAATTATAAGTACTTGTTTCCCCTGTATCGCACAAACGTACAGCCACACTTGAAGTAAACGGATATATCATTAGAAGTAATTATGATTCTTTTGCATTCGGATGTATCAGAAGTCCATTTCTTTCATACGCTATGTAGTTGTTGATCCATGGCATCAAATATTCCTTCCTACAATATGTATCCTACAATATGTATCCTACAATATGTATCCTAAAATATCCTGCACTTCACATACATGCGTGTTATATTTTTACTGCACAGCACCATTCTAGTGAGTCTGAATTAAATTACATATTATATCTGCATACCAGTGTGTTTTGCCTGTTTCTTGACTATACATTCCATATTTGATTACTTTAATCAGCATATTCATTTACACTCGTTTCATTATGATCACCAACATAATAAACATTACCCTTGTGCCTCATTATGATTATGCGGCACTCGTGAAGCAATATTCATTATTTCAGTATTTGATATAATACATACACCTATATTTATAGTAGTGTTGCTGTCGGGATGGGCCTCCCTAATAATATTTTCTTCAAATCACACGATACCCGTCTGGAAAGAACACCTGAGGTGTTTCCAAATCTCCAGGATCCTCCTATTACCACCACTAGCACTATTTTCTGCCCTTTACAGTGAACATATTTTCAGAAATGTAGAAGATATGAGGAATCACCATTGCGGGATGTAACATCAATTACATTAGATATGTGGATGATACATTATTCAAGGCAGATTATGAGCAGGATCTGGAGCATTTAGTAGATGCGGTTGTAGCACACAGTGAAAAACTAGGGTTAGGATTACCTTGTAAGAAAACACACACAGATTGTAGGTGTATCAGAAACAAGATGAACACACGCTAAGTATATAAGGACAGATGACTATATATTCATTAACTCGGAAAGGGTGGGGGGTGAGGAGATCATCAGGAGAGAGGAGTAGGAATCTCAGTAAAACGAAAGTTAAGGGAAAATATGAGTGGATTTTGGATTCTTAATAATAGAATGATACTACTGAAAATAAAGACAAAAGCTTTCGGCATAGTAATTCTTCAGACATGTGCTCCAACAACTGATTATAGTGATGAACAGCTAGAAGAATACTATAAACACCTACATTAAACACTGAAAGTCATAAAATCATCAGAAGACCTAACTATAACAGGAGACATGAACACACAGGTTGGAACAACTAATTGTAAGCAGATAGTAGGGCAACATGCTATTGGAACCAGAAACGACAGAGGATATAGGCTGATAAAGTTTTGTGAAGAACACCATCCTATTATCTGTAACATAAGTGTCCAACATAACCCTAGGAAACTGTATACATGGACAAGCCAGGGAGATAGAAAGAGAAAGCAAATTGACTACATTGTGATCAGAAATGTACTTAAAAACAATGTTAAAATTGCCACAACATACCCTTGTGCTGATAGCAACTCTTATTACAATCCTGTAGTTGTAAAATTAGAAATAAAACTTAAAAACACAGGAATAAGGATGTTTAGGACGCCTCATGAAGATATAAAAGGACTGAAACAACCAGACATAAGTCACCTATATCTGGTTGAAGTAAAAATATAAATATGATAGGTTAATCGTTGACAGCATGGAACAATATCGATATGAAAATTCTGAGGAGAAAATTAATGCAAAATGGGAATGTGGAAAAACAAGCATACTTATTGCAATACCAACTTGCCCATGAAGATAAATATGAAAAAGCAATTATTGATAGCCGATGAAATCTTGAGCAACATGACTCAAAGAAAGAAAGCAAAGAACACTCCAGAATATGCATTAAACAACAGAGAAATACGTCACATGTGCAGAGTTGCCAAAGAAGAGTGGTTGCCGTACAAGTATAAAGAAGTACAGGATCTGGAATAAAGCACAATGCGAAAGTGTTGCATGAAAATATAAAAATATTAACAAATAATAATAATAATAATAATAATAATAATAATAATAATAATAATAATAATAATATAACAGGAAATGGTTGTACGTGTGACTTGGAAACTATATATATATATATATATATATATATATATATATATATATATATATATATATATATATATATATATATATATATATATATACTTCTGCCAACTTCAATGTCTATACAACTGGCATGGATACAGTATCTATACATTTGACGCGTATACAATAGCTATGCATCTGACATGTATACATTATTCATCAATCAATCAGTTAAAGTGTATTTGCATACTCAGGACAATTCTGTGTGAATGTGATGTCCTTGTTGCTGTCATCCACAACATCATCGTATGGACAGGCCAGATTATCATACATTTCCTCAAACGTGTAAGCCACATCTTCGTCTCCAACTATGTCCTCAGACTCGATCTTCCCCGGCGATCCCCTCTGTGTTGCCCTCTGGGTTACTGCGGTAGAAGCAACAGGAATTTCATAATCGCCGTCTGTTATGGAATAGAGAAGACAACCGTTGAACAGGCATGATTATAGATAAGCTCTAGACATTATAGATAATTATTAAACTAATAAAGCACAATGCGAAACTATTAACTAATATTAACTAATTAACTATTATTACCGTCAACAGGCTACTAGGTGCAAAAGATTAATACTCGGGGGGAGAAGAACTGCAAAGAGGTGTAGCCATTATATTAGATAAGCAAACATCAAATTCTGTCAAAGGATATTGGGCTGTGTCAGAAAGAGTTATATTAGTAAAATTAAACGGAAGATCTTTTAAAATAAATGTCATTCAAGTATATGCCCCAACAAGTGAAAGCAGTGAAGAAAGCATAGAGGAATTTTATAATGACATTGAATCTGCTTTGAAGAACTGTAAAAAATCAGAAATAAATATCATAATGGGTGATTTCAACGCAAAAATAGGAAAGCAAAGCGATGGATGCAGTGTAGGCAACCATGGTTTGGGAGAGAGAAATGAAAGAGGTTACAGACTTGTAGAATGGGCAAAAGAACAAGAAATGGTGGTAGGAAACACCTGGTTTAAACAACATCCTAGAAGATTATGGACATGGAGGAGACCAGACAGCAGGATTAAAAACCAGATAGATTACATCCTGATTAGCAAAAGGTTTCGAAATGCGTTAACAGTTGTAAAAACAGTTCCAAATGCAGACTGTTACAGTGATCACAGATTAATTACTAGCACATTGAGGGTTAAGTTAAAGAAAGTCAAGTATTCAGCAGGAAACCCTAAATATGACTTGTGCAAATTGAAAACTGACAAAGAAATACAAAATAATTTTAACATAGAAGTAAAGAACAAATTTGATTTATTGTCTGATCTAGAGATCCTATTTCAAGATGTAGATGATTAATGGGAAATGCTGAAGAATTCAATCAGTTGTGCAGCAGAAAAAACTATTCCAAAAGTAAAGAAAGTGGGCCGTAAGACATGGATGACTGAAGAAATTTTGCAACTAATGGAAACAAGAAGACAGAACAAAAATAATCCTGCCAAATATGAAGAAATTCACAGAAAAGTCAGAACCTTATTTAAGGAGGCAAAAGAAACATGGCTTGAGAAAAATTTCAGAGAAATTGAAAAACAACACAACAGTAAAAATGCGAAACTAATGCACAAAAGAATTCAGGAGCTTACCAATCAAAGAACACGTACATCAGCAGGCTGCCTAAAGACAAAAGATGGAAGAGTCATAATAGAAAAAGAACAGATTTTACATGTATGGTCAGATTACGTGAAAAACCTTTATGACGATATCAGAGACGAACAGTATGATGTTCAGAATAATAATGAAGGGCCAACAATTTTGAAGATGGAGGTTCAGAATGCTCTTAATCATATGAAATCTGGCAAGACCCCCGGTCCAGACAGCGTCACAACAGAAATGATTAATGCTTTAGAAGAATATGGAATAGATAAAGTTACCAGTCTGCTTAATACAATATATGATACTGGAAATATACCTCAGGAGTTATGTAATTCTGTATTTATTGCAATCCCAAAGAAATCAGGAGCCTTGGAATGTGATCAACATCGAACAATTAGTATAATGAGTCACATCACGAAGATTTTGCTAAGAATTATCATGCAAAGAGTGAGGAGGAAAATACAACCTGAAATAGGAGAAGAACAATGTGGGTTTGTAGAAGGCAAGGGTACAGTAAATGCTGTGTATATACTGAGAACCGTAATTGAACGTTCTATAGAAGTAAACAAAGATCTACACCTTTCCTTTATTGACTACACAAAGGCTTTTGATAAAGTGAGACATGTCAACATGATAAGGATGCTTGAAGATCTACAAATTGATGGGAAAGACCTTAGACTTGTAAAAAAACATATATTGGAAACAACAAGCTGCCATAAGAGTTGATAATGAAGTAAGCCAATATCAGCCTATTAAGAGAGGTGTGAGACAGGGATGTGTAATGTCTCCAGATCTGTTTTCCCTGTAGAGTGAAAATATTTTCAGAAATATTGAAGATATGGAAGGAATCAACATTGGGGGGCGATGCATCAATAACATTAGATATGCAGATGATACAGTATTAATTGCAGACAATGAACAGGACCTGCAAAATTTAGTAGATGCGGTTGTTACACACAGTGAACAACAAGGGTTAGAATTAAATTGTAAAAAGACACAGATTATGGTCGTCACTAGGAAGAACGAAATACCACAGTGTAATATACAAGTAAATGGGAATATTCTTCAACAAGTGAATAGGTACAATTATCTCGGAACAGTGATAACATCTGATGGGAGATGCCTGGAAGAGATTAGAACAAGAATCGCCATGGCAAAAGTAGCCTTTAGCAAGATGAAAAACATACTGACCAATAAGAAGATGTCAATTGAAACGAGAAAAAGAGTGTTGAGGTGCTACATAGAGCCTGTACTTTTATATGGATGTGAAGCTTGGACAATGAGCAGCCAGGCTGAAAAACATCTGATGGCTGTAGAAATGTGGTTTCTGAGGAAAATGCAAAGAATACCATGGACAGCCAGAAAGACCAATGAACAGGTCCTACAAGAAACAAATGAAGATCGTAGACTGATCAGAGACATTAGACGTAGACAGTCACAATTTTTTGGACATGTTATGAGAGGAAATGATTTGGAGAACTTGGTGACAACTGGTAAGGTCGAGGGAAACAGACCAAGGGGAAGACCTAGAAAAAGTATCTGGATGGCTTGGCCTTGTGGCATGGTCGAGACAGAAACACGGAACTGATCCACGACTCTGGTGATCGAGTGAGATGGCAGAACATGACCGCCCACGCTTACCGGCATGGCACATGATGGTTGATGGATGGATTAAACTAAGAGTCCGACCAGCGGGTAAACATGTCCACAACATAGCTACTGTACCCGCGGCACCAATGTAGCCACACATCCAGTGTACAAGCTGCCCCAATGTAGCCCTCATCCAGTGTACAAGCTGCCCCAATGTAGCCACACATCCAGTGTACAAGCTGCCCCAATGTAGCCACGCACCCAGTGTACAAGCTGCCCCAATGTAGCCACACATCCAGTGTACAAGCTGCTCCAATGTAGCCATGCACCCAGAGTACAAGCTGCCCTAACGTAGCCACACATCCAGTGTACACGCTGTCCCAATGTAGCCACACATCCAGTGTACAAGCTGTCCCAATGTAGCCACACATCCACTGTACAAGCTGTCCCAATGTAGCCACACATCCAGTGTACAAGTTGCCCCAATGTAGCCACACATCCAGTGTACAAGTTGCCCCAATGTAGCCACACATCCAGTGTACAAGCTGCCCCAATGTAGCCACACATCCAGTGTACAAGCTGCCCCAATGTAGCCACACATCCAGTGTACAAGCTGCCCCAATGTAGCCACACATCCAGTGTACAAGCTGCTCCAATGTAGCCATGCACCCAGAGTACAAGCTGCCCTAACGTAGCCACACATCCAGTGTACACGCTGTCCCAATGTAGCCACACATCCAGTGTACAAGCTGTCCCAATGTAGCCACACATCCAGTGTACAAGCTGTCCCAATGTAGCCACACATCCAGTGTACAAGTTGCCCCAATGTAGCCACACATCCAGTGTACAAGCTGCCCCAATGTAGCCACACATCCAGTGTACAAGTTGCCCCAATGTAGCCACACATCCAGTGTACAAGGTGATGGTAGTCCCATAGCCGACACTGCTGTCGGGGTGGGAAGTGTGAGGTCTTCGTATATACTAGGTCACGAAATATGAGGTGGAGTGACCAGTTCCCGTCCTCGACACCTTCCTTTAACAAACAATTCCAGAAAATAATGTGGACATTGTCTGGTAGTCATTTCTTGAACGTGAGTCAACACCAGAGCCGTACATGTAGGGACAATGTTCCTGTCTCTGCCGGGGGTTGAACCCAACCCTGTCTTGACAGACACACACCCTAACTACTCTGCCACATGGGTCCATCATACAGTGGGTCCCACATTTTCCTGTCATGTGAATTTAATAATTATGTGTACATAGACACAATGACTTATCTTGGTTACTCTGTATCAAATATAATAGCTATTTTAATTGTTCAGAAACATATTGTCTTTAAATACGCAACCATAATTAAAATAGTGTATACGAACCCACACACACATACACACACACAGACACACACATACACACACACACACACACACAATTATATTATTGTAAACAAACATCCACACATAATTAGACTGATGTAAACAAACACGGAAGCATAATTAGATGACTTTATACAAACACACAAGCATAATTAGATTATTGTATTAAATAATTGTATACTAAAACGATGCATTCAGTATTGTATTGAACACAGGCACAGAGAGCACAGTATACTGTTGTGATGAAACACACTAATCTAACTATATGGTTGTAAATAGCCAGTAAAACAACAAAACATGTGGATAAAGACATAATAACATGCCTGGGCTGACATTCATACTATCGCTCCCCAAAATAAAAAAAACATACAACAACATAGCGTATGTGTACACACCTGACAGAGTTCGGTGGACCTCATTGCGGTCATTCCGTGACAGAAATATGTTGTCCCTGGACTCGTCGCCGCGTATTTCAGACTTGTTTGTCTGATGTCGCCTGTGAACAGTCATTTAATCTTAGCGGAGATTTAAAAAAACCCACATCGGACGTTGGTTGTGTTTGTGTCTGCTGTATTCTGTAGATGTGAATTCACTTCATGTTCCTGCTGTGATCACTACAGTCGTATTATTGAATGTTATTTACAATTCACTGTTAAGAACTCTATTTTAATGCATTATTTCGCCCTTTATTTAACGCACAGTTGCGGTCCCATAGAAGGAAAGTCCTCCCGGACAAATTAATATTTATGATTATTATGACAACGATGGTGCAGCAAGGAGTGACTAGAACCAATGGCCAACACCCAGGAAAGGCCAGCTGCATAATAATCGGATTACAAATGGCACCATTAGCATTTGGACTCATCGCTGGTTGTTGAAGATAAGGAAGGAGCGCGTATGGGAACATCCCGAGTGCTGTGTCGGTTCTTGACGCACCTCAACTCAGCTTATGGAGATATGGGACAGAAACTACACATACGGGTGGTATAGACGAATATACAGTAGTGACTTCCCCCATGGATAGCAGCCCTGCCTGGTGCCGTGGATGACTGGGGTTTGGTTCTCTGGTGGTAGTGCTGGTGGTATAACCATCATATACAGTAGGTGTGTCATCAGATGGCATAAGAACCAGGTCAAGGATGTGACCAGACACGCCATTGTGCAGGCGGGGACACTAAACCATGGGCAGTCGGTTGTGAAGATCCTACCCACCTCCCCCCCCCCCCCCCTTTACACATTAATACCTTCATAGGCGGTCCAGTCTCTATCCATACATCATACAAGGAGAATATCATAACAGTGCACCAACTCAATAGCCATAGCAAAAATCTGCTACTGCATGTGTGTGTGTTTGTGTCTCTATGTGCGTGTGTTTGTATGTGTATGTGTCTATGTAATAGAATCACACGTGGTGCATATATTCATATTGTCAAGTAGCTGGATATGTATAGAGAGAAGTAGGACAAAGACGAATAAAGGAAAGGACAGAGACAGGACATAGATAAGGACCTTTACAAGAGAATAGATAGAGAAAGACAGTATAAGGAGATAGAACTCCAAACAGTTATATGACAGGACCTAGACAGGACACGCACGTGTCATAGCTAGGACATAACTAGGACATAACGGGATTAACTCCCAAGATAGGACAGGGTACGTTAACCACGGGGACTACCTGTAAACAGACTGAACAATAGTACAGCTGAAAGTTAACGAGGACTGGACTACTGGACTACGTGTCAAGTGACCCAGCACACCGTGCGGCTGACCGCACGAGAACGGAGGACCATAGCTGAACCAGACCTGTGAATTCAGGCAGACCGGACCTGACAGTTAGAGCGACAAGACCTGGGTGTTTACTCTCGCCATCTGTGTAGTTTAGAAAGGGCGCAGTTATACGTAGCGAGTGTAAAGAATGTATTTAAGTGTTTGAATGCCATTTATGTATGTTCGAGAAACGAGCTGTATATTATGTGGAATAAATCCTAATTCATTATATACCATTCGTACGAAACGTGTTTGTGATCATGAGCTGCGAATGAAGTGACCAACATGTCTGTGTAAATTCAGGTTTCAGGTTGTTAACACATATGGTTAGTGTGTGTGTGTGTATGTGTGTGTGTGTATGTGTGTGTGTGTGTGTGTGTGTGTGTGTGTGTGTGTAATAGAATCACACGGGGTACATGCATTTATATGGGTAGATTATTTCATGTTGAAGTTTACCCGCGCGGCGCTCTGCACGACCTGCCCTTAGAACGGACACACCATACATCCAATACAGGATCGTGCCGGACATTTTAGCTACTCCACCTGAAACTCAAGCCAGACGACATACTCCCGCCACACTAAGTCCGTACAATAGTCCTCTTTCACACAGGAGGGTAATAATTATAAAGATATATTTCCTATTCTCTAATTTAAAAAAAAAAACTAGACACAATGAAGGTAAGCTTTAATATAGTGACATTAATAAAATCATTTTTATTAGACAGAAAACAAGTAGTATCACACAATAAATCTTTATCTCAAGCCATTACCATTAATATTGGAATACCTAAGGGGTCTATACTTGGCCGTCTGTTATTTGCCATTTATATAAATGATCTTCCCTTATATCTGTCGTCGTCCTGCGATCTATTTGCAGATGACTGCACAATATATACAAACGCTACTGATCTTAATGTGCTAGAATTATCCCTGCAACATGAAATAAATAGTGCAGTTAACTTGAGTCATGCAAACCGCATGCAAATATACATATCTAAAACAAGTCTATGTTAATAGGAACCAGGCAAAGACTTCACACGTTAAACTCGCATAGAACACTACAGCTGCATATTGGTACCACGCCTATAGAAAGTGTAACCGAGCACAGGGCACTGGGTCTTATCATAGATCAAAATCTATCCTTTAACTTCCATGTTCATGCTCTCGATAAACAAATCGCCAAAAAAGTATACCAACTTGCCAAAATAAAAAAATGTCCTTGACGAAAACACAAGAAAGATATTCTATACTTCCCATATACAAACACATATTGATTATTGCTCCACAATCTGGGATGGATGCTACAAAATCAATAACAAAACGCCTATATTCACTCCAGAAAAGGGCAGTGCGTCTAATTAATGGTGAAACGCTTACCGATAATTCTAACCTGCATAAACGTCTTCGGTTACTGCCACTCCACAAACGCCTACTTTTTAATAAGGCCAAACTAATTCACAAAATCCTATTTCAAAATGCCCCAAGCTACCTTTGGCCATTGTTTAAATATAATGCAAGACATAGCGAACGACTAAACTTCATGTCCCTAACCTAGGATAGACTTATTTAAAAATAGCTTAGGATACTCTGCAGCTCAGTTGTGGAACAGTCTTCCACAAGAAATCAAAGACACCACCAATCATTATTCATACATTCGCAACCTGTTTGAACACTACCTCAGAACAGACTACTTTCCCCCATAAACAAAAACATAAACAGACAATAATAATGGTAACTTATCTCAAACGACAACTAGCCAAAAAACATTCCCATAAGTGTGGAGCGTTACACCCTCCTTAGGTATTTATAATGCCCATGTTAAACATTGCCTCAGTGAGTCATTTGTTAGTGATTATTTGTCATGCGTTTTAATGCTATTGTACTTTTGTTGTCAAAATTTACTTCAAGAGTGATGTTGAATGAAAGAATGTATGAGAGGAAATAGAGAAGAAGGGCAGAATGTCAGACGGGCCTGCGTGCCCAATTCTTAACCCTTTGAAAATAAAGACTTTCGATTGTTCGTTCGTTCGATGTGCGGTTGCTAAAGATGTTGTAACGTGTGTGTGTGTGTGTCTTCCAAGTTGTTCCTCCTGATCCTTGAAGGTTGCCGCCTGGAATCCCTCCCCCGGTGGGTGGGCAATGTACCATCATGACGTACTTGTGTGCCTTACACTGCCTGATTGGCAACATGTCTGTTTCTGTTAGAAGTGGACGTCCTACCCGAAGCCAGTCCACCTCTTATGTTGAATATTCACTACATTATGTTTCCACGAGCAGAAGTCACTATAATAGTGTTGTAGCACACATGTCTACAATATTGATGTAGCATAAATCACTACAATAGTGCTGTAAGACAAATCACTACAATAGTGTAGTACAAATCAATACAATAGTGCTGCAGGACAAATCACTACAATAATGTAGCACAAATCACTACACTAGTGATGTAGGACAAATCACTACAATGGTGCTGTAGCATAAATCACTACAATAATGTAGTACAAATCAACACAATAGTGCTGTAGCATAAATCACTACAATAATGTAGTACAAATCACTACAATAGTGCTGTAAGACAAATCACTACAATAATGAAGCACAAATCACTACACTAGTGCTGTAGGACAAATCACTACAATAGTGCTGTAAGACAAATCACTACAATAATGTAGTACAAATCAATACAATAGTGCTGTAGCATAAATAACTACAATAATGTAGTACAAATCAATACAATAGTGCTGTAGCATAAATCACTACAATAATGTAGCACAAATCACTACAATAGTGCTGTAGTAACCTACCTACAAAAGACAACAGCAACTACCATAAGCACCAGCACACCAGCACCGACAACCACGGGGACGACAACAACAGCTACATCCATGATGTCAATACTGGACAGCTCTGGAGAAGATAAAATTGTGCAAGTGACTTATCAACTGTGTAACAACCGCTCAAAGATACACACACACACACACACACACACACACATATATATATATATATATATATATATATATATATATATATATATATATATATATATATATATATATATATATTAAAACGGAGAACAATGATCTAGTAAAGGGAGTCATAGTTTCTCTATACTTAGGTGCTAGAGAAAGAAGAAGAAGTGCAATGCCGACTGCGTTCGGGCCACAGCCAGGAAAGAAGAATAAAAATACAAAAGATAAAAAAGCACCTCAAATATTTTCCTCGTTTAACGAGAAAATAATAGTGTAGAAGAAGATATTTCCCAGGATTGTGCAGACGGGGAATCAAATTATTTCCTTTTTGATTACACACAAAGAATTACACCGTAGGTTGTTCTAGCCACAGTGACTATCTAAGTAGGGTATATCCACCAAATAACAAAACAATGATAATACCAATATCATTTTATTGACATTTTAGTCGACTCAATTAAACCATGGGTCACAAATTTAAAAAAAAAAACATGAGTATATGTTTTATGATCTGTATATTATAGCTATAACAAGATACCCAGCCTGGCATACTGGCTCATACAGCGATTGCCAAAAACGCAAAAAAATTATACCTGTGACTTTCCTGTTTGCAAATTAATGCTGTGGGCGACCATTTCAAACGTAGAACTCAAAATTCTAGCATAGAATTCAGTTAATCTACCCACGTGATGTTGGGAAGGCCGTTACGTTCTCGCTTATTTCTTATGTACCGACGCCAATTGTAGGTCCGATCATTTCCTTCGAATCCTGCTGGTGCGCCATCTGTCGACCTTAGTCATCATCCTGTGTCTTACAGTTGTGCTTCCGCTGTAGGATTCCATCGTCATGTGGAGACTAGTACACATCCCACCATTTTACTATTGTCTGTGCCAGACAACCAAATTTTACTCCTCTGGTGCTTGGGGTGAGTGAATGGTACTCACTTACTCCTATTCCCTTATTATTCTCTAGTCAAGGAACACAACTCTTAACAAAAATCTGTCACTTTTGGTGTCATCGCCCCAAACTATAGACTATGAATTGCCACCCCTAACAATACCACTATCCAACAATATGGTTCTGCAAGTCTCAGCTATTACCATTAAAACGTAAAGTCAAACTCATACATTGTCAGGCATCAATAGCATACAAAACTGCTACCAACCATTTACAATATAAATCCAATCAGCATTAGTCCGCACTTCAAAGTGGTGGTGCTAATGTTATGTTTGATCTCTATCTTCTTTGTTTTAACATATAATATAACTGGTGTTTGATAGTACTGTCCGGAGACTTCCGTGTAAAGAACTTTCTTGGGTGTTATTTGAAAAGTGTTTTGATTATCGTTAACTCATTTTCTGTGTAAAATTAAATGCATTTGTCACCTGCTTCATTTATGTTTCCTAATCCAAATTTTCTTAAACGTGCTTCTCCTTTTCAGCTCTTATTGTGCCTAATTCTCATTGTCATTATGACTAATCGTATCTAGTGTGTCTTGCAGCGCTCAGTAAACATCTTCAATGTCATCCTCCTGTGCTGTTGAAGTAGGTGCACATATCTGTATGAGAGTTGTGTGTTTGGATGGCCTCTAAGTCAGATAGCGAGAATTATATCATTAACAGGGTTACATCCAATTAAAGTTCTTCTTTTTGGGTTTTATCTAAACAATATGCCACACCGCCCTGGTCTTCGACGTCTTTACCACCGTATATGAAAAGACTTCCATTATCATGTTTAAAATACCATTTGCCTCTCTAGCGATGTTCACTAATTCCTAAAATTGTAATATTTAACATATAAATCTCTTCACATACTACATTAAGCTTGCCCTCATACATACTTCTCACATTCTAAGGTTCCTAGTCTCACTCTGCTTCTTAGTGTATCACATGGTGTTTCCTTGGTAATACCTGCAGGATTATCTCCGTCATCACGATTACTAGTACTGGCCCATGCGTCACACTCTTTCCCAGTGTTATCTGATCTGCATGGCCCGGGAGGATCTCACCCGCAGATCTCTTTCTTCCTCTTCTTCTTCTTCTTCTTCTTCTTCTTCTTCTTCTTCTTCTTCTTCTTCTTCTTCTTCTTCTTCTTCTTCTTCTTCTTCTTCTTATTATTATTATTATTATTATTATTATTATTATTATTATTATTATTATTTATACATTATTTCATAATTCCAGAGTTGGGAATTACATTTTATCTCAATGGCGTCAATATTCAGTGCTGAATCTCAAGTTGTTTCAGAGAGTAAGTTCTGTCGCTGGACAGTGTTTGAGACACAAGTGTGTGAGTTATGTCGCCGTTCAGTGTGTCTGACCATGGAAACAACATGTCTCAAGGAACCCCGAGACGCCTCTAGCTTGGCTGTGATTTGTAACATGTGTGGAATTCCAGACACGAATAATAAACGTGCCTTCCACCGTCAGTATAACAGCGCTGCAGTAAGACGAGTCCTCAAGGACAAACCGAAGAGTAACATCCCACATGACAACTTACACATCCCACATGACAACCTATACATACCACATGGCAACCTGCACATCCCATATAACAATTTACACATCCCATATGACAATTTACACATCCCACATGACAAGTTACACATCCCACATGGCAACCTGCACATCCCACATAACAACTTACACATCCCACATGACAACTTACACATCCCACATGACAACCTACACATCCCACATGACAACTTACACATCTCACATGACAACTTAAACATCCCACACGACAACCTACGCTTCCCACATGACAACTTACACATCCCACATTATAGCTACACATCCCACATTACAGCTTACACATCCCACATGACAACTTACACATCCCTCATTACAACTTACACATCCCACATAACAACTTACACATCTCACATGGCAACCTACACATCCCACTTGACAACTTACATATCCCAAATGGCAACTTACACATCTCACATGACAACTTACAAACCCTAGAATACAACTTACACATCCCTACATTACAACTTACAAATCCAACATTACAACTTACACATCCCACATGACAACTTAAACATCGCAAATTATACCGTACACATCCTACAATGCAACTTACACATACCACATTCAACTTACACATCCTACAATACAGCTTACACATCCCGCATGTCAACTTACACATCCCAATGACAACTTACACACACCACATGGCAACTTATACAGTCCATATTACAATTTACATACCCAACATTACGATTTACAGACCCCACATGAACATTGACACAGCTTCTTATTTCTGTGTGACGACAACAATGCCAGATCTTGACTAGTGTTTGCTGGAATTTGGTTAACCAAGAAGCAACTAAAAGTATGTCGATCTACTGGATCTACATGTGGAAGGAAACTGGCTCATTAAGATCATTATGTCTAGTAGACTTCAATAATTTGGCCACACAAACGGTGACATGTTCTTAGACAGAATGTCAGAAGACGTGGTTCCTGGAAGAAATGCTGGGGTCGACGAGCACGAGAATGCATAGGGCATTGAAGACAACTTGGGTGTAAAAAGTACGAGGCCGAGGAGCTGTCACAGGATGGAGATCTTCCTGGCAGACGGCATGAGAGTGAGATTATGTGACGGGTCAGTTACGTGATGACGAACCCGCGTACAATGAAGTCTGCTGAGCAGTATTAATCTGTGCAGAAGACAGAACACAGGGGAGCATCTGCAAGACTTACCTTGGCTACATGTGGATCCCTGGTAGCCACTCTGACACCCATGAAGGCACGCCCCGTCAGTGTTGGCGCAGAAGTGTGCCCTTGTATCGTTGCCTCTCACACAGAACTGGCTGCAGGACAGCTGGCAGCCCGGACCGTATCTGCCCTGGTCACAGCCTGGTTGAGAACCACGAGAATCAGTACATGGTTGGTGGGTGAATGTCTCGAGACTAGGTCACAGCTGTATGTATTGCACAACCCATGGCGGTGGCGAATGTGACTGATCTGACCAATTCGCGCTGAAGATGTTTGTCCACAATGGATGCATATGAACACATGGTAATTTTCACCATCATGCACCATCTTACGTCTCACGTGCTTAGAGTGTGCCTTATCTGCAATTATTTTCTCCTTTGTCTTTATTCAATTTCTGATATTTGCCCTCCATGCAACACGTTCAGCGGCGACTTGTTCTCAGTGTGCATTATCAATGTCTGTATCAATCGTGTCCCGCTTACACACATCTTTGTATCGTAGTAGAGGCCGACCTTGAGATCTCCTACCCATCTGTAATTCACCAAAAAGGTATCCTTTGGTATTCTACCATCATCCATCCTCCTAGCGTATCTTATCCATCTAAGTCTACGAAGACTGAGCATGGAACAAACCGTCATACAACCCGCTCCTTCCACTTAATACCAATTATTCTTTGCAGACCCTGCATAATAAAGCTGCTTAAACGTTTCTCTTGGTGTGCGTAAGTTGACCAGGCTTCACTGCCTTAAAGAAGAATATTAAGGACAAAGGCTTGACTGACAAGGAGTTTTGTTTTGGCAGTAAGCTTCATGTTCTCCCATACTCTTATTCTTAATCTATTCATTGTTGTTGCTGCCTTATCAATCCTGATGTTGATTTTCCGATCTAGGGTTAATTTGCTATTTACCTAAATTTAAAAGTTAGATGTGTGTGTGTGTGTGTGTGTGTGTGTGTGTGTGTGTGTGTGTGTGTGTGTGTGTGAGTACCTGGATAGTAGATCAATAGGCCTATCCAGTTCGGCGTCGTCAATAAAGATTGATGGGACCTCGTATGCACCTTGTGACATTATATGTGTCTTATGTTTTGCTAATTGTTAAACCATATTCAGAATACGCATTGGAGAATGCACATAGTAGACGCTGCAATTCTTCCTCAGAGGTTGTGGTAATTGCAGCATCATCCGTAAACAGGAAATCCCTGTTCAGTGCCGTCCTAATTTTGCTCTTGACCTTCAAAATCGGAGCATTGTAAAGGCCGCCATCTGAGCGTGAGTGAATGTATATACCACCATTCTGATCACGATGGGCATATTTCAGTAGAAGTGAAATATATATTCCAAAGAGGGTTGGAGCTAGTGCACAACCTTGCTTAACTCCACTCTTGATTTCAAACTCTTCATAAGTTGCACCATCAAACTTGATTATACCCTTCATGCCTGTGTGAAACGATTCCACAATGGACAGAAGAGTTGGTGGGCAGCCAATTTTCTTCAGTGCCTTGAACAGACCCTCACGACTGACCAAATAAAATGCCTTTGTGAGGTCGATGAAGGCAACAAACAGTGTCTGATTCTGTTCATGGAATCTTTCTTGCATTTGTCGCAATGAGAATCTATATATATAGAATGCGACTTCTGTCTGTCTGTAAGTATGTACGTGTGTATGTAATTTATGCGTTCGCGAACGGTCCATCCGATTGATATGAAATTTTCTACACGTCTTCTTCTCATTCCGGTGCTGCCAACTGTCATAGTTTGTTAGTGTACAAGCAGTTATTTACTTAATATTATTTAATATTTTAATTTACATTATAATTTATATATAGCGAGGAGACATAACTTTTAATAGCATTGCTATATATGAAAAATTGTTACATATTTCTCAAATAGATGGACCTTTCAAGATCTTTCAAATGCTCTTTCTAATGTTTTTTGTAAGTTGGTCTTCGTTTATCTAAGGTTGTTCTCGATACCACCACATCATTTTTTACATGAAAATTATACGACGACATTATTTTTACATAAAAATTATACAACATTTAAAAAAAAATCCTAGCATTAAGTGAAATTTTCTAACTGCAACCAATAAATTATTAGACAGACAGGGAGGGAGAGAGCGAGGGAGGGATAGACGGAGAGAGAGACGGACGGACGGGTAGACAGACAGACAGGCAGGCAGGCAGGCAGGCAGACAGACAGACAGACAGACAGTCAGACAGACAGACAGACAGACAGACAGACAGACAGACAGACAGACAGACAGATAGATAGATAGATAGATAGATAGATAGATAGATAGATAGATAGATAGATAGATAGATAGATAGATAGATAGATAGATAGATAGATAGATAGATAGATAGATAGATAGATAGATAGACAGATAGGGACTGGGCGAAGCCGGGCCGGGTCAGCTTGTATCATATAAATGGTAGACCTGTTCCGCCGAAAGCCACACTGTGATTCGGGGTAGACTTAATCTCCTAGGACTTGAAGATTGCTCAGAACAATTCTGGAAAATACTTTCCCAACAATACACAGAAGTGAGATACCCTTACAGTTTATACAGTCACTCCGATCTCCCTTGTTCTTTACAGTGTTATGATGCTTAATTCTTTGAAATCATGTCATTTATCATGCTATTCCATATTTGTTATTTATTCTCACCTTTCATATTACGAGGTATCATTTTGTATGCCACTTGATTGTCCTGTAACATGCCATTTCATATTTTTTTTTGTGTATTCTCATCTTTCATATTATCAATTTGTATGCCACTTGATTTTATCATGTATAATACAACATTACTGTGATGTGAGAGAAAGGGAGAGAGAGAGACAGAGAGAGATAGAGAGAGAGAGAGAGAGAGTTAGTGAGCGGGAGAGAGAGAGAGAGTTAGTGAGCGGGAGAGAGAGAGAGAGAAAGAAAGAAAGAGAGAGAGAGAGAGAGAACTAGTAAGCGGGAGAGAGAGAGAGAAAGAAAGAGAGAGAGAGTGAGAGAGAGAGAGAGAGAGAGAGAGAGAGAGAGAGAGAGAGAGAGAGAGAGAGAGAGAGAGAGTTGAATTGCATCACTAATTTTTACGCTACACAATGTATACGTACAATTTTTTCTCCACTTCTTACAATTTTTGCGAGAATGCTCACGACAATCGGCAGTGTCTCAACTGTGTGTAAAGTGTGGGAGTTTGTTCTTATTATAGTTTCAGTGATCATGTGAGGCATCATGTATGTGGGTGGGTGTGTGCGTGTCGGTTATGGGATGGGGGAGGGGGGGATCAGTGGGTGTGTTGCGGATCAGTGGGTGGGTGGCGGCATGTATTTTTGCCTGGGTCTGTGTGAATGCGTGGAGGTATGTGTGGATGGGTGAGGGAGGTGTGGTGGGTGGGGGATGTGTGGGTGGCTGCGAGATGTGTGGGTGGCTGCGAGATGTGTGGGTGGCTGCGGGATGTGAGAGTGGATGGGGGATGTGTTTCACAACATTGCACAATGCACTGTTTATGTTTACACATTTCATTTGACAATGTTTTTTTTTTCTTCATGTGAATGTATCATGCGTAATATGCATTGTTTATGCTTTCAACATCCATATGTTTTTTTTCCCCTTTGTAAGATGAGTTACCCTTCTAATATAAAGTTCGTTCGTTCGTTCGTCGTTCGTTCGAAATCATGTGGGATTTGTAATGCCCCGACGAGCATTAACATCACCGAGTATATACAAGTTTTCAGATTTTGGTACTGCTCTGATCACAGTGTCTAGTTAGTTAGTTAGTTAGTCGACAGATCATCCTCGTTGCACATCGAACCATTCAGTCCATAAGTGCTCGGATCCCCTCCTCAGCAAATCCAGCAGCGTGTAGCGGCTAACGACGCCAGTTCTGTGTTGGTTTATCAATCTTCTTTGGCTTCCTGCGTAGTGTTCTTGTTTGGCCACCCCTCTTTTAATTTGCTGCTCTCGCAGTCTGGCCATTGTTGTAGATTCACAGTCATCACTTGGTTCTCGCAAAAGTCTCACTTCACGTAGAGCATTCAGAATGTCCGCCTGGTCCATGGCGCGTCCGCCCTCCACAGTAGCCTCACCTGCGAGCTTGTCAGCCCGCTCATTTCCTTGTACTCCCGCATGCCCTGGCACGAAGATGAAACTAATCTTTCCCAGCCGAGACCGCTTCAGAGGCAGCAACCATTCTCTTCGGATCAACCCCTCCTCTATCCTCTTGATCATGTTCATTGAGTCGCTAAGGAAACAAGCCCTAGTGAATGTCTGTGTATCGAGCCATGTTATTGCTTTACTTACTGCCATGACTTCCATGGGCAGGCTACTTGTGGTTTCAGTGAAAGCACCAGAGTCCTCCTTCACAATTCTCCCTCCGGCCCGAGCTGTAAAGGCCCATGAGCTTCTCACATGTCGGACGACCGACCCATCTGTGTAGATGACCGCGTCACCGTCTAGCGAATTCTCGAAAATCAACGCTTGTACTTCAGCCTCAACAGCAGCCGGATTTTCTTGTCTGCATTTTCTATCTAGTTGGATGCAAACTGAAAAGGATGTGCAGAAGTCTGTTGGCACTTGCACCCACTCCTCGCCAGGTTCTAAGTCCTCAAGTGAACACACCTGTTGAAGAATGTCTTCGGCTTGACCCATCCACGACCGTCCTCTTTTTAACCTGCTGCCCTTCACCTTCCTAATTTCACTATGCAGTGGATGTTGTGTGTTTGCGTTAATTCTGAGGTAGGCGCGTGCCCTGCAAACTTGTATTCTCTCTTCAATGATTGGAAAATCAAGAAGGTAGCTCATCGCCCTGCATGCTGTATCTCTTGTACATCCAAGAATAATGCGCATAGCTTCATTCTGTATCCTTTCCATCCTTTCTATCTGCTTATAGCTGAGAGTCAAGATTGCCATTGCATATTCCAAAACAAACATGACCAGCCCCTCGTACAGAAGACATAGATGGCGCTGCTCACAGTTTGCTGCCGCCATCACCCGCATCGCTGCCAAACCCCGCTTGGCCTTTGTTATCACCTGGCCTATGTGCACATTATAAGCAAGGCTTCGATCAAACCGTATCCCCAGGTAATTCATTGCCTGCGTTCTTTCCACCGTCTCTGAACACAGCATGGTTACACAGCTATCTGATTCCCTTGCCGAAGCCTGACAAAGACCACAAAAAAATTCAGGGATATCGAATTATAACCATGCAGAATACAATAGGCAAGCTGCTAGAGAAGGTAATTGCCAGGAAAATATCAAGCCAACTAGAGAGGCAAGGTGTTTTCCCACCTACCCTGGGTGGGTACCGTCCAAAAAGAGAAACCTGGACCAATGCAGCAGTCTTTGCCCATGATGTCTATGAAGGTTTCCACTCAGGCACTGAAACCGTTGCTGCAGCGATTGATCTTGAGGACGCATACAACAGAGTACCAATGGATTTTTTAATGTTTCAGCTTCTTGAACTAAACGTAAGTCCATTCCTCCTTAGTTGGATCGCTGCAGCCCTCTTCCAACGGAAAGTAGTTTTTAGATGTGGCAGTTGGACATCGGAACCAACAACAATATATCCTGGCCTACCACAGGGATCACCATTATCTCCGGTACTGTTCAACGCCTACACAGTGAGAATCACCAGTGAGCAGATCACTGGACCTGGCAGGACATTGTCATATGCCGATGATGTTTTAGTGTATCGTCAGGGTAAGGATAGAGAGGAGGTTGCTGTGGAACTACAACTCGAACTCAATCGCATAAGTACTTGGTGTGATGAAGCTGGGGCAATGGTCAACCCAACAAAGGCAACAGTGACTTGGTTCTCGTTGAATAATCATATTGTCAACAATCCATCACAGTGTCTAACTCCTCATAGAATAAATCCTTCACATCATCAGAGGAAATGAGTGTCGGTGCATTTGAAGTGATAATCGTGACAAAACCACAAGTGGTTGCGAAGCGCAGGGATAATAATCATTCATTTCCGCGAGCTGTAAATTCAATCATTCCCAGTAGCAATTCTTCACTGCATAACAAACTCCATAATGCTTCTTGTTGTTGTTTTCCTTCTTGTTTACTTCCTGTCCTCTATCTTTCCACACAAAAAGTGTAATAGTTTTCCCTGAGTGACCTTCCTCATCGAGGTGTGTCTTCCGCAGGCTAGTAATATCAATGTTGAGACGATTGAGTTCGGCATCAATCACAGTCGTTTTTCTCACATCGTCAATATTGGTCAAGTCAGTGGAAAATCCTGGACACATGGTTCTCACGTTCCATGCTGCAAGCCGGAGCTTGTGGTTTCTATGTTTCTTTTTAGCAGTACCTTGTGTAATGGTTGTACAGCCTGCGATGTAGATTTTGTCCGAGCTCCAAGCACCCATTGAAAGCAGGCAGGCAGTGGCGGATCAACACATAATTGGCATGAGGCGGGCGGTAGCTGACCAGTGACGCCTGTAGGTGCCTCCCACCGACAGAGGCAATCCGTGACGCCCCATGTCTACGCCAATTGACAGGGATTTATAGCCCGTAACAGTTGCCTCTCGCTTTGATTCCGAGACCGGTTAAGACCAGGGATGGAGTAATTGCTTCTCTATAGCACAAAGCCTGGGCTAAAATATAGAGACCATGTGTTGCCCATGCAGCATGATCCCTCTCTCGGCCTGCCTAGTTCACTCCAGAGGAAAGCTAACACCTATACATCTGGAATAAGACAAGCTGTAGAAGCTGCCGGATCAACAAAGCAATGCTCTAACTGTCTGCCTGTAGGAGATTTGATCCTAGACCAGCTGCCAACCAAGGCTTAGGACCTGGTCTGCCCTGCCATGGTATTTAGTCTTGAGGTTGAGATGAGGCGTGTATCTCCCTCCCCCACCCCCAATTGCGCTCATCCGCCCGAAGCCGTTGGCATAATTTTGGGTATCAGGTTTGGCAAGCGCTGCCCAACATTCCGCGCTAACAGGAAGGAGGTAGTACAGTCTAGTATCATACGGTAGCTCAGACATATCTGACTAAGACTCTGCTATACAAACTCAGATATCAGTGATGGTTAGTGTGTGGATGTCTCGAGAGTAGGCCACAGCTGTCTGTATTGCACTCTGCTGTAGAACTACAGATATCATTCAGTGCATGGTTAGTGTGTGGATCTGTGAGCACTGCACGTACTACACCCTGGTTTACAACCATAAATGTGATTACAAGGATAGCGTGTGGATCTGTGAACAGTGGGTCATAGTGTAGGAGTTACCTGCTACAGTAGAACCACGAGTGTGAGTACATGGATAGTGTGTGTGTAGTGTACCCACCATGCCCCGACACACACCTCAATTATGCATATGCACTTCCAATACAAGAACTCCTACCTTCTGTTTGCTGTTTTTTTTTCAACTAATCATTCAGTTGCTGAACTGCTATCAAATTAATTCAGTGCTCATTTTGTGGACAACCTTCCCGTACATGTCCGGTAAATGTCCAATCTCTGATCAATGAGCTCGCGTGTTGTGTGGTCTCCACCTACTGAAACACAACGCCAATGGAATAATTATACACCAGGTCTCCCAGTAAATGCCACACACAGTCGATAGTCCAAACAGAATACGAATATAAATAACCACCAGTACACAACTAAATATGTATGAGATTAGATGGACTCACGTGTACTGCAGTCCTGCCCCAGGAAGCCAGCAGTACATCCAGAAGGACATCCTCCAGTGCTGACAAAGCAAGACTCACCCCCAGCACAATGACATGTGTGCTCACAGTCCCGCCCGTACTTGCCAGTTTCACATGCTGTGTCTGTTAATGAGATTTGTTTGGTACAGATTAATTACTCTATCACTTTATAAATTACTACTAATACCACTTCTACTACTAACTATTACTACTACTACTACTACTACTACTACTACTACTACTACTACTACTACTACTACTACTACTACTACTACTACTACTACTACTACTACTACTACTACTACTACTACTGCTACTACTACTAGCACTACTACTACTACTACTACTACTACTACTACTACTACTACTACTACTACTACTACTACTACTACTACTACTACTACTGCTACTACTACTAGCACTACTACTACTACTACTACTACTACTACTATTACTACTACTACTACTACTACTACTACTACTACTACTACTACTACTACTACTACTACTACTACTACTATTACTATTACTAGTACTGTATCTGCTTAAATAACATACTGATTATGTGGTTGTTTCGGGATTTGAAATTTAAATATTGAGCACAACCCACTACTGGCAACGCCGATCACATTCTGGTATGAACCTAAGGCCTATCCACGTCAATATGGAAGCACTATACTCGAGTTTCGCCCTCGTTTGAGCTCGTCAGTAGTGCATATCCCTGACCGGATCCGGAAACAGTCCCGGATCACGCGTGTGAAGCGGGTGTGTAACCACGCGGCACACACTGGACACACCAAATTATCACAACAGAATATCACAACGCTACCCATCGTAGGCTATGCTCAAGATTGCCCAATCGCCGCGACCGACGTCCGTCAATCGATGGGACCCGAACGATCAGGTCTTCTCACTGGCAAGGAACACCAGGCCTCCTAAATCCAGTGAGCAATAATAAATTGATTATGTGGTTGTTTCGGGATTTGAAATTTAAATATTGAGCACAACCCACTACTGGCAACGCCGATCACATTCTGGTATGAACCTAAGGCCTATCCACGTCAATATGGAAGCACTATACTCGAGTTTCGCCCTCGTTTGAGCTCGTCAGTAGTGCATATCCCTGACCGGATCCGGAAACAGTCCCGGATCACGCGTGTGAAGCGGGTGTGTAACCACGCGGCACACACTGGACACACCAAATTATCACAACAGAACATCACAACGCTACCCATCGTAGGCTATGCTCAAGATTGCCCAATCGCCGCGACCGACGTCCGTCAATCGATGGGACCCGAACGATCAGGTCTTCTCACTGGCAAGGAACACACTGGATTTAGGAGGCCTGGTGTTCCTTGCCAGTGAGAAGACCTGATCGTTCGGGTCCCATCGATTGACGGACGTCGGTCGCGGCGATTGGGCAATCTTGAGCATAGCCTACGATGGGTAGCGTTGTGATGTTCTGTTGTGATAATTTGGTGTGTCCAGTGTGTGCCGCGTGGTTACACACCCGCTTCACACGCGTGATCCGGGACTGTTTCCGGATACGGTCAGGGATATGCACTACTGACGAGCTCAAACGAGGGCGAAACTCGAGTATAGTGCTTCCATATTGACGTGGATAGGCCTTAGGTTCATACCAGAATGTGATCGGCGTTGCCAGTAGTGGGTTGTGCTCAATATTTAAATTTCAAATCCCGAAACAACCACATAATCAATTTATTATTGCTCACTGGATTTAGGAGGCCTGGTGTTCCTTGCCAGTGAGAAGACCTGATCGTTCGGGTCCCATCGATTGACGGACGTCGGTCGCGGCGATTGGGCAATCTTGAGCATAGCCTACGATGGGTAGCGTTGTGATGTTCTGTTGTTATAATTTGGTGTGTCCAGTGTGTGCCGCGTGGTTACACACCCGCTTCACACGCGTGATCCGGGACTGTTTCCGGATCCGGTCAGGGATATGCACTACTGACGAGCTCAAACGAGGGCGAAACTCGAGTATAGTGCTTCCATATTGACGTGGATAGGCCTTAGGTTCATACCAGAATGTGATCGGCGTTGCCAGTAGTGGGTTGTGCTCAATATTTAAATTTCAAATCCCGAAACAACCACATAATCAATTTATTATTGCTCACTGGATTTAGGAGGCCTGGTGTTCCTTGCCAGTGAGAAGACCTGATCGTTCGGGTCCCATCGATTGACGGACGTCGGTCGCGGCGATTGGGCAATCTTGAGCATAGCCTACGATGGGTAGCGTTGTGATGTTCTGTTGTGATAATTTGGTGTGTCCAGTGTGTGCCGCGTGGTTACACACCCGCTTCACACGCGTGATCCGGGACTGTTTCCGGATCCGGTCAGGGATATGCACTACTGACGAGCTCAAACGAGGGCGAAACTCGAGTATAGTGCTTCCATATTGACGTGGATAGGCCTTAGGTTCATACCAGAATGTGATCGGCGTTGCCAGTAGTGGGTTGTGCTCAATATTTAAATAACATACATTTAAAATATACTAAATAACATACATTTAAAATATACTAAATAACATACATTTAAAATATACTAAATAACATACATTTAAAATATACTAAATAACATACAAGACATATTTTCAGCTATGGCTCCCAGGGTCCCAACGTCTCAAACAGATGTCGATGCATCCACTAACCCTCAAAACCTGGGTATAGTCATTGCTGCGGGAGCCGTCGTTTGTTCCTGATCGTTAGCCTCTAGCCCGGCAGTGTATTCAGCAGTGTACCCGGCAGTGTATTCAGCAGTGTATTCAGTGGTGTATTCAGCAGTGTATTCAGCAATTTATTCAGCAGTGTTTTCAGCAGTGTACCCGGCATTGTATTAAGCTGTGTATTCAGTGGTGTACCCGGCAGTGTATTCAGTAGTGTATTCAGCAGTGTGTTCAGTAGTGTATTCATTAGTTTATTCAGTAGTGTATTCAGTAGTGTATTCAGCAGTGTATTCAGTAGTGTATTCAGCAGTATATTCAGCAGTGTATTCAGTGGTGTACTCAGTAGTGTATTCAGTAGTGTATTCAGCAGTGTATTCAGCAATGTACCCGGCAGTGTATTCAGCAGTGTTTTCAGCAGTGTATTCAGCAGGTATTCAGCAGTGTATTCAGCAGTGCATTCAGCAGTGTATTCAGTAGTGTAGTCAGTAGTGTATTCAGTAGTGTATTCAGTAGTGTACCCGGCAGTGTACCCAACAGTGTATTCAGCAGTGTACCCGAAAAGGTATCCAGCACATATAACTAGTGGGGAACACATCTCTGTGAATACCAGGCCAGAAACACCAGCGCCTATAAATAGTGAGGAACGCATCTCTGTGAACACCAGGCGAGAAACAAAAGTGCCTATAGCTATTGTGTAACGCATGTCTGTGAACAACACACCAGAAAAACCATTGTCTGTAAGAAGTGAGGAACGCATCTCTGTGAACCACACTCCACCAAGACATAAACACCAGCGCCTATAACTATTGGGGAACGCATCTCTGTGTTGCCGGGGCCCATAAGGGAAGCAAATAATAGCAACACTGTAGCCTACCATGCATGTCGTAAGAGGCGACTAAGGAGGCTTGATGGTACCGTCGCCCTGCTACTGAGTGAGTGCGTGGTGCGACACTGTGAGCTGTGAGTTTCGTGTGAAATGCTTTTGAATCTGCCCGAGATTTTTGGAACGTGACTGCATGTTCAGAGCGATGGCAGCTGGCTATGTCCCAGAATTGACCGGTGTTTGCCTTATGCAGAAATGCGTGGCAGCTGGGCTTGTGGTTGACTGCCACTGCCATCGACAATGAACTGTATTTTCGTGGACTGTGTGGGTGAACATCTAGGAAACATCCAGATGGGAAAATGACTGCCGATTCCATCAGAGATGAACTGGGTGTTTCGTGGGGGACTGGTGTGTTGACTTTCTGGTGGCGGCATTATGCACAGTGTATCTGTGCGGGCTGTTGTTTGTCGAGACTCCTGTCTTTTTCACTTTTCACATTGCGCAGTGGGGAGCATTTTGTGTGATTTTCATAGGAACGGAGCATAATGGGGACGACCGGTTGCTGTGAAGTTGGAACCGCGACTAACTAACTAACTAACTAACTAACTAACTAACTAACTAACTAACTAACCAACCAACCAACCAACCAACTAACTAACTAACTAACTAACTAACTAACTAACTAACTAACTAACTGTCTAACAAACTAACTAACTAACTAACTAACCAACTAACTAACTATCTAACTAACTAACTAACTAACTAACTAACTAATTAACTAACTAACTAACTAACTAACTAACCAACCAACTAACTAACTATCTAACTATCTAACTAACTAACTAACTAACTAACTAACTAAATAACTATCTAAATAACTATCTAACTAACTAACTAACTAACTAACTAACTAACTAACTAACTATCTAACCAACTAACTATCTAACTAACTAACTAACTAACCAACTAACCAACTAACTAACTAGCTAACTAACAACCTAACTAACATCACTGTAAACACCAGTGCAGAAACACCAGAGCCTATAGCTATTGGGAAACTCATCTCCGTGAAAACCATTCCAGAAACACCAGCGTTAATAACTAGTGGGGAACGCATCTCTGTGAACACCAACACTGAAACAGCAGCGCCTAAAACTACTGCGGAACGCATATCTGTGAACACCAGTCTAGAAACACTAGTGAGGTAAATTGTGTGAGAGGATATTAGGTGAAGTGAGGTCAGATGCGGTGACGTGAGATGCCGTGATGTGAGCTGAGATAAAATTGGGTCATTTGAGATGAGGTAAAGTGAGATGAGATAACGTGAGACGAGATGAGATGTGGTGATGTGAGGTGAGGTGGGAAGAGATGATGTGAGGTGAGATGAGATGTGGTGATGTGAGGTGAGGTGAGGAGAGATTATGTGAGGATAGATTAGATGTGGTGATATGAGGTGAGGTGGGGAGAGATGATGTGAGGTGAGATGAGATGAGGTGATGTGAGGTGAGATAAGATGAGATGAGATGACGTGATGTTTGATGGAGTGATATAGGGTGTTGTGAAAGGAGGTGATATAATGTGTTGTGAAAAGAGGTGATGTAGGGTGTTGTGAAATGATATGATGTAGGGTGTTGTGAAATGAGGTGATGTAGGGTGTTGTGAAATCAGGTGATATAGGATGTTGAGAAATGAGGTGATATAGGGTGTTGTTAAAAGAGGTGATATAATGTGTGTAAAATGAGGCGATGTAGGGTGTTGTGAAATGAGGTGATGTAGGGTGTTGTGAAATGAGGTGTTATAGGGTATTGCGAAATGAGGTGATATAGAGTGTTGTGAAAGGAGGTGATGTAGGGTGTTGTGAAAGGAGGTGAGGTATTATGGAGTGAGGTGGGAGTAGGTGAGGTGAGGTACACGTAGAAGTAATACATTACCTCCGAACACTTCTAGCTCACATAGAGTCAAGATGTTCTCTGTGTTATTTGCTCTAATATTCACCAGGCGGATGGGTTTGGCCACAGAGTGGGGCGTGACAGTGTAAACACGCTGTCCGCTAGTAGAGTTGTCCTTGTAGTCCAGCACTGGAAGCCAGGAGCCGTTGAAACTCCTTAACCCAAAGTGTTGTAGCCGATTATCAAAATCTGAGAAATAATGGCTGTATATATATATATATATATAAACACACACACACACACACACACACACACACACACACACACACACACACACACACACACACACACGAGGGGAAGTAAATAAGTACGTCACAAATGGATGTCGAAAAATAACTAAATATGATAACAACTTGGAAGCAGTTTATTTTCCTACATACATTGTCCCCTCATTTCTCAACATAATTTTCACCAACATTTATGAACTTATATCATCGTTTTATCAGTCCTCCCAAACCGGCTACATAGAACTGCATGCTCTGTTTTCTAAACTACGTTTTCACTTCACATTCAACTTCGGTGTCATTCGCGAAATGTCTCCAGCCAAGGTGGGTATACATTTTGCTGCATGCTGAACCATGTGAGAACCCTTTTGCAGATGCTACAGAGTCTATCGTTACTCGCCTTTCACATCTAATCATCTCCTCCACCCGCTACACGGATACTTCTGTTGCAATCTCAACAGGACGACGAGATCGGATTTCGTCAAAAATGTTAGAGCGTTCTTGAGAAAATATTTCCACCCAGCTATGCACCGCTTTACGGTACAAACATTTGTCAGCATAAACAGGCAGCATTTCCTTATGAATGTCCTTTGCAGGCAGTCGTTTTGTCCACACACACACACACACACACACAAAAACACACACACACACACACACACACACACACACACAACGCACAATAGCACGTTGCTCTTTGGTTGCACAATCCGAAAGAGCAGTCGCCATTTTGTTTATGCGCTGCGCATGCGCATGAGACACCTAGCACCACCTGACGAACGGGAATATAAAGTTCGATGTTGCTGTCACCTAATGACACCTGTAGAAAACACCAACTACATTTACCTGCCATCCCACATAACTGTGTGACTTACTTATTAAATCGCCATCACACACACACACACACACACACACACACACACATGTATATATATATATATATATATATATATATATATATATATATATATATATATATATATATGTGCAAACATTTCAACAAAATGTCAAGGATTACTGCACATACTCACAATAGGTTTCCGCTTCGGGGCGTGTTCAAAAAAATTGTAATTGCAATTGTCAATTCTCACCTCAAAATAATTTATTACTGCTGCCAGCAATTTAAGTAAGGCAACAGTTCACGTGCGTGGGGGTGGAGTAGGACGAGTGAGGAGGTTGAAGGAGAAGGGACTCACATTCACACACAGACAATTACAAGCTGATACATCTAGACATCTTACCTAATTAATACCTGATTCATCTAGACATCCTTCACAATTAGTAACTGGTACTTCCAGACACCCTTCACAACTACTAGCTGATACATCTAAACATCCTACACAATAACTATCTGATACATCTAAACATCCTACACAACTACTAGCTGATATATCTAGACATCCTACACAATAACTATCTGATACATCTAAACATCCTACACAATTACTAGCTGATATATCTAGACATCCTTCATAAGCAACATGCGATACATATAGACTTCGCTCACAAATACTAACAGCTGAACCATCTAGACATCCTATACAATTACAAGCAGCTGATACATCGAAGCATCCTAGACATTTACTAGACGCTGATGCATCTAGATATCCTACACAGTTGCCATCTGCTATATCTAGACATGCTTCATATTTACTATCTGATTCATCTAGATATCCTACACAGTTGCCATCTGATATATCTAGACATGCTTCATATTTACTATCTGATTCATCTAGATATCCTTTACAATTAGTAGCTTCTGATACTTGTACTTCTGCCTCCACAGCAGCCGGATTTTCTTGTCTGCATTTTCTATCTAGTTGGATGCAAACTGAAAAAAAGATGTGCAGACATCTGTTGGCACTTGTACCCACTCCTCGCCAGGTTCTAAGTCCTCAAGTAAACACCTGTTGAAGAATGTCTTCTGCTTGACCCATCCAAGACTGTCCTCTTTTTAACCTGCTGCCTTTCACCTTCATAATTTCACTATGCAGTTGATGTTGTGTGTTTGCGTTAACTCCGAGGTAAGCGCGGGCTCTAAAAACTTGTATTCTGTCTTCAATGATTGGAAAATCAAGAAGGTAGCGCATCTCCCTGCATGCTGTATCTCTTGTACATCCAAGAAAAATGCGCATAGCTTCATTCTGTATCCTTTCCATCCTTTCTAGCTACTTACGGCTGAGAGTCAGGATTGCCATCGCGTTCTCAAAAACAGACATGACTAGCCCCTCGTACAGAAGACATCTTCGTCCCGGGACATGCGGGAGTAGAGGGAAATGAACGAGCTGATAAATTGGCTGGCTCTGCACCCCCTGTAGATGGCCAGCCCATGGATCGTGCCGATGTTATTAACGCCCTTAAAGATATGGCGAGAACACAGGATTTTGACGCCAGTGATTCCACATCGCTTTCCAGGATGAAAGACCTGGGAGTAAGAATCGGCACAGCGAGACGCGAGAGGTACATCGGGCAAACAAAGCGCCTCGTCAACCAACACAGAACTGGCACTATTAGCCACCGGACGCTGATGCATATGCTGGGGGGAGGATCTGAGCACCTATGGACATGTCCGGAGTGCAACGAAGATACCCCAACTGATAACTGATAACTGATAACAGAAGACATAAATGGCACTGCTCACAGTTTGCTACCGCCATCACCCGCATCGCAACCAATCCCAGCTTGGCCGTTGTTATCACCTGGTCTATGTGCTCATTATAAGCAAGGCTTCGATCAAACCGTATCCCCAGGTAATTCAATGCCTGCGTTCTTTCCACCGTCTCTGAACACAGCTTTACAGTTGGTTATGGAGTGTTGAAAATATGGTTATTCAACGAGAACCAAGTCACTGTTGCCTTTGTGGGTTGATCATTGCCCCAGCTTCATCACTGCATTGCAGGCTGTAAAACCAATGCACAAGGTACTAATAAAAAGAAAAATAGAAACCACAAGCTACGGCTTGCAACCTGGAAAGTAAGAACCACGTGTCCAGGATTTCCCACTGACTTGACGAATATTAATGATGTGAGAAAAACGGCTGTGATTGATGCCGAACTCAATCGTCTTAACATTGATATTGCTGGCCTGCAGGAGACTCGCCTCGCTGAAGAAGGATCACTCAGGGAAAACAATTACACCTTTTTTTTTGGAAGGGTAGAGGGCAGGCAGAAAAAAGGCACATGGTGTGGGCTTTGCTGTGATAAATTTGCAACTGAGAATGATTGAAAGTTCAGTTTGAGGTATTGAACGACTACAAGGGGCTTCTCACACGTCGTTAGCCTGACCATGAATGAGTTGGCGGAGAAAATTAAGATTTGGCACACATATAGCTCATTAAATTTGTAATAGACATATGAATTATAAATTTCCTACCTTAACTAGTTTTCACGATATGGTGCATAGCACAACACACCCTATTGACCAGATCTGCACATCCAACGGTTTGTCAGAACAATTGAGAAATCAGACGCTAGGACTGTGATAACATTCTTGATGTTACAGGGAAAAACACCTACAGAAATACACAGGGAAATAGAGCCAGTGTTTGAGGAAGGCTGTCCTTCGTATGCTTCTGTAAAAGATTGGTGTTTGCAGTTTAAGTGTGGCCGTTCCCGAGCTGCTGATCTTCTAAGATTAGGACGACCGTCCCCAGAGTGCAATGATGCAAATGCTGCAAAAGTGAAGAAAATCATAGACCATGATAAGAAAATGACAATTGCAGAGATATCGGGTTCAGCAAAACTGAGTAAGTGTACAGTTTTTAGAATTTTACACAACAGGCAGAACATGAGAAAAATGCGTGTCCGCTGGGTCCCGCCTGCTGACATGTGAACAGAAACAAACACGGGTTGATTGCTGTGGCAGGTTGCTCAACATGTGGTGGTAGGAAAACATGTTGACGACCATGGTGAGGGTATATGAGACTTGGATTTACCATTATGACCCAGAATCCACAATTGCCAGCATGCAGTGGAAAACCCCGGGCTCGCCAACACATGTCAAGCCAAGAGCACACACATCTGCAAGTAAAGTGATGCTGACTGTTTTTTGAGAAGTCAAAGGTGTCATATTGAAAGATTACATGCTTCATAGCAACACGGTTAATGGGCAGTACTATGCAGATCTCCTTATCAAACTAAGAAATGCTGTGACCAGAGAACGAGGGATAGCGCGTACGCAAATTATGCCTTTGCTTCAAGATAACGCGCCCTCCCATAAAGCACGGCTTGTGCTGCAAACTGCCAACGATTTGAATATTGAAATTCTTCCACACCCACCATGTTCTACAGATTAGGCTCCATCAGACTTTTTTCTTTTCCCAAATCTAAAAAAAAAAAAGCAACTGAAAGGGAATCGTTTTGACAGTGACCAAGATGTCATACTGGCTTGTGATAACTGGTTTAGTTCGAAAAATAGATTATTTTATTCTGAAGGTCTTTTCAATGTCACACAGAGATGGCAGAAATGCATAAATTCAGGTGGTAGCTACATTGAGAAAGAATAAGCACTGTGCCAAAATTCAATTGTCTCCGCTTACTTCTTCATGGTCAGGCTAAAGAATTATGTATTGTCCCTGCGCTTGGCAACCTCTTGTGGTTTTGCCACCATTATTACTGCATATGCACCGACACTCACTTCATCTGATGATGTGAAGGATTCGTTCTACGAGGAGTTAGACTCTATGATCAATGCAGTTCCAAAATCCGACTACATTTATATGCTCGGTGACTTCAATGCTCGTGTGGGCAAGGACTCTAGTTCATGTCCAGGGTGCCTTGGAAAATACAACATCGGTCGCATGAATGAATATGGGCAAAGGTTGCTGGAGCATTGCACCAGAAATGACCTTTGTATTACAAACTCCTTTTTTTAAAACAAATGAGCTGCATAAGGTCACATGGAAACATCCAAGATCCTGCCATTTGCATCAGCTGGACTTAATCATCACACGGAGACAACATCTGAACCATACATCATTAACTCGAAGTAACCACAGTGCTGACTGTGAATTGGATCATTCTTTGGTTGTTGCATGAGGTAGACTGAGACCAAAGAGAATCTACACAGCTAAACATAAATCTAGCCCCAGGATTAATATTATTAACACTCACGATCCTGAAAAGTGCTTTGAGTTTCAACAGCAACTTGAAGACGCCTTTACTGATACATCAAAAAATTGTACAATAAGTGACAAGTGGTGTAAACTTAAGGAACCTCTTTATAAATCTGCGGTAGGGGTGTACGGCACTGTGGATCACAAGAGGCAGGACTGGTTTGTTGCAAACAGCCAGACACTGCAGCCCTTGATTGATAAAAATAAGATAGCTCTTTGAAGAAACAAGGAAAGAACAATGCGTAACACTCTCAGTGAGCTGAAGCAAGCTAGGAAGGATGTGCAAAAAGCTGCCAGGCAGTGTGCAAATGACTATTGGATCAAGTTATGTGAGTCCATTCAAATCGCAAGTGATAAGGGAAACATCAGAAGCATGTATGAAGGGATAAAGAAAGCCTGTGGTCCAATGATCAAAAGAAGTGTACCACTGAAAACCTTGACTGGAGAAATCATCACTGATAAGAAACAGCAGATGGATAGATGGGTAGAGCACTATTTGGAACTTTACTCAAGTGAGACCAAGCTAGCGGATGATGCCCTCAACGCCATAGAGGCCCTGCCAACACTTGACCATCTGGACACACTTCCTACCATAGCAGAAGTTAAGTTTGCTATTAATAGACTTGCATCTGGCAAGGCTCCAGGTAAGGATCAGATTCCAATAGAAGTAATCATGGGTGGGCAAGAAACACTCACTCTACAAGTCCCACAGAATTTCAAAGATTCAAGCATCATAACGCTGTACAAGAACAATGGCGATCGAAGCGACTGCAACAACTATAGGGGTATCTCACTTCTGTGTATTGTTGGAAAAGTATTTTCCAGAATTGTTCTGCGCAGACTTCATGTCCTAGGAGATCAACTCTACCCTAAATCACAGTGTGGCTTTCGACAGAACCGGTCGACCATTGATATGATATTCGAATTGCGACAAATGGAAGAAAAATGCCGGTAACAAAATCAACCACTGTTTATTGCCTTCATCGACCTTACAAAGGCATTTGATTTGGTCAGTCGTGAGGGTCTTTTCAGGGCACTAAAGAAGATTAGCTGCCCACCAACTCTTCTGTCCATTGTGGAATCGTTCCACACAGGCATGAAGGGTATAATCTAGTTTGATGGTGCAACTTCTGAAGAATTTGAAATCAAGAGTGGAGTTAAGCAAGGTTGTGTACTAGCTCCCACCCTCTTTGGAATATACTTTTCACTTCTACTGAAATATGCATTTCGTGATCAGGATGGTGGTATATACATTCACTCACGCTCAGATGGTGGCCTCTATAATGCTCAGAGATTGTAGGCCAAGACCAAAATTAGGAGGATACTAATAAAAGAGTTGTTCTTGCGGATGATGCTGCAATTACGATCCACTCTGAGGAAGAATTACAACATCTACTATCTGCATTCTCCAATGCTTGTTCTGAATTTATTTAACAACTAGCTGACCCGGCCGGCTTCGCCCAGTCCCTGGTGGTGAGCATCTCATTTAATTCATATACGTAGTCATATAAGCTCTCCCGTTCCCGACTATCTGTCTGTCTGTCTATCTGTCTGTCTGTCTGTCTGACCCGGCCCGGCTTCACCCAGTCCCTGGTGGGGAGCATCTCATTTAATTCATATACGTAGTCATATAAGCTCTCCCGTTCCCGACTATCTGTTTGTCTGTCTATCTGTCTGTCTGTCCCGGCCCGGCTTCACCCAGTCCCTGGTGGGGAGCATCAAATTTAATTCATATACGTAGTCATATAAGCTCTCCCGTTCCCGACTGTCTGTCTGTCTATCTGTCTGTCTGTCTGACCCGGCCCGGCTTCACCCAGTCCCTGGTGGGGAGCATGTCATTTAATTCATATAAGTAGTCAAATAAGCTTCCGTTCCCGACTATCTGTCTGTCTGTCTATCTATCTGACCCGGTGTGGTTTCGCCCAGCTCCTAGAGCACAGTAACTTAAAAGAATGTCCTTCCACACACCATTCAATGAAAACTGTTTGTAATCACCGACATGACAGTTGATAAGTTCTTTAAGCATAAAAAGATGGGTTACAATGTTATGCATTATGCATTATTTTTTATGAAAACTTTGAAAATGCCTTAAAGATTATATCATTATTTATTATAACTCATATGCCTGAAAATAACTATAGACAAAGAGTTTAACAATAGTGCAAGTAAGTCCAACAATATGACTATAAAGTATATAGAAATGTTATTAAAAGTTATGCCCCTTGAAATAACTTTTCTAGAGTGAAGTCCCCCTGCTATATAGAAATTATATAATGAAAATGAAAAAGTAAATGTTATTAAATAAGTAGAAGATTTTACACTAAGAAACTATTATAGTCGGTTGTACAGGAATGAAAGGAAGACGTGTAGAAAATTTCATCTCAATCGGATGTACCGTTATCGAACGCATCCAATACACGCATACAAAGTCACATACACTCTGTTTATAGATATAGATTAATAAAAAGAAGACAGATTATGTCACAAGGTGCACATGGGGTACCATCAATATAATCTTTATTGACGACTCCTAACTGGAGATAGTAGACCATTTTAAATATCTATTATCCCTAGATCAGGAAAATTAATATCAGGATTGTTAAGGCAGCAACAACTATTAATATGTTAGCAAACATAGTCTGGAAGAACAGGAAGCTTACTGCCAAAACAAAATTCCTCGTCTACCAAGCCTGTGTCCTTAGTACTCTTCTTTATAGTAGTGAAAAATTTGTCAACTTACACCAAGAGAAACGTTTAAACAGCTTTCAAATGCGGTGTCTGCGAAGAATACTTGTTATTAAGTGGCAAGACAAAATGACAAATACTGAAGTATTGGAAAGATCAGGTTCTGTGACGGTGTGTTCCATGCTCAGTCTTTTAAAGACTTAGTTGGATAGGACATGTTAGGAGGATGAATGATGGTAGAATACCAAAGGACATCTTTTTTGGTGAATTACAGATGGGTAGGAGATCTCAGGGTCGACCTCTACTACGATACAGAGATGTGTGTAAGCGGGACATGATTGATACCGGCATTGATAATGCACATTGGGAGCAAGTCGCCGCTGAACGTGTTGCATGGAGGGCAACTATCAGCAATGGAATAAAGACAAAGGGGAAAATGATAAAGCACACACAGAGCGTGAGAGACGTAAGATGGAGCGTGATGGTGGACATGACCATGTTTTCACATGCATCCACTGTGGACAAACAGTTACAGCATAAATTGGCCTTATTAGCCACACTCGCCACCGCATTGGGGCGTAGATATTAAGCATTTGTGAAGCCAAACGTACCAAACTATCGTCTGTCATGGCGGAAAAGTGCCAATGGAAATAACACCAAGTATAGCACCTTATATATTATCATATATATCACCGTATAAATCATCATATATAGCATCATATATAGCACCATGTATATCACAATATATAGCACCATGTATAGCACCATGTATAGCATCGTGTATAACAACATTAAAGTACCACGTATAACACCATTTATATCACCTTGTCACTTAGAGTCTCTGTATAGCACCTTATATAGCACCATGTATAGCACCTTATATAGCACCATGTATAGCACCATGTATAGCACCATGTATAGCACCTTATACGGCACCATGTATAGCACCTCATATTGCATCATATATATCACCATGTATAACACCTTTTATAGCACCATGTATAGCACATTGTATAGCACCTTATATAGCTCCACGTATAACATCTTATGTAGCACCATGAATAACACCTTAAATAGTATCATGTATTACATCATGTATAACACCTTATATGGCACCATGTATAACAACTTATATAGCATCATGTATAACACCTTATATAGCACCATGTATAACACCTTATATATCATCATGTATATCACCATGTATAGCACCTTATATAGCACCATGTTTATCCCCATGTATAATACCTTATATAGCACGATGTATAACACCTTATATAGCACCATGTATAACACCTTATATAACACCATGCATATCACCATGTATAACACCTTATAGAGCACCATGTATAACACCTTATATAGCACCATGTATAACACCTTATATAGCGCCATGTATAACACCTTATATAGCACCATGTATAACACCACGTATAACATCATGTATAACACCTGATATATCACCATGTATAACACCTTATATATCACCATGTATATCACCTTATATATCACCATGTATAACACCTTATATATCACTATGTATAACACCTTATATATCACGATGTATAACACCTAATATATCGCCATGTATAAAACCTTATATATCACCATGTATATCACCTTATATATCACCATGTATAACACCTTATATATCACCATGTATAACACCTTATATATCACCATGTATAACACCTTATATATCACCATGTATAACACCTTATATATCACCATGTGTAACACCTTATATAGCACCACGTATATCACCTTATATATCACCATGTATAACACCTTATATATCACCATGTATAACACCTTATATATCACCATGTATAACACCTTATATATCACCATGTATAACACCTTATATATCACCATGTATAACACCTTATATATCATCATGTATATCTCCTTATATATCACCATGTATAACACCTTATATATCACCTTGTATAACACCTTATATATCACCATGTATAACACGTTATATATCACCATGTATAACACCTTATATATCACCATGTATAACACCTTATATATCACCATGTATAACACCTTATATATCACCATGTATAACACATAATATATCACCATGTATAACACCTTATATATCACCATGTATAACTTCTTATATATCACCATGTATAGCACCTTATATATAACCATGTATAACACCTTATATAACACCATGTATATAACCATGTATAGCACCTTATATAGCACCATGTATAATACCTTATATAGCATCATGCATAACACATTATATATCACCACATATAACACCTTATATAGCATCATGTATATCACCATGTATAGCACCTTATATAGCGCCATGTATAACACCCTATATAGCATCATGTATATCACCATGTATACCACCTTATGTGGCACCATGTATAACACCCTATATAGCATCATGTATAACACCTTATATAGCATCATGTGTATCACCATATATAGCACCTTATATATCACCATGTATAACACCTTATATATCACCATGTATCATCATCATCATCATCATCTTCCACTTCTGCCGTCAAGCGTCGTGGGGAGGAATAATAGTGTCATTCCGTGAGGTTGTACAATGTCTCTGATGTCGTCAATCCATTTTCTTCTTGGACGTCCTCGTGGTCTCGTCGCAGATGATCTTTGATGTAAGGCCAGTGATGGTAGTTGTTGATGTTGCATTCTAATGTATAATCACCATGTATAACACCTTATATATCACCATGTATAACACCTAATATATCACCATGTATAACACCTTATATATCACCATGTATATCACATTATATATCACCATGTATAACACCTTATATATCACCATGTATAACACCTTATATATCACCATGTATAACACCTTATATATCACCATTTATAACACCTTATATATCACCATATATAACACGTTATATATCACCATGTATAACACCTTATATATCACCATGTATAACACCTTATATATCACCATGTATAACACATAATATATCACCATGTATAACACCTTATATATCACCATGTATAACTTCTTATATATCACCATGTATAACACCTTATATATATCCATGTATAACACCTCATATAACACCATGTATAAAACCATGTATAGCACCTTATATAGCACCATGTATAATACCTTATATAGCATCATGCATAACACCTTATATAGCACCATATATAACACCTTATATAGCATCATGTATATCACCATATATAGCACCTTATATAGCACCATGTATAACATCATGTATACCACCTTATATGGCACCATGTATAACACCTTATATAGCATCATGTGTATCACCATATATAGCACCTTATATAGCACCATGTATATCACCATGTATAACACCTTATATAGCACCATGTATAACATCTTATATAGCACTGTGTATAACATCTTATATAGCACCATGTATAACAGCTTATATAGCACCATGTATATCACCATGTATAACACCTTATATAGCACCATGTATAACACCATATATAGCATCATGTATATCACCATGTATAGCACCTTATATAGCACCATGTATATCACCATGTATAGCATCTTATATAGCACCATGTATATCACTATGTATAACACCTTATATAGCACCATGTATAACACCTTATATAGCATCATGTATATCACCATGTATAGCATAATGTATATCACCTTGTATAGCACCATGTATAACACCTTTTATAGCATAATGTATAACACCTTATATAGCACCATGTATAACACCTTATATAGCATAATGTATATCACCATGTATAGCACCTTATATAGCACCATGTATAACACCATGTATAACACCTTATATAGCACAATGTATAACACCTTATATAACACCATGTATAACACCTTATATAGCACCATGTATATCACCATGTATAGCACCTTATATAGCACCATGTATATCACTATGTATAACATCTTATAGAGCACCATGTATAACACCTTATATAGCACCATGTATATCACCATGTATAACACCTTATATAGCACCATATATAACAACTTATATAGCACCATGTATATCACCACGTATAACACCTTATATAGCGCCATGTATATCACCATGTATAACACCTTATATAGAACCATGTATAACACCTTATATAGCACCATGTATAGCACCTTATTTAGCATCATGTATAACAACATTATAGCCCATGTATAACACCATGTATAGCACCATGTCACTTACGGTCTCTGTTGTACAAGACGTATCTGGTGATATACTGCAGACTGGAGAAGGTCACATTCAGGCTGGGGTCAGGTACACCTGGGGCTGTGTGCATACAAGTGTTATCTTCATACAGCCGAGCACCCCTGTTCCCATCAACAGCCTTCGTGGCCCCGAACGACATGGGCACATTGTTTGTATATGTGCTCCTCTCACTGTAGACAGATGACTGTGTCGAGTGTTGCCTCAGTGCCACATTGCGACCTGCAACAAAGAACAACAGAAGTCAATGTAAACAGTGGTATTTGCTTGTGTAATGTGTATGTGTGAATGTATATGTTATCTGTTTTAGGTGTGTGTGTGTGTGTGTGTGTGTGTGCCTGAGTGTGTGTGTGTGCCTAAGTGTGTGTGTGTGTGTGCATGAGTGTGTATGTGTGTTATCTGTGATATATGTAAGTGTGTGTGTATGTTTTGTCATTGTTATGTGTATGTGTGAATCTATATGTTATTAGTTTTATGTGTAAGTGAGTGTGTGTGTGTGTGTGTGTGTGTGTGTGTGTGTTACATGTATGTGAATATAAGTGTTATGTATGTTAAGTGTATGTAAATGTATGTGTTATATATGGTATGTGTATGTGAATGTTAAGTGTTATATATGTTGTGTGTATGCGAATGTATGTGTTATATATGTTATGTGAATGTATGTGTTATATATGTTATGTGTATGTGAATGTATGTGTGTCGGATGTGAAATCTAATATATGAGAACAATTGCTTTGTTTCTCTAGGGGTCCTCTGATAAGATTAATTTAGATTCTCACTTTTATCAGGCCAGGTGATCAGGGAAATTTACCACCTATACAAGGAGAAAAACACTTCAATCCTTAAAACAAATGTATCTGTGTGCAGGTTTCCCTTCCCACTCAATCACCTTCTACATTTGATACAGTGTTATAGGACATTGATTGTTTACAACTTATAATACAACCACTTGTGAACAAACATCAGCAAGCAATTGACATAAACATCAACATTGGAACAAACAGTTCACCAGGGATTAGATCAAGATCTCTCTCTCTCTCTCTCTCTCTCTCTCTCTCTCTCTATATATATATATATATATATATATATATATATATATATATATATATATATATATATATGTGTGTGTGTGTGTGTGTGTGAGTGTGTGTATGTGTGTGTGGTGACCATATTGAGTATTTCGAATATGCATGGGATGAAATATGACATGGGTATACATTCACATGAGATGGTAGGTAATACCATAAACGCGATTGCATGTGGTAGCCCCCATGTTTTACCAAAGAAACATCATCGTCTCAATAAAAATCATCACTAAATCAATACCGTTTGTTTCCCACACCATTTACAACCCTCAAGGTTTAAAAAAAAAAAAACACAATGAAATGGTGTTCAGGATACTCAGACACTAATATATTCACTACATAATACTAAACTAATTATTTATTGTTATGCTTTCCTTACATTCCTGTTATACTGTTCATTATTCATCTCCAGTATATTGTAGATCACATTCCCATTATCCGGAAAACCCAAATAAATGCACTCAGTTGTGTCCACACATTTATGTCCACTGGTAATTTTCTGGTGAATATCATACTCCATAATATCCTAGAATAGAAATAAACATAATCCTCCTTCTTCAGGGGCTGGATGCATGAATACTCTATTGCAAGTAGGCTCTGTGTCCTCGTAAAATTGAGGCCTAGGATAGTCAAACTTTCAGGAATTCCACTTAAGTTTTGGCAGAAGGTACTTCCCTATATCACCATATACGATGAAACGTTAACGGCCTTCCAGCTGCTCTGCTTCTTATATCAGAATCTCAGTTATGTACACGAGGGTTATCCACACACCCTGTCACCAGTCTATAAGCCATCCCACACTTTATGATGTGGCAATCAGGCCGAAATGGGACCAGCAAATAGTCATTCGTTACTATCCAGTCCAGTGTAGGAACATACACTATTGAGAGTCACTCATTGATATCATCTGTGACTATTTCCAGGATTGATCTGCACATACATGGATCAGAAGACGACTATTTCCAGCACACAAACGACGGGGAGTTACAGACAGTCATGGGATTCTTTTCTGCTGCATGTGTATAACATTTACTCCACAAGCTTCTTTCAGTGTCTTTGAGTTGGCATTCAGGTCTAGGACCTGGTGTCGAACTTGCTGTTATCATGGTGTACTTCAGTGTATTCCCATTGGTGTTCATCTCTAGAACCCGGTGTTGATTTTGCCGCTGTATGACTGGTGTCGAAGGAGAATACTTGTGAGTATTCTTTGAATTTGGGAATCCAGCAGGAGGGTTCTCACTGCTATTAGTTTTGTTAAACTTGGTTTAACTCCCATAGTTTCGTTGACCACGCTGATTGATGGTGCGTCAGATCTAGCGCCATTGTCGGCCAGGTACTGGATCAATCATTGGCTTTCTATTTGAACTTAGATGACGTCACAGAAGTCAAGTCTAGCGTATTCCTCTCCCCTAAGTATGATACCTAAAAATAAATACTAGGTCATTGCATTTTTAACGAGTCAATATTAGGTAATTGTGATAACGCTATAAATATGCTACAATGTGTTATATGTGTTATGCGTATGTGAATGTATGTGTTATATATGTTATATGTATGCAAACGTATGTGTTATCTCTGTTATATGTATGTGAAAGTATGTGTTATATATGTTATATGTATGTGAATGTATGTGTTATATATGTTATATATATGTGAATGCATGTGTTATCTCTGTTATATGTATGTTAATGTATGTGTTGTATGTATATGTTATATGTATGTAAAGACATGTGTTATCTCTGTTACATGTATGCGAATGCATGTGTTATATATGTTATACGTATGTGAATGTATGTGTTTTATATGTTATATGTATGTGAATGTATGTGTTATATATGTTATATGTATGTGAATGCATGTGTTATATATGTTATATATATATATATATATATATATATATATATATATATATATATATATATATATATATATTATTTGTATGTAGATGTATGTGTTATATATGGTATGTGTATGTGAATGTATGTGTTATATATGTTATTTGTATGTGAATGTATGTGTTATATTTGTTATGTGTATGTCAATGTATGTGTTATATATGTTATGTGTATGTGAATGTATGTGTTATATATGTTATATGTATGTAAATGCATGTGTTATCTCTGTTATATGTATGCGAATGCATGTGTTATATATGTTATATCCATGTGAATGTATGTATTATATTTGTTATATGTATGTGAATGTATGTGTTATATACGATACATGTATGTGAAAGTAAGTGTTATATATGTTACATGTATGTAAATGCATTTGTTATCTATGTTATATGTATGCGAATGTATGTGTTATATATGGTATATGTATGTGAATGTATGTGTTATATATGTTATTTGTATGTAAATGTATGTGTTATATTTGTTATATGTATGCGAATGTATGTGTTATATATGTTATATGTATGTGAATGTATGTGTTATATATGTTATGTGTATGTTAATGCATGTGTTATATTTGTTATTTGTATGTGAATGTACGTGTTATATATGTTATATGTATGTGAATGTATATGTTATATATGTTATTTTTATGTGAATGTATTTGTTATATTTGTTATGTGTTTGTGAATGTATGTGTTATATATGTTATATGTATGTGAATGTATGTGTCATATATGTTATGTGCATGTGAATGTATGTGTTATGTCTGTTATGTGTATGTGAATGTATGTGTTATATACGTTATATTTATGTGAAGGTATGTGTTATATATGTTATATGTATGTGAATGTATGTGTTATATTTGTTATGTGTATGTCAATGTATGTGTTATATATGTTATGTGTATGTGAATGTATGTGTTATATATGTTATATGTATGTAAATGCATGTGTTATCTCTGTTATATGTATGCGAATGCATGTGTTATATATGTTATATCCATGTGAATGTATGTATTATATTTGTTATATGTATGTGAATGTATGTGTTATATACGATACATGTATGTGAAAGTAAGTGTTATATATGTTACATGTATGTAAATGCATTTGTTATCTATGTTATATGTATGCGAATGTATGTGTTATATATGGTATATGTATGTGAATGTATGTGTTATATATGTTATTTGTATGTAAATGTATGTGTTATATTTGTTATATGTATGCGAATGTATGTGTTATATATGTTATATGTATGTGAATGTATGTGTTATATATGTTATGTGTATGTTAATGCATGTGTTATATTTGTTATTTGTATGTGAATGTATGTGTTATATATGTTATATGTATGTGAATGTATATGTTATATATGTTATTTTTATGTGAATGTATTTGTTATATTTGTTATGTGTTTGTGAATATATGTGTTATATATGTTATATGTATGTGAATGTATGTGTCATATATGTTATGTGCATGTGAATGTATGTGTTATGTCTGTTATGTGTATGTGAATGTATTTGTTATATACGTTATATTTATGTGAAGGTATGTGTTATATATCTTATATGTATGTGAATGTATGTGTTATCTCTGTTAAGTGTATGTGTTTTATGTGTAATGTGTACATGTGCATTTTTGTGGGTTATATGTGTTATGTGTACATGTGAATGTTGAGGCTATGTTGAGGTGTAGTGTTCAGTGGCAAGATTTTACAATGACGCTCTTATCATTATTGCAGTGAGTGCTCGCACTGTGGCCAAGGGCGAATACTGAATGTACAAGTTTCATTGTAAATCACCAACAGTTCTGGGGTTGCCTGCGACGTGCTGTAAAGACTAACTTACTACATATTGTGTGGTGTGGAGAGATGACTGATGAAGTGTGTGGTGTGAGACATGACTGAGGAAGTGTGTGGTGTGGAAACATGACAGAGGAAGTGTGTGGTGTGGGGACATGACTGAGGAAGTGTGTGGTGTGGAGACATCACAGAGATAGTGTGTGGTGTGGGGACATGACTGAGGAAGTGTGTGGTGTGGAAACATGACAGAGGAAGTGTGTGGTGTGGGGACATGACAGAGGAAGTGTGTGGTGTGGGGACATGACTGAGGAAGTGTGTGGTGTGGAGACATGACTGAGGAAGTGTGTGGTGTGGAAACATGACAGAGATAGTGTGTGGTGTGGGGACATGACTGAGGAAGTGTGTGGTGTGGAGACATCACAGAGATAGTGTGTGGTGTGGGGACATGACTGAGGAAGTGTGTGGTGTGGAGACATGACTGAGGAAGTGTGTGGTGTGGAGACAAGACGGAGGAAGTGTGTGGAGTGGAGACATCACAGAGATAGTGTGTGGTGTGGGTACATGACTGAGGAAGTGTGTGGTGTGGAGACATGGCTGAGGAAGTGTGTAGTGTGGAGACATGGCTGAGGAAGTGTGTAGTGTGGAGACATGGCTGAGGAAGTGTGTGGTGTGGAGACATGGCTGAGGAAGTGTGTGGTGTGGAGACATGGCTGAGGAAGTGTGTGGTGTGGAGACATGGCTGAGGAAGTGTGTGGTGTGGGTACATGGCTGAGGAAGTGTGTGGTGTGGAGACATGGCTGAGGAAGTGTGTGGTGTGGAGACATGGCTGAGGAAGTGTGTGGTGTGGAGACATGGCTGAGGAAGTGTGTAGTGTGGAGACATGGCTGAGGAAGTGTGTGGTGTGGAGACATGGCTGAGGAAGTGTGTAGTGTGGAGACATGGCTGAGGAAGTGTGTGGTGTGGAGACATGGCTGAGGAAGTGTGTGGTGTGGAGACATGGCTGAGGAAGTGTGTGGTGTGGAGACATGGCTGAGGAAGTGTGTGGTGTGGAGACATGGCTGAGGAAGTGTGTGGTGTGGAGACATGGCTGAGGAAGTGTGTGGTGTGGAGACATGGCTGAGGAAGTGTGTGGTGTGGAGACATGGCTGAGGAAGTGTGTAGTGTGGAGACATGGCTGAGGAAGTGTGTGGTGTGGAGACATGACTGAGGAAGTGTGTGGTGTGGAGACAAGACGGAGGAAGTGTGTGGAGTGGAGACATCACAGAGATAGTGTGTGGTGTGGAGACATGACTGAGGAAGTGTGTGGTGTGGAGACATGGCTGAGGAAGTGTGTAGTGTGGAGACATGGCTGAGGAAGTGTGTAGTGTGGAGACATGGCTGAGGAAGTGTGTAGTGTGGAGACATGGCTGAGGAAGTGTGTAGTGTGGAGACATGGCTGAGGAAGTGTGTAGTGTGGCAACATGCCTGAGGAAGTGTGTGGTGTGGAGACATGACTGAGGAAGTGTGTGTGTGTGTCAACATGACAGGAAGTGTGTGGTGTGGAGACATGACAGAGAAAGTGTGTAATGTAACAACATGACAGAGGAAGTGTGTGATGTGGCAACATGACAGTGGAAGTGTGTGGTGTGGCAATATGACAGAAGAAGAGTGTGATGTGATATCATGACAAAGGAAGTATGTGATGTGATATCATGACAAAGGAAGTGTGTGATGTGATAAAATGACAGATGTGGTGTGGCAAATGACAAATGAAGTGTGTGATGTGAGAATATGGCAGAATATGTGTGTGATGTTGGAACATTACAGCGGAAGTGTGTGATGTGGCAAACTGGCAAAGGAAGTGTATGGTGTTCCAACGTGACATAGAAAATGTTTTGTGTGCTAACTTGCCATAGCAAGTGTGTTGTGAGCCAACATGACAAACAAAGTGTGTGATGTCGCAAAACGAAAGAAGAAGTAAATGAGTGGCAACACGACCGAGGAAGTGTGTGATGTGTTAAAATGATAAAGAAGGTGTGTGATGTAGTAGTAGGCCTTTTTCAGTCCTGAAGGACTATAGAGTTGTGCCGCTGGGGAGGTACCTGGCAGCACCGATGGTGACTGTATAGTCCAATGCGAGAGTGACAATCTCTGTCACAGTTTCCGCATCTGTAAGACGAGGCAGGTCCCACAGTAAGTGACTGTAACTGCGTTTTAAGCCTGTGCCGCCTATCCTCAGTTTGTTGGATCAGATTGCGGTCAAAGAGCACAAGTCCGTTTGGTACATCTCTTCTCCGGGAACATCTGTCTGTTGCAACTCTTTCACACGTGTCTGGATCTATGCCAAGGATTTTCATATCTTGTTTACACACATCATATCACAATTGGGGGTCTTCCGGTTGGCCTCTTTCCTGTGGCTAGTTCTCCGTATAGGAGATCTTTGGGAATACGTTCATCCTCCATTCGAGATACGTGGCCCAGCCACTGAAGGCGTCTCAGCTTGAGGAGGGAGTGCACTGTGGTAATATCTGCGCTTTCTAGTCTTTCCATGATATGCCCAGGATACGTCTCAGTCATCTCATATGGGAGGAATTCAACTGTCTTTCCTGTCTTGAGTACAGGGTCCATGATTCAGACCCATAGAGTGTGCCATCAACACAAGCTTTATATACTTCAACGTTTGTACGCTCTGTTAGTCTATTATTCTCCCAAACTGTTTTAGTTAGCCTGGTAAATGTTGTGGCTGCCTTTCCAATGCGTCTGTCGATTTATGTCTCTAATGAAAGATTATCTGATATTGTCGACCCAAATACACAAAGTCGTGGACGACCTTCAATTCATAATTAGAAATTTTGATTGACGGAGGCGCACCAGCATCTTGTTCCATCACCTGTGTTTTATTTAGGCTGATGGTGAGCCCAAAGTCTTTCCAGGCGGCTGCAAAGCGATCTATGAGCCATTGGAGATCTTCTGCTGAATGAGTAGTCAGTGATGCATCATCCTTAAAAAAAAGTAGTTTTCTTATGCATCTTGATCTTATTTTTGTCTTTGCTTTGAGTCTTGATGGGTTAAACAGTTTGCCATTAGATCTTCTATGGAGGTATATGCCTTCAGTGGCAGTCCCAAATGCCTGCCTTAAGAGAACGTCGAATAAGATACCAAAACGTGTAGGGGCAAGCACGCAGCCCTGCTTTTCTCCACTGCTGATGCTGAATGACTGGGATGTTGGGCCGTCAAATAAAATGGCCCCATGCATGTTTTCGGGAAATGATTTCACGAGACTAAGAAGAGTGGGTGGACATCCTCTCTTTTCAAGGACCTTAAAAAGGCCGTTTCTGCTCACGAGGTAAAATGCTTTTATGAGGTCGATGAAGGCAATATATAATGGATTCCTCTGTTCTCTGCACTTCTCTTGGAGTTGCCGGAGTGAGAAAATCATATCGATGGTGGGCCTGTTGGGTCTAAATCCGCACTGTGATTCTGGGTAGATTCTTTCAGCAAGAATGTGTAGCCTTTTAAGGATTACCCGTGCAAAAGTCTTGCCTGTAATTCTGAGTAGGGAAATGCCGCGATAGTTGTTACAGTCGCTTCTGTCACCTTTGTTTTTATAAAGGGTAACGATGTTTGCCTCTTTCATATCTAGTGGTACTGATGTTTCTTTCCAGCAGAGCTGAAATACTGCATACAGTTCTGGGATGATTGTTTCTTTGCTACATTTTAAAATTCCAGGTGGAATGCTATCTTTTCCAGGTGCCTTGCCGGATTTGAGAGAGTCTAGTGCTTCGTTGATTTCTGTGAGGCAAGGTTCGTTATCCAGGGCATGCATGGCGGACTGTTGATCGATGGCTTCCTGAACTTCTTCGCTGACAGTGTTATCCACTGAGTATAGCTCTGAGTAGTGTTCTACCCAGCGATCCATTTGTTTTGCTCGATCTTTTATGATTACCCCTTCAGTTGATCATAAATTGGCCATCTTATTTTTTGATGGACCGACAGCTTGCTTGATGCCCTCGTACATTCCTCTTATATTTCCAGTGTCTGCACAAGTTTGAATTTCAGCAGAGAGCTGTAGCCAGTATCTGTTCGCACATTTTCTTGCCATCTGTTGTACTCTATTTCTGGCCGTTCGCAATGCCTGCAGTGTTTTCTCTGAAGGTGATGTTTTATACATTGAGAATGCATGTCTCTTTATCTCCAGGACTGGGAGCATCCCTTCAGAGTGTGCTTCAAACCAGTCGGTTGACTTAGTTTGCTTCTTGCCAAATGTTGATAGAGCTGTAATGTAGATGGTGCCGTTGGTGTCAATGCGTGGTCTTCCTTCTGTTCGGCTTCTGTAGATTCTCTTGGGCTTTATTTTCCCCTTGCTGGAGACGAAGAAATGGTCGGTGTCGCAGTCAGCACTATTATAGCTGCGAGTCAGCCGTACATTGCAGAGATTGCTGCGTTTAGTGAGCACCAGGTCGGGTTGGTGCCAGTTCTTTGATCTGGGGTACCTCCATGACACCTTGTGTTGAGGTCTCGTGTCAGAGAAGGTGTTGGTCACGCACAGATTGTGGTGGCTGCAGAATTCTAAGAGACGTTGTCCATTGTCATTGATCTTCCCAACGCCAAACTGTCCTAGACATGAAGGCCAAGATTTGTGGTCGGAGCCAACCCTGGCATTGAAATCTCCCAGGATAAAAAGATGTTGTTTCTCTGGTGTTTCACTGACTTCTTTGCTAAGGTCATCATAAAACTTGTCTTTACATTCTGTTGGGGCGTAAACGCTTATCATACAAATTGGGCCTGCCTCTGTCTGGAGTTGGAGCTTCAGTATTCTTTCAGTGCCATCACTTTGTGGTGTGATGGAATTAAACAGCTTGTTTCTGATAGCAAAGCCAACTCCTGCTCCCTGGTCTCTCCGCCCGGCTTGCCATGCCAGTAGAAAATGAATTCCCTCTCTTTGATGTTTCCAGATTCTTGGAGTCTGGTCTCTTGCAGGGCAACAATGTCTATCCCCAGTCTGACTAGTTCGTTGTTTATCACTGCAGTTTTGCGGGCATCCACAATCTCGTTTAGATCGTCTGAGATGCCAGGGGTCATGGTTCTTACGTTCCATGTTCCCAGCCTTAGGGCCGGTTGTGTTTTTTTTTCTTTTTCTTGTTGCTAGGTGTATAGTTTGCGGTCCATGTGTCAGGATTTTCTCATAAGCTCCACACACCCTCAGGAGCAGATGAACCGTGGAGAGACAGTACCTTATTGACTGGTGGGCTGCCCAGCTTAAGCGGGCGGTAGCTGTCTAGTGAGATACGATGATCTCTCCCACCGTCGGAAGCAGCCCCTGGCGCCTTGCTCTACGCCAAAAGAGCATTAAGACTTATAACCGATAAATGCTGCTTCCCGTGTTGTGTCACCACTTTACGCGATGCTGAAGTGACCTCTTCAGCGCACAAGCTTGTGCAATGGATGTGTGATGTGGCAACATGCCTGAGGAAGTGTGTGATGTGGCAACATGACATAGGAAGTGTGTGATGTGGCAACATGCCTGAGGAAGTGTGTGATGTGGCAACATGCCTGAGGAAGTGTGTGATGTGGTAACATGACAGAGAAAGTGTGTGATGTGGTAACATGCCTGAGGAAGTGTGTGATGTGGTAACATGACAGAGAAAGTGTGTGATGTGGTAACATGCCTGAGGAAGTGTGTGATGTGGCAACATGCCTGAGGATGTGTGTGATGTGGCAACATGACAGAGAAAGTGTGTGATGCGGTTACAAACCTCCACTGATGTACAAGGAGCATAGATGCCGCACGCCTTCCCCCGAGAGAACCACGTGGTCAACAGCCTCCTTCAGGTCACAGTGGATGTCCAGTGTCATGTTGTCCACTCGGACAGTTCTGGTGTTTGTACAGCTCAAGCTGGCGTCCCTCCTGAAGTGGACTGCCATATTATAGAGGAAATCTACCGGGAAAGGGGGAGGGGGGAGGTGTGAATAAATGAGTTGCAAACTACACAGACATACATGGCGACTGAAATAATTTGTAGTTGTAGTTTATGGACTACTGGTGTGGTGGTAATGTGTCCGGGAGCTGAGATAGTCTAAGGGCGAGTCTCTGATGTGCTGGTCATATGTCCGGGAGCTGAGATAGTCTAAGGGCGAGTCTCTGATGTGCTGGTCATATGTCCGGGAGCTGAGATAGTCTAGGGGCGAGTCTCTGGTGTGCTGGTCATATGTCCGGGAGCTGAGATAGTCTAGGGGCGAGTCTCTGGTGTGCTGGTCATATGTCCGGGAGCTGAGATAGTCTACAGGCTAGTAAATGGTGTGATGGTGATATGTCCGTGGACTGAGCTAGTCTACAGTCTAGTCTCTGGTGTGATGGTGATATGTCTGGGGGCTGAGCTAGTCTACAGTCTAGTCTCTAGTGTGATGGTGATATGTCCGGGAGCTGAGATAGTCTACAGTCTAGTCTCTGGTGTGATTGTGATATGTCCGGGAGCTGAGATAGTCTACAGTCTAGTCTCTGGTGTGATGGTGATATGTACGGGAGCTGAGCTAGTCTACAGTCTAGTCTCTGGTGTGATAGTCAAGTGTTGGATCTCTAACGGATTGGTCTGAAATTTAAAAAAAAAAAATTGTCTTTGTCTCACAGGTCTACCCGGTATAAAATAGTTCACCGGAAATGTCTTGGAAAGTACAGGCGGTAGACATGACACCGAAAATGTCCCCCAGCGAGTGAACTGACCACGTCCCCTAGCGAGTGTACTGACCACATCCCCCAGCGAGTGTACTGACCACATCCCCCAGCGAGTGTACTGACCACATCCCCCAGCGAGTGTACTGACCACGTCCCACAGCGAGTGTACTGACCACGTCCCCCAACGAGTGATCTGACCACGTCCCCTAACGAGTGTACTGACCACGTGACCCAGCACTGGCGGTATTCATTCAAAATGTTATAAATTAGCACATTATAATCTATTACTATCACTGAATATAAGAATGAAGTTTATTCCAGATCTGCCAAATAATAGTCAGACAACTCCTCTTCAGTTTCTGTAGCTATTTCCAGCTGTATTTGTTCCTGCGATGATGATGATGATGATTATGATGATGATGATGATGATGATGATGATGATGATGATGATGATGATGATGATGATTGAAAGAAACGTGTATATGCCTCCTGTGATCCAATTTTTCTTAGAATATCCTTAGGTAGTTTATAATCATGACAGCATTTGCCATATCGTTTCATTCCATATCTAATAATCAAAACAGCGGTCAAACTCTTGATGCTCAGTCTGTTCCGCAATTTTGATTTTATAACTCCCACCATCTGACTGAAAATACGCTCCACGTCCGCATTAGAACAGATAAAATTAGCACAGATACAGCTAAATCTGTAAGATCTTGGAAAGGAATTTCACCGGTGGCATCCCTGTATGAGGCTATTTCTGCCCACAGTCAAAGTGTGTCACTGTGTCCAATGCATATGATGAAGATTTTTTCCACAGGAAATCGATGCGGGTGAGAGTAGCTGCATCTTCTACAAACATTTTAGCAAGATCAATTTAGCAATATACGGGGCTTCATTGGCTGTAGACATTCACTTCCACAAAGACATGACATCGATTGATTGATTGATTGATTGATTTAGGAACAGACATCACAGCATTCGGGACATTCCCATAAGCGCTCCGTCACCATCCTCAGCAACCAGCGAAGAGTTTCAACACCAATAGAACCAGTAGCAATCTGATTATATGTCCTTCTCGCCTTCCTTCTGAGCTGGCTGGCTCGGCAAAACTTGTTGGAGTATTGATGCATGACAAGGCAGACATTGTTGCGGCATTGTGGGAGCACGTGTACACCTCGGAGGAGCAAATTAATCACCATGGTCTGGCAAGAATGTAGACTATCTCAGCCCGCGGACATATCACCATCACACCAGAGAATAGACTGTAGATTATCTCAGCTCCCGGACATATCACCATCACACTTGAGACTAGACGGTAGACTATCTCAGCCCCCGGACATATCACCATCACACCAGAGACTAGACTGTAGACTATCTCAGCCCCCCACCCCCCACCAACATATCACCATCACACCAGAGACTAGACTAGACTATCTCAGCCCCCCCCCCCCCCCAACATATCACCATCACACTAGAGACTAGACTGTAGGTTATCTCAGCTCCCGGACATATCACCATCACACTAGAGACTAGACTGTAGACTATCTCAGCTCCCGGACATATCACCATCACACCAGAGACTAGACTGTAGACTATCTCAGCTCCCGGACATATCACCATTACACTAGAGAATAGACTGTAGATTATCTAAGCTCCCGGACATATCACCATCACACCAGAGACTAGACTGTAGACTATCTCAGCCCCCCCCCCTTCCCCCCCCCAACATATAACCATCACACCAGAGACTAGACTGTAGACTAGCTCAGCTCCCGGACATATCACCATCACACTAGAGACTAGCTTGTATCCCACCAGTCGACACTCAATGGATCATATTTCCCACCAGCCGAAAACTTCGGGGATTACAAGTCCCACCAGCTAACACTCCGTGGATCACATGTCCCTCCAGCTGACACTCTGTGAGTCATTTGTCCCAACCAGCCAACATTAAATGGATCACATGTCTCACCAACTGACACTCCGGGGATCACATGTTCCACCAGCAAACATTAGTTGGATCACATGTCCCACCAGCTGACACTCCATGGATCACATGTCCCTCCGGCTGACACTTTGTGAATCTACATATTGAGCACAACCCACTACTGGCAACGCTGATCGCATTCTGGTGTGAACCTAAGGCCTATCTATGTCAATGTGGAAGCACTATACTCGAGTTTCGCTCTCGTTTGAGCTCGTCAGTAGTGCATATCCCTGACCGGATCCGGAAACAAGCCCCGATCACTGGCGTGTGAAGCGGGTGTGTAACCACGCGGCACACGCTGGACACGCCAAATTATCACAAAAGAATACCATAACGTCACCCATCGTAGGCTATGCGCAAGATTGCCCAATCGACGCGACTGACGTCCGTTAATCGATGTGGACCCGAACGATCAGGACTTCTCACTGGCAAGGAACACCAGGCCTCCTAAAAATCTAGTGAGCAATTATCAAATTGATTATTTGGTTGTTTCGGGAGTATAGTGTTTCCGGCATCACATGTCCCACCAGCCAACACTCCATGGATCACATGTCCCATCAGCCGACACTCCATGGATCACATGTCCAACCAGCTGGCATTCTGGGATCACATGTCCTATCAGCCGACACTCCGTTGATCACATGTCCCACCAGCCAACACTCGAGGGATCACATGTTCCACTAGGTGACACTCCGTGAATCACATGTCCCACCATCCAACACTCCGAGGATCACATGTCCCTCCAGCCGACACTCCGAGAATCACATGACCCACCAGCCGAGACTCAATTGATCTGATTTCCCACCACCTGACACTCCATGGGTCACATGTCCCACCAACCGACACTCCATGGATCACCGGTCCCACCAGCCGACACTCCGGGGATCACGTGGTCAATATCACGATTAAAGCATTGACTTCCCAGAATATTCTCTGTTACACGTTATAGTAAGTCCACATACGAGTTGGTCAAGACAACAAATAAAACATTGAAATGGATTTGAACACAGGATCACCAGGTCGGCAGGCAATTGCTCTAGCCACTGAACCACCATTATCTGATATGAAGGATATTTCGAAGTCAAGAGGGCACAACTTCGATGCTTACCTGGATTACTGAGTCGAATTCGGAGCCAGGTGAAGTGGCTGGAGAGATTCAGTGTAATCTCAACATTGTCAAAGGCCTGTGATGTCAGGCACGAGCTATCATCCCCGTCTGTTGTCGTCGGATGTGAAGTCCACGCTCCGTAGGCCAGGTCGGCTGTGGAGACAAAGTTTTGGACACAGACAGTCACTGACAGGTCAATGTTGTGTTGTAGCATGATGATTTCGTGAATATGCATTCATTCATTCAGTAGCTTGCCCTTTACAGAACCTTGCTTTCATAATAACCTCTTTCTCTCTCTCTCCCTCTCTCTCTCTCTCGCTCTCCCCTCTCTCGCTCTCTCTCCCTCTCTCTCACTCCCTCTCTCTCGCTCTCTCTCCCTCTCTCACTCCCTCTCGCGCTCTCTCTCCCTCTCTTGATCTGTCTCTTGCCCTCCCCCTCTCTCGCTCTCACCCTCTCTCGCTCTCACCCTCTCTCGCTCTCTCCCCTCTCCCTCTGTCTCTCCCTCTGTCTCTCCCTCTCTCTCTTCCTCTCCCCCTCTCTCTGTCCCTTTCTCTCTATCTCTCTCTCCCTCTCTCTCTCGCTCTCCCTCTCTCTCCCTCTCCCTCTATCTCCCTCTCCCTCCCTCTCCCTCTATCTCCCTCTCCCTCCCTCTCTCTCTCCCCCTCTCTCCCTCCCTTTCGCTCTCTCTCTCACTCTCTCTCCCTCTCTCTCCCTCTCTCTCTCCCCTTACATCTGGCTTCTCTGTGCATACCTTCTTCACATGCATTGCCAGTGGTTGGATCTTACACAGCCCCAACAACTCGAGCACTGGGCGAGGGGCTCCTGAAGCGCGTTGTATGACAAGCAACCATACTGACTATTTCGTAGGGTACAGTATGCCCCATGTGGTATGTCACAGGCAATTTTCCTCTCTCTGTCTCTCTCTCTCTGTCTCTCTCTGTCTGTCTCTCCCTGTGTCTCTCTCTCTCTCTCGCTCTCCTCTCTCTCTCCTCTCTCTCTCTCTCTTCTTGCATATACTGTGCATATGTCCACATACACTAGCATTTTGTCTGTTGAAGTGTGTCTATGTATGTACGCGTGTTCATGCACACCAGTCCACCCAAACCTTAAATAACACAATGGGGTCGTGGTCAATTTTACACGCCTCCTACCCCGCCCCCTTCTTTCTATGTGCTCACTGAACCGTAACACCCAGCACTGTATATAACTACACCCGAAATGTTCGTAGTCATTTACAGATCCGTAGGTGAGGTGAGTATGCAGTTTTTTTCTCTATTAACAGTTTTTTCTCTATTAACAGTTTTTCTATTAAACATTTTTTTCAACTAACATTCTTTTCAATTAACATTTTTTTCAATTCTCATTTTCTCTTCATTGCTTCTATTTTTCCATGCATTTGTTCCTCTCGTCCTGTCATCACCTTCTAATGTAGTCACAGGAGTTCTCCTTGACTGTATGTTGTGTTTGTGAATGTGTTTGTTTGCTGATGAAGGCTAACCGCCGCAACGTGCTGTATGTGTCGTAACTCTGTTATGTGAAGCTGCACTACTTTGTGTCATTTTAAATTGGGAAATGAACAGGCGGACAGATTGGCTGGCTCTGCAGAACTTGGTGGAGTATTGATACATGACAAGGCAGACGTGGTTGCGGCCTTGTGGGACCACGTGCACACCTCGGAGGAGCAAATGGATTACCATGGTCTGGCAAGAATGAGACAACGAGGAGTGACGAAGGGATCTGGCCGACGCTCAACGCTCAGAGGAAAGGCGAGACAGACTTATAATCAGATTGCTACTGGTACTATTAGTGTTGGAACTCTTCGCTGGCTGATGAGGATGGGGACGGAGCACTTATGGGAATGCCCCGAATGCTGTAATGTCGATTCCTAAATCAATCAATCCCTTCTTGGACATTCAGATCTTGTCGTATGGATGTATTTGTGTATTTGTTCCTTTCTGTATCCAAGATATTCTTAGAACCTGTCTATAACATTTATATTCAAAGGCATTAATACGCTGTTCAGCTTGTTAAGTAAGAGTCCAGGTCTATGTGTGATCTGTCTCACGCCACAAAAATATTCAGTGGGTTTAGTATTTGAAGCGCAATAGATAGTCGTCTATTACGTTCTTTTAATGTATCGCCATTATTGGTAATTAATGAACCAAGATATTCGAAATTGCCCACCACCGCCAATTTTTCCTCATTAACATATATTTATTTCTTCATATTTGTTTTATCTGTATGCAGTATCTTTGTTTCTCCTGTGTTAAGACATACGTTGCGATTTTCATTATTATTTTTGGGTTGAGGTTATTAGCTTTTCTGTACCATTCTGTTGTGTGGATAGTATTACTGTATCATTAGCATATCAAATCTCTGGTATGTAATGACCACCGATATTTAGGGCATCAAATTGCTCCCTGGTTATGACATTTCTGAAATTTCTCATTATATTTACGGCGTACAGATTAAACAAATAGGGGGACAGCACCCAGCCCTGACGGACCCCTTGCTTAATGGCACACCAATCTGATGTCTCGCCATCTGGTCTAACTGCTGCTTGTTTTCATAAATATGAAATATGAAATCAAGAATCAACATCACAGCACTCAGTACATCTCCACGCGTGCCCCCTCCACCTATAGTGTAGCCAGCCAAGGGTTCCCAAACTGAGGGTACCAGCCACAGTCTGAAAGTCCGCTTGCATTGTCCTCTAGGCGATGTGGGTCATCAGTCCCTCTGCTTATTCCCCCCTCCCCCTCCCCGGGTCACTCTCGCCTGGTGTCGTTCTCTAGTTTCGTTGCGCTTTCCTCTCGATCTCAGAGAGCCTTCACCACACCCGCCTGGTCATGATATAGCTGGTAGTCACAAGGTGCTGGAGCAGCCTGTCTCACTCTGTTCATTTCCTGCCACACCCGCATGCCCTGGGCAGATATTTTTCTTCGTATAGCCCTTGCCGTGTGGCGTTGGCGATCAAGTCTGTTCACAACCTTGTGTCTCGTGTATTGCCAATTTATGCCGTGTTTTTTTTTTTTTTTTTGGTGGTGCATGAAATAGAGATTGCCCCATTCCGTGTGGTACATGAAATAGAGACTGTCCCATTCTTTGTGGTACATAAAACATAGATTGTCCCGTTCATTGTGGTGTATGAAATAGATTGTCCCGTTCATTGTGGTGTATGAAAAAGAGATTCTCCCGTTGTTTGTGGTGAATTAAATAGAGACTGTCCCGTTGTTTGTGGTACATTAAATAGAGACTGTGCCGTTGTTTGTGGTACAAGAAGTCAGTGACGGGGACAGAGAGCCTGGAGAGACTGGCAACAACCCACGGACAGTTTACGACATAGACAGCGGCATAAATAGGTATAACAGAAACATAACTCATACCGTACTGACAGGCCGGGCCAAACCAACCCTCCTCACACGCCACACCTCCTGGGCAGTCACCTTGTGGGCTACAATTATCGTTTCTACATCGGCATTTGTATTGACACGAGGATCCGAACCATCCCATCTCACAAGCTGAAATAGTGAACATGCATCTCTTGTTCAGACACTGCTATTGTTTACATTAACATACACAATTTAAAATCTTGGACAATTAATACACAAGAGAACCCCCCAGCTTTGGAGATGTGGATTTATGGAAATATGAAATTCCCTGTACAGCCAGCATGAGCAATCTGGATATTTGGAAAGATTTACATAGGAAGACAGCAGGGGAAAACTCTGGACCTTCTTCAGTTATCAGTTATCAGTTGGCGTATCTTCATTGCACTCCGGAAATGTCCATAGGTGCTCAGATTCTCCGCCGCCCCCCCCCCCCCCCCCCAGCATATGCATCAGCGTCCGGTGGCTAATAGTGCCAGTTCTGTGTTGGTTGACGAGGCACCTTGTTTTCCCGATGTACCTCTCGCGTCTGGCCGTGCCGATTCTTACTCCCAAGTCTTTCATCCTGGACAGCGATGTGGATTCACTGACGTCAAGGTCCTCTGTTCTAACCATATCTTTAAGGACGTTAATAACATCAGCACGATCCATGGGCTGGCCATCAACAGGGGGTGCAGAGCCAGCCAGTTTATCAGCTCGTTCATTTCCCTCGACTCCCGCATGTCCCGGGACGAAGATGAAGGTGACTTTACGGACAACAGACTTCCGCAGCGACTCAGTCCACTGTCTACGCACAGATCCAGCTTCGACCTTCTGAATCATGCTCATTGAATCACTTAGTACACACACGTTTGTATAATGCTGTGATTCCAGCCATATGAAAGTCTGTGTAACTGCCATCACTTCCATCGTCATGCTGCTCGTGGTCATAGAGTGGGCACCACTGGATTCTTGAACGGTTCGGTCCGCTGAACAGGCTGTAAATGCCCACGCACTTCTCTGCTGCTTTACAACAGATCCATCTGTATAGATGAGCACTTCGGGGCTATCTGAGTGTTCATAGATGAGCGCGTTAACCTCAGCATTGACAGCGGCAGGGTTCTGCTCTCTGCACCGTCTGTCGAGTGTGATAATGCAGGAGAAAGTGCACTTAAAAGCTGGAGGCACCGGCACCCATTCCTTGCCGGGGATGATACTGGTAAGACTGCAGACCTGTCTGACGACATCTTCCGCCCGACACATCCATGATTAGCTGGAGGCACCGGCACCCATTCCTTGCCGGGGTTGATACTGGTAAGACTGCAGACCTGTCTGACGACATCTTCCGCCCGACCCATCCATGATTTGCCCCTCTTTAGCCTGTCACCCTTTTCTCTGAATATAGCGTCATGCAGAGGGTGCTGCACATCTGAACTTATTTTTAAGTATGCACGAGCTCTCCAGATCTTGATCCTGTGTTCCATTGTCGGGAAGTCAAGGAGGTATCTCATTGCTACACAGCTGGTGTCTCTCGTGCAGCCCAAAATGATGCGCATGGCTTCGTTTTGTACCTTTTCAAGACTTCCAATCTGTGTAGGGCTGACAGTGAGGATGGCCAGGGCATACTCGATGCGTGAAAGTACAAGTCCTTGGAACAGAAGTATTAGCAGTCTTTGCTCGATATTGGCAGTCGCCATGACTCTCATTGCTGACAAACCTTTTCGAGCTTTCGTTATGACATAATCGACATGATCTCTGAAGGACAGGCTACAATCATTCCTCAAGATATGTCATTGACTGGGTTCTACTCAAAATGCTCCCATCCATTCTTACTGCCGGCATGTCTGTTTTCACAGTGTGGTTGTTTAGGGAGAACCATGTAACCGATGCCTTTGCAGGGTTGACAAGGGCACCGGCATCAGCACACCATGAGGAAATTCGATCTAGTTCGCCCTGCATATCATTGGCAACTGCCTGTCTATCTCGACCCTGTCGATACACGAGAATGTCGTCAGCAAATGATAGAGTCCTACCCCTCCCGTAGAACTGTTGTTCAGTGATCGGCACCGTATACACGTTGAATAGTACTGGTGACAGTGGTGAACCCTGCGGCAATCCTGAACATATCGTTATCGGCTCAGAAGACCAACTCCCGCATCTTAGCACCGCCTTCCTTTGGAGCAGAACTGCAGCTATCCATCGTACAAGGTGAGGGTGCACTTTCAGTCTGAGGGGGGTTTGCATCAAGTGCTCGAAAGATACTCGGTTATATGCGTCCTCTAAGTCTATGGCGGCCGCACATGTCTCTTCTCTGACCTGAAATCCTTCGTAAACATCTTGAGCAAAGACCGCCGCATTCAGCCATGGCTCTTTGTTGCGTCTGTATCCTCCAAGTGTGGGCGGGAAGCAGCCGAGTTGTTCCATGTCACAAGCAAGTCTGTGTGCTACAATTTTCTCCAGTAACTTGCCAGCAGTGTTCGGCATCGTAATGATTCTGTAGCCGCTTATCTTGGAATGGTCTTTGTTCGGTTTTGGCAGCGGCAGCAAGTAGCTGTGTAGCCATTCTTCTTTGATCTGACCCCTCTGGATACTGGTGTTGAATTCTCTGGCCAGTTCTTCCATGTCATCATCTGATATCACCAGTAGGTCACCATATCGGATGCCGTCTGGGCCTGGGGCGGTGTTAGGTGATTTCTTGAGCATCGCACGCAATGTCTCAGCTGTGATTATCCATTCTTCGTCTGTCCCGACCCCCTCGCACAACTGAGAGAGTGTCATTGTGGTCCTCTGTCTGGCGGGCTCGTCTTTCTGGTCAGTCTGTTCTATGTAGCGTGCAAGAAGGGCCTTACCTTTATCCGCATCCGACTTTTTCCATGTGAGGTCTGTGCCTTGAAAGTCTGGAATACCCCTACGTTGTGCAGCACCTTTCATACTCTTATGGAGGCGCCAGAATGTCGTAAGAGATCGCTCAGAGCACACCTTCCTGCAGAACTCGTCCCATTTCTCGGCCTTGGTCTGTTTGGCGCAGGATTTGAATAAAGTCATCGTCCTATCGACCTCAGTCTTCAGGTTCGCCAACTCAACCTGTGGCATGTTAGCCTTTCTGGCCTTTTGCCAGTCTTTGACAGCCTGCCTCTTTCCCAGCCATACCTTCTCGACCTCTCCATTCCACCATGGTGGCTGCAACCATCTTTCTTGTCTCCTGCGGGAGGAAGTTAGTTTTCTTCTTCTGATCTTGCTTATGGCGTCTTGACCAGTGTTGTCATACGGGAAGGCATTTGTCTTGTTTCTTTGACTCGTGGCCCTGTCTTTCCTGATCAGGATGACCTTCTTGTGTTATGGCACGAAATTTAGCACACGAACTGATACAAGATGGTGGAGATCGCGAGAAATGGAGAAGCATGATCGCCACCGCCAGCCGGCAAGGCACTTGATGATACCATAGTGATATACGCACATGTGTGCGTAGCCAAAGGATGACACAGTGGTGAATTATCAGTGATATACATACATGTCTGGGAAGCTAATTATGACACAGTTGTGAGTTATCAGAGATATATTTACATACATGTTTATGAAGCTAATTTTGACATTGGTAAATTATCAATGATATACAACCATGATTGTGAACTAATTATGGCACAGTACTTAATTATTAATGATATACATACATGTTTGTGAAGCTGGATGTAACAATAACGGGATATCAGTGATATACATACATGTTTGTGAAGCTAATGAATGCAACAATGACGGGATATCAGTGATATATTAAGTTTACTTACCATTCTGTGAAGCAGCATAGAAGTCAAGAAGAGACCACCATGTCAGCAGTAGAAACACTGTAACCCGCATTCCTGTATTAAATTTGTGGGTGTCTGGTTTCAGTCCTTGGGCTAATACACCACTGGAGAGAAAATAATATCCATACACAGACAGGCCTTCAGACAACCAGACATTCACGCAGACAGACTCATGGACAATGGGACACACACACACACACACACTAACACACACACACATATATATGGAGTGATGTAGCTGTTTAAGGAGCATGTATATGTGTGTATGTGTTTATGAAGAGTTGTACTGCATGGGGTTATGTACGCGTGTATGGGGTCATGTTTGTGTGTATGGGGTTATTAACGTGTGTATGGGGTTATTTACGTATGTATGGGGTTATGTACTTTTATATGAAGCGATGTATGTGTGTATGGAGTTATGTATGTGTGGATGAATTTATGTATGTATGTATGGAGTGGTGTACGTGTGATTGGAGTTATGTATGTGTGTATGGAGTTATGTATGTGTGGATGAATTTATGTATGTATGTATGGAGTGGTGTACGTGTGATTGGAGTTATGTATGTGTGTATGGAGTTATGTATGTGTGGGTGAATTTATGTATGTATGTATGGAGTGGTGTACGTGTGATTGGAGTTATGTATGTGTGTATGGAGTTATGTATGTGTGGGTGAATTTATGTATGTATGTATGGAGTGGTGTACGTGTGATTGGAGTTATGTATGTGTGTATGGAGTGATGGAGCACCAGGTACTACTAAAAAGAAAAATAGAAACCTCAAGCTACCTGGAACTTAAGAACCATTTGTCCAGGATTTGCTACTGACCTGACGAATATTGACGATGTGACTGATGCTGAACTCAACCGTCTTAACATTGATATTGCTGGCCTGCAGGAGACTCGCCTCGCTGAGGAAGGGCCACTCAAGGAAAACAACTACACTTTTCTTTGGAAGGCTAGAGGGCAGGCAGAAAAAAAGGCCAACATGGCGTGAGCTTTGCAGTGAAGAATTCGCTACTGAGAATGATTGAAATTCCAGCTGGAGGTAATGAAAGACTATTATCCCTGCGCTTGGCAACATCTTGTGTTGTTGCCACCATTATCACTGCATATGGACCGACACTCTTATGATGTGAAGAATTCGTTCTATAAGGAGTTAGACTCTGAGATCAAGGCAGTTCCAAAATCTGACTACATTTATATGCTCGGTGATTTCAATGCTCGTGTGGGCAAGGACTCAAGTTCATGGCCAGTGTGCCTTGGAAAATACAACATCGATAGCATGAATGATAATGGGCAAAGGCTGCTGGAGCATTGCACCAGAAATTACCTATGTATTACCAACTATTTTTTTTTAAAACAAAAGAGCTGCATAAGATCACATGGAAACATCCAAGATCCGGCCATTGGCATCAGCTGGACTTCATTATCACACGGAGACAACATCTGAACCAAACATAACTAACTAGAAGTTAACACAGTGTTGACTGTGATACGGATCATTCTTTGATTGTTGCAAGGGTTAGACTGAGTCCAAAGAGAATCTACACAGCTAAACACAAATCTAGCACCAGGATTAATATTATTAACACCCATGATCCTGATAAGTGCTTTGAGTTCCAACAGTGTCTTGAAAAAGTTTTTACTAATACATCAGAAAATTGTACAGCAAGTGAAAAGTGGAATAAACTTAAGGAAACGCTCCATAAAACAGCGGTAGGGGTTTACAGCACTGTGGATCATAAAAGTCAGAACTAGTTTACGGCAAACCAGAAGATAGCTCTCTTGAGAAACAAGGAAAGACCAACGCGTAACACTCTCAATGAGATGAAGCAAGCTAGAAAGAATGTGCAAAAAGCTCCCAGACAGTGTGCAAATGACTATTAGATCAAGTTATGTGAGTCCATTCAAAATGCAAGTGATAAAGGAAACATCAGACGCATGTATGAAGGGATAAAGAAAGCCTGTGGTCCAATTATCAAAAGAAGTGCAACACTGAAAACCTTGACTGGAGAAATCATCACTGATAAGAGACAGCAGATGTATAGATGGGTAGAGCACTATTTGGAGCTTTACTTAAGTGAGGCCAAACTAGCGGATGATGCCCTCAACGCCATAGAGGCTCTACCAACTCTTGACCACCTGGACACACTTCCCACCATAACAGAAGTTAAGTGTGCTTTAAATGAACTTGCATCTGGCAAGGCTCCAGGTATGATGGGATTCCAATAGAGGTTATCAGGAGTAGGCAAGACACACTCACTCTACGGATCCACCAGCTAATAGAGCTATACTGGTGAGAAGGACAAGTCCCACATGAATTCAAAGACTCAAGGTTCTTAACATTGTACGAGAATAAGGGCGATCGCAGATATCGTAAAAACTATAGGCATATTCTGTGTTAGTTAGTTAGTTAGTTAGTCGACAGATCATCCTCATTGCACATCGAACCATTCAGTCCATAAGTGCTCGGATCCCCTCCTCAGCAAATCCCGCAGCGTGTAGCGGCTAACGACGCCAGTTCTGTGTTGGTTTATCAATCTTCTTTGGCTTCCTGCGTAGTGTTCTTGTTTGGCCACACCTCTTTTAATTTGCTGCTCTCGCAGTCTGGCCATTGTTGTAGATTCACAGTCATCACTTGGTTCTCGCAAAAGTCTTACTTCTCGTAGAGCATTCAGAATGTCGGCCTGGTCCATGGCGCGTCCGCCCTCCATAGTAGCCTCACCTGCGAGCTTGTCAGCCCGCTCATTTCCTTGTACTCCCGCATGCCCTGGCACGAAGATGAAACTAATCTTTGCCAGTCGAGACCGCTCCAGAGGCAGCAACCATTCTCTTCGGATCGACCCCTCCTCTATCCTCTTGATCATGTTCATTGAGTCGCTAAGGAAACAAGCCCTAGTGAATGTCTGTGTCTCGAGCCATGTTATTGATTTACTTACTGCCATGACTTCCATGGTCAGGCTACTTGTGGTTTCAGTAAAAGCACCAGAGTCCTCCTTCACAATTCTCCCTCCGGCCCGAGCTGTAAAGGCCCATGAGCTTCTCACATGTCGGACGACCGACCCATCTGTGTAGATGACCGCGTCACCGTCTAGCGAATTCTCGAAAATCAACGCTTGTACTTCAGCCTCAACAGCAGCCGGATTTTCTTGTCTGCATTTTCTGTCAAGTTGGATGCAAACTGAAAAGGATGTGCAGAAGTCTGTTGGCACTTGCACCCACTCCTCGCCAGGTTCTAAGTCCTCAAGTGAACACACCTGTTGAAGAATGTCTTCGGCTTGACCCATCCACGACCGTCCTCTTTTTAACCTGCTGCCCTTCACCTTCCTAATTTCACTATGCAGTGGATGTTGTGTGTTTGCGTTAATTCTGAGGTAGGCGCGTGCCCTGCAATCTTGTATTCTCTCTTCAATGGTTGGAAACCCAAGAAGATAGCGCATCGCCCTGCATGCTGTATCTCTTGTACATCCAAGAATAATGCGCATAGCTTCATTCTGTATCCTTTCCATCCGTTCTATCTGCTTATGGCTGAGAGTCAGGATTGCCATTGCATACTCCAAAACAGACATGACCAACCCCTCGTACAGAAGACATAGATGGCGCTGCTCACAGTTTGCTGCCGCCATCACCCGCATCGCTGCCAAACCCCGCTTGGCCTTTGTTATCACCTGGTCTATGTGCACATTATAAGCAAGGCTTCGATCAAACCGTATCCCCAGGTAATTCATTGCCTGCGTTCTTTCCACCATCTCTGAACACAGCATTACAGTTGGTGTTGGAGTGTTGACAATATGATTATTCAACGAGAACCAAGTCACTGTTGCCTTTGTTGGGTTGACCATTGCCCCAGCTTCATCACACCAAGTACTTATGCGATTGAGTTCGGTTTGTAGTTCCACAGCAACCTCCTCTCTATCCTTCCCCTGACGATACACTAAAACATCATCGGCATATGACAATGTCCTGCCAGGTCCAGTGATCTGCTCACTGGTGATTCTCACTGTGTAGGCGTTGATCAGTACCGGAGATAATGGTGATCCCTGTGGTAGGCCAGGATATATTGTTGTTGGTTCCGAAGTCCAACTGCCACATCTAAAAAGTACTTTCCGTTGGAAGAGGGCTGCAACGATCCAACTAAGGAGGAATGGACTTATGTTTAGTTCGAGAAGCTGAAACATAAAAAAATCCAGTGGTACTCTGTTGTATGCGTCCTCAAGATCAATCGCTGCAGCAACGGTTTCAGTGCCTGAGTGGAAACCTTCATAGACATCCTGGGCAAAGACTGCTGCATTGGTCCAGGTTTCCCTTTTTGGACGGTACCCACTGTGACAAAACAGAATTGAACCTCAGGATGGGGCAACCGAATCCACACTCTGCAGTACCCCATTTTCATGGGTGTACAGTATGATAGTGGGTGTGTGTCTATTATTTGGTATCCAGGACCAGTTTCGACCATCTTTGGGTTCACGCAACGCTTGTAGTCCAGCTTTGGTGAAATTCACTGTCCTGAGGAAGATATCGGGAGATACTCTCTAACCCTTGTTGCGTAGTATCCATTCTAGTCTATCCAGAATATCGCGTCATTCAATTTGACGACACTTCCGGAGAACGCTGGCAACGGCATTCACCGTGGTTATCTAATGGACTAACGGACATGTCTTGTGTTGGCGGATTATTGTCCTCATCCTGAAGACCCAAGGCCAGTCTATTGAAGGGCAGGGAGCTACCCTGAGGATCCCATGAATCCTATTCTGGTATCAAAATGAAGTCTTGTCTACTGTCAAGTGTTTCAACGTCTGGGGATCCAGATAAAGACGGACAGTGGTGGCTCTCTAGATGCTAGGATAGCACATTCTGTGGCTGATTTATTCCTGCAGAAAAGGTAATTGTTCTCTCCCGCTGTACTGATCTATTTGAGTGTCTTGTGAGATCTGTCAACCAGTGGCCAAGCCAGTTTAGTGATGAGCCTGCTGTGTCTTCCTTTTGCATAGAGCTTTAATTTAACTACCCTAAAGGGGTAGGGGCACTAGCGACACCGATTATTATCATCATCAGGTGGCTCACCAGAGCCATGACGGGTATTTCACCACTGAGGAGGATAGAGGAATTGTAAGCTATGAAGGGATATCAACCTTGGTCGAGCTGTATCTAACTTGGGTTGTGGAAGAGGGGTACCGATATCTTCATACCTATTAGGGTAAACTCGCCCTGACATATGTACATACACACGAGGCACACACATACAATGTTTGCTTTCTAACTTCTAGTTTGATTAATAGATTACCTCTTTTTCTCAGAGGATAATAATATTATGATGCGTGTCTAATGAATATACTACCTGTTGTATAATGGGAACAGGATGTTCTGCACATGATGTTACACTTGGTTGGGCTGCCAAGAGAAGCCAAACCAATGGGGTTCAGTGCATATAAATTCCAAACTTTCCAAATGCCCGAGGAGAGGAGGAGAAAAAGCGACAGACCCAAGATGACACCCTTCTTTCTTTGTCTGTCTGTAATCAATATTTCAGGAAAGGTTTACCAGCGCAGCTGGAACGTAGACCAACACCCTTGGCCAGTATAGGGGAAATATGTCTACCTGAAGTCTTGAACCTTATATCCTCTCTCTCTCTCTCTCGAATGGTAATGGATCGTATTTCCAGAGAGGCTATCCTTGCCATGAGTGAGGTTAATCAGGGACATTGAAGTCTAGTACCTGGCTGCTCTACACAGATCTAGTGGCGAGATGTCTGAAGTCAGACCTATGGAATTGGTCTGAGGGTGGAAACTGACCACATAACTAGTATCAGTCTGAATCTGGTTGTGATGTATTAATAACAGGTGAAATGGATATGTACACCGGGCATCTTCTTCTTGCTTACAGGAACCCTCATTATCTTCATTATCCTCGTGATTATTATTGACGCTGCTGTCTACGGACGTGCTTGAAGTGCCGTGGAGGAGAAGAGTCGTTTTCAGGCAGCTGATCTCAACTCCAGTCTGGTGGAAGAAGCGGTCTTGTACAAAGAACTTTAACTGCCTATAATCAGGTGAAGAGGATTTCCAGGCAGCCTAAGGAGAGATCAGGTGAACAATATTCTACCACCGGTATCTACATCACTCACTTACTGATGACTGACAAACTACTGGTGGAATGATGATATGCTCCTCCAGAATCCTCGCACAAATACTCAGTGTTGTTTCTGTTTGTCTTGAACTTGAACTTCGTTTGTTTTTGTGGAGTCTGAATCTTGATTAAAGACTCGGGTTCTACCTATCTGAAAAGTGTTCTCTTATCATCAGGTGGTGATCTGTTTGTCTATAGTGATAGGAAAATAAGTCAGCGTCCGGGCACCGTTCCGGGGTCAACAAGGTAATAGTAGGCAGAAGTAAGAACCCAAAGGTCATGACAACCACTGAGATCCGGGCCAGTGTTGTCACACGACACTAAATGGTGGCCAGTATGGGGACTAGATAGATTCTAGTCCTATCGAAGATTATTGTTCTATAAGATCTGTGCTATAGGTTCGGGTACAGTCTAGTTAGATTATTTCTTTTGTGATAATCTGCCCTGTCTGGTGCAGGTCGGTATAACCTTTTCTGTCTGAACTATTGGTTGTCAGGGAAACGGCGACTGACTATCCTGTTGACTGACTTGGACGAACACACCACTTGCAAACACTGCAACACCTTGTCATTGTCTATTGAATGGTACATTGTTGTATATACCTTGATAGAGATTGCCTTTGACTTCCGGGGCATAACAGCACGAGAAATGGCCTCACCACAACTGAATCTTGAGGAGGTGAAGGCTAAAGGTCGAGAAATTGGTCTGGAAGGGGTGGAGTTACGGAAATATGTCCAGGAGGTTGAAAGAGAATTCCGACAAGACGAGAGAGAAGCCAAGAAATTCGAGGCCGAACAAGCGGTTAGAGACCATGAGTTCCGGATGAAGGAATTGGAAGTTAAGGCACAAGTTGCTAGGGAAACCGAGGGAGCTATGGGGGAAGCGACACTCCCTGGTACACCAACTGCCGGAAGCATCGCCTATCAAGCAATGAAATTTCCTTTACTTCCCTTCGAGGAAGACAAAGAAAGGATAGACCAGTATCTTCAAAAATTTACTGCGATCGCTACTGCAATGGGATTGGAAAGGGGAAAATGGTGTTTGAAGATCTCCCAGGGACTCCGCGGCAGCGCCTTCGAAATATATTCCAGACTACCTCCAGGTCTGGAGAATGATTTTTCAGAGTTGGAAAGGGCGTTACTGAAACACTTCGAGATGACCGCAGATAAATATCGGACGTTGTTTCACTCGTCCCGACAAGAGACCGGTGAATTATATTCAGCTTATGCTGTACGCCTTAAGACGTACCTATTAAAATGGATGTCTCTGGTTGGATTCAAAAAGGACTACGAAAGTCTTGAAGAGTTGGTAGTTGTAGACCAAATGAAATCCCAAATGGCTAAGCCACTCCAAACTTTCTTGGCGGAAAATGGAGCAGAACGATTGGAGACCGTGGTTACTTTGGCAGAACGCTATGCGACAGCACACAAGGACCCTGTCACTCCAGCTCCAACACCACCAAAACCTGGAAAAGTTACTACGGAACCACCGGAGGATAAAAATGCAAAGAAACAAAAAGAGGGTTCCTTTTCACATAATCCGGACAAGTCTTCGGGAAAGTCTACGGAACAACGACCTGTCAAAACCGGGTGGTCAAACATTTACTGCAAACATTGCAGAACAACTACGCATAACACAGTGGATTGTAGGAGCAAGCCAACAGAACCCAAGTACGTAGCTTGCATAGCTAGGACTGGGAGAAAAACGATGGAAGAGAAAGCTCCTAAAGATAACCGACCAGCTGTGGTCGAGGTTATTAAAGTTAATGGACAACCAGTGGAGTGTTTATATGACTCAGGGCTGTTTGAGGAAGCCGTCATAGCAGAACACCTGGTTAGTCCAGAGTCTCTTACAGGGGAGATGATGGAGATACAAATGGCGACAAAAAGTTCAGTTGCTATATCTGTACCGATAGCCTTAGTAGACATTAATTGTAGATATGTCCGGGGAACTATAAAGGCAGCTGTCTTGAGTGATCCACTTTTTCCCCTAATTTTGGGAAATAAGTTTGTGGTCCTGGGTGAACCCATCACGCCCATGGTGGCAAGGGAAAAACCACCCAGATCCAAAGGATGTTCGTATCAGCAGCCCGGTAATATTTCCAGCACTCTAACCCCTCAGAGGAGAGACTGTCAACGAAAAGGTGCGAGCTTGCACACTTGTCATACCCAGGTGCCCAAGAATAGTGAGCCCTCTACGAGGAGGCCTTACTATAGATGGAAACACCGTAGGCCTAGGCATCACCTAGACGATAAGCCAATAGCGAGTTTAACAAAAACGCTCGATTTCAAAGGTATTTGGAGGCAAAAGAAAGATTGTATGTCAGTTCCGGAAGGGGAAGCGCACAAGAAAGAGAGGAATGGAGTTATACTAGAGGGAAGTAATTCTCCGTCTAATTTGTTAGGAGTTGCCTCTAACATCTCCAGTACACCTCGAATGAGAAAACCTAGTCGGTGGGTTGACGGCTGTCAACCAAACCAAGAAAGTGAATCTCAGATATGTCTCCAGCCTAATACTAAGCTTAGTTCTCCGAAGGATATGAGGGGAAATGGTTCTTTGAAGCTAGTAACGGCGATAGGAAATATGCAACAGCTCTGTTAAGGCAGAGGGGAGACCGTAGGGACAGTACACATCCTTGAGGTAGTGGTAAGAGACTGTCTATTCTTCAGGTCCAATAACGCATCTCATGTTTTCACAGGGATTGGCGTACAACAGAAGAATGATCCCATAGGGGATATCTTCACATGGAACGGAGTAGGGGGGTTGCCCATCTGAGTACAATTCGGAACCATAGTTCGGTGGTACCGTACTTTGGTCTGGGAATCGGCCTATGTGACAAAACAGAATTGAACCTCAGGATGGGGCAACCGAATCCACACTCTGCAGTACCCCATTTTCATGGGTGTACAGTATGATAGTGGGTGTGTGTCTATTATTTGGTATCCAGGACCAGTTTCGACCATCTTTGGGTTCACGCAACGCTTGTAGTCCAGCTTTGGTGAAATTCACTGTCCTGAGGAAGATATCGGGAGATACTCTCTAACCCTTGTTGCGTAGTATCCATTCTAGTCTATCCAGAATATCGCGTCATTCAATTTGACGACACTTCCGGAGAACGCTGGCAACGGCATTCACCGTGGTTATCTAATGGACTAACGGACATGTCTTGTGTTGGCGGATTATTGTCCTCATCCTGAAGACCCAAGGCCAGTCTATTGAAGGGCAGGGAGCTACCCTGAGGATCCCGTGAATCCTATTCTGGTATCAAAATGAAGTCTTGTCTACTGTCAAGTGTTTCAACGTCTGGGGATCCAGATAAAGACGGACAGTGGTGGCTCTCTAGATGCTAGGATAGCACATTCTGTGGCTGATTTATTCCTGCAGAAAAGGTAATTGTTCTCTCCCGCTGTACTGATCTATTTGAGTGTCTTGTGAGATCTGTCAACCAGTGGCCAAGCCAGTTTAGTGATGAGCCTGCTGTGTCTTCCTTTTGCATAGAGCTTTAATTTAACTACCCTAAAGGGGTAGGGGCACTAGCGACACAGATTATTATCATCATCAGGTGGCTCACCAGAGCCATGACGGGTATTTCACCACTGAGGAGGATAGAGGAATTGTAAGCTATGAAGGGATATCAACCTTGGTCGAGCTGTATCTAACTTGGGTTGTGGAAGAGGGGTACCGATATCTTCATACCTATTAGGGTAAACTCGCCCTGACATATGTACATACACACGAGGCACACGCATACAATGTTTGCTTTCTAACTTCTAGTTTGATTAATATATTACCTCTTTTGCTCAGAGGATAATAATATTATGATGCGTGTCTAATGAATATACTACCTGTTGTATAATGGGAACAGGATGTTCTGCACATGATGTTACACTTGGTTGGGCTGCCAAGAGAAGCCAAACCAATGGGGTTCAGTGCATATAAATTCCAAACTTTCCAAATGCCCGAGGAGAGGAGGAGAAAAAGCGACAGACCCAAGATGACACCCTTCTTTCTTTGTCTGTCTGTAATCAATATTTCAGGAAAGGTTTACCAGCGCAGCTGGAACGTAGACCAACACCCTTGGCCAGTATAGGGGAAATATGTCTACCTGAAGTCTTGAACCTTATATCCTCTCTCTCTCTCTCTCTCGAATGGTAATGGATCGTATTTCCAGAGAGGCTATCCTTGCCATGAGTGAGGTTAATCAGGGACATTGAAGTCTAGTACCTGGCTGCTCTACACAGATCTAGTGGCGAGATGTCTGAAGTCAGACCTATGGAATTGGTCTGAGGGTGGAAACTGACCACATAACTAGTATCAGTCTGAATCTGGTTGTGATGTATTAATAACAGGTGAAATGGATATGTACACCGGGCATCTTCTTCTTGCTTACAGGAACCCTCATTATCTTCATTATCCTCGTGATTATTATTGACGCTGCTGTCTACGGACGTGCTTGAAGTGCCGTGGAGGAGAAGAGTCGTTTTCAGGCAGCTGATCTCAACTCCAGTCTGGTGGAAGAAGCGGTCTTGTACAAAGAACTTTAACTGCCTATAATCAGGTGAAGAGGATTTCCAGGCAGCCTAAGGAGAGATCAGGTGAACAATATTCTACCACCGGTATCTACATCACTCACTTACTGATGACTGACAAACTACTGGTGGAATGATGATATGCTCCTCCAGAATCCTCGCACAAATACTCAGTGTTGTTTCTGTTTGTCTTGAACTTGAACTTCGTTTGTTTTTGTGGAGTCTGAATCTTGATTAAAGACTCGGGTTCTACCTATCTGAAAAGTGTTCTCTTATCATCAGGTGGTGATCTGTTTGTCTATAGTGATAGGAAAATAAGTCAGCGTCCGGGCACCGTCCCGGGGTCAACAAGGTAATAGTAGGCAGAAGTAAGAACCCAAAGGTCATGACAACCACTGAGATCCGGGCCAGTGTTGTCACACGACACCCACCCAGGGTGGGTGGGAAAACATCTTGCCTCTCTAGTTGGCTTGATATTTTCTTGGCAATTACCTTCTCCAGCAGCTTGCCTATTGTATTCTGCATGGTTATAATTCGATATCCCTGAATTTTTTTGTGGTCTTTGTCAGGCTTCGGTAAGGGAATCAGATAGCTGTGTAACCATTCCTCCTTGATGCTAGCACCGCCTATACTGTTGTTGTACATGTCTGCTAGTTTCTCTAGCTCATTGTCGGTACACCTATTTATGTCGTCGTATCTTATGCCATCAGGACCTGGAGCACTGTTTTTTGATCGTCGAAGCACAGCCTTGATTTCTTTCACTGTCACTGTGTCTTCATCCGAAGTGTTCTGGGCCTTGCATCTGTCTGAGGTGACCTCCTTGGCCAGATTTCGGCCTCCCATGTCTGTCTGGTTGCTTTGCTCAAGGTAGCGTTCAAAGAGGGCTTTGCCCTTGTCCTCGTCAGTCCTCTGCCAGATGAGGTCAGCACCTTGGAAGTCAGAAATGCTCTTATTCTTGACTACACCACTCATGCTTTTATGTAGTCGCCAGAACAATTTCAGTGACTTGTCTGTGCTTACTCTTTGACACACCTCTGCCCATTTTTCGCTTTTAACAACCTTGACCAGTTTTTTGAAGTAGCTTACTTTTGTGTGCATCTCTCTTTCTAAGTGCAAGCAGGGACTAGGATGACCAGCTCTGTTCTTCTTGGCATTTTGCCATCTCCTTACAGCACTACGCTTATCCACCCAAGCCTTCTCCACCTCGAAACTCCACCACGGTGGCTGCTCCCAGCTTTTTTTCCTGCCCTGAAACGTTCTGCGCTTGTCACGTCTTATTTTACTCACCACATCTTGCCCTGTACTGTCATACTGGAACGTCTTTACCTTTAGCTTGTGCTGCCTGGTTCTGCCTTTCTCCACCAGTATGCTGCACGGGTGGTGGTCGCTGCCATGGTGTCCTAGGACACCCCATCTACACACTGTAGTGAGTGAAGGTGAAACTAGCGCCAGATCAATAGCACTGTCCTCATCGCCCGGACGGCTTGCTGTTCTGGTGACACAGCCACTGTTGATACAAACCAGGTCGATGGTTTCCAGTGCAGTCTCGAGCTCCTCCCTCTGTGTATTGGATGAAGTGTTTCCCCATGATCTGCCTTTAGCGTTGAAATCACCACAGAAAATAACATTTCTCTCGTGGCCTAATATGCCACTTAAGCACTGCCACTTCTGGGCGTCCACACTGGCATTGCGAGCATAAACATTAACCACCACGAATGGTATACTGGAATGAACTCTCAACGCCTGTATTTGTATATCGTCACTGTCCCAACTGGACATGTCTAGCTCTGACGCCACCATGCTGTCGCGAACGAGAATCGCCATTCCCAGATGTCGTCTGTTGTAGAAACATTTGAAGCCGGCAATCTGGAGTAGCTGATCGCCCAGTCTCGTCTCCTGGAGTGCTACAATGTCGTTCCTGTAAACTAGGGTTTCTAAAATAAAGCCCCGTTGTTTTACACTGGCACAGTTCCAATATAGAATACGGATATTCCTGATTCCTAGACGGTGACACTTGAGTCTAAAACGCCTCAAACCTCCACGCTTACCTTGCTTCTTTTTCCCTGCGCGGCTACCCCGCCGCTTCGGTATGTTGACTGCAGACCGCACGAAGAACACACGTTGTTCCGCCATGTTGAAAAAACGTAAACACAGACTTTGAAAACCACACACGCTGCTGAAAATTCACTCAAGGATGGCTTCGCTCGATGCACGAACTCCGTAGCACCCGCGCAGATCTTGAGTAGAAACTCCTGGTTTTACATCCTGGCACACCAATTACACGCAAGAGATGAATAAATCCATCCCCTACGCGAAAAAGTTAACGAACACAAAACAACACGACCGTCCGTCGCCATCTTGAAACCGGATATTCTGTGTATTATTTGGAAAGTATTTGCCAGAACATTTATGCGCAGACTTCCAGTCCTGGGAGATCAAGTCTACCCCGAATCACAGTGTGGCTTCCGACAGAACCGGTCTACCATTGATATGATATTGCGACAAAAGCAAGAATAATGCCGTGAACAGAATCAGCCACTGTTTATTGCCTTCATCGGCCTCACAAAGGCATTTGATTTGGTCAGTCGTGAGGGTCTGTTCAAGGCCCTGAAGAAAATTGGCTGCCCACCAACTCTTCTGTGTGGGATCGTTTCACACAGACATGAAGGGTGTAATCAAGTTTGTTAGCGCAACTTCAGAAGAGTTTGAAATCAAGAGTGAAGTTAAGCAAGGTTGTGTACTAGCTCCCATCCTCTTTGAAATATACCTTTCACTTCTACTGAAATATGCATTTCGTGATCAGGATGGTGGTATATACATTCACTCACGCTCGGATGGTGGCCTCTACAATGCTCAGAGATTGAAGGCCAAGATCAAAATCAGCAGGGCACTGATCAGAGAGTTGCTTTTTGCAGATGATAGTGCTATTACGATCCACTCTGAGGAAGAATTAAAACGTCGACTATCTGCATTCTCCAATGCTTGTTATGAATTTGGTTTAACAATTATCAAACATAAGACACAGATTATGTCCCAAGATGCACATTGGGTACGATCAATCTTTATTGACGACGCCAAACTGGAGAAAGTAGACCATTTTACTTATCTAGGATCAGAGATAAATAGCAAATTATCCCTAGATCAGGAAATCAACATCAGGATTGATAAGGCAGCAACAACAATGAACAGGTTAACAAAAAGAGCCTGGGAGAACAGGAAGCTTACTGCCAAAACACAAGTCCTTGTCTATCATGCCTGTGTCATTAGGACTCTTCTTTATGGCAGTGAAGCCTGGACAACTTACTTACACCAAGAGGAACGTTCAAACATCATTCATATGGGGTGTCTGCGAAGAATACTTGGTATTCAATGGCAAGACAAAATCACAAATACTGAAGTATTGGAAAGATCAGGCTGTGTGACGGTTTATTCCATGCTCAGTCTTCGTAGACTTAGATGGATAGGACATCTTAGGAGGATGGATGATGGTAGAATACCAAAGGTCATCTTTTTTGGTGAATTTGCAGATTGGTAAGAGATCTCAGGGTCGGTCTCTACTGCGATACAAAGATGTGTGTAAGCGGGACATGATTGATACAAGCATTGATAATGCACATTGGGAGCAAGTCGAAGCTGAACGTGTTGCATGGAGGGCAAACATCATAATGGAATAAAGACAAAGGAGAAAATGATTGCAGATAAGTCACACACCGAGCGTGTGAGACGTAAGTTGGTGCATGATGGTGGAAATGACCACGTGTTCACATGCACCCACTGTGAACGAACATTTACAGCGCAAATTGTCCTCAACAGTCACATTCGCCACCGCCATGTGCAGAATGTGGCGGATGATCTCCAGATGCCTTTTTATGCCTTTATGAAGCACAATGTAACAATCCATAGTCGTATATATATATATATATATATATATATATATATATATATATATATATATATATATATATATATATATATATATATATATATATATATATATATATATATATATATATATATATATATATATATAGTAGCATGTCCTTTGCAGAACTTCGCTCCCCTAACAACCTTCCGGAAACCCTCTCGATCATAGCAAGATGTCCCGCGTCCGATACACTCATCTGGAGATCATCCGCCACATTCTGCACCCATCTTCTCTTTGGCCTTCCTCTTCCTATCTTCCCAGGCAAATACCCCTTCATTATTGGTCTCTCCAAACTTTCGTGACGTTTCAAGTGACCAAAATATTTCAATTTTCTTTGTTTGATCGTCTTTAATAGCCAGTCTTCTTCAATATTCAACTCTTGAAGTATTGATGCATTTGTTCTATTCTTTACCCAAGATATTCTTAGAACTCGTCTATAACATTTATATTCAAAGGCATTTATGCGCTGTTCATCTTGTTTACTAAGTATCCAGGTCTCACAGGCATATGTTGCAATGGGAAAGATGCATGCTCTTAAAAATCACATTTTTGTAGTTCTATTTGTCCCACTCCACAATTTATTCAGTTATTTTAGTCTTTGATTAGCAATAAATATGTATCTTTTAATTTCTGTCATCGTGTCACCATTGTTGGTAATCAATGACCAAAGATATTCGAAATTTACCACCACCTCTAATTTTTCCTAATTAACATATGATTCTTTCTCGATAATAGTTTTATTTGTAAGCATTATTTTTGTTTTTGATATGTTAAGATATAAGTTGTGATTCTCACTATTCAATTGGGTTGAGGTTATTAGATTTTCTATACCATTCTGTGTTGTTGATAGCAATACTGTATCATCAGAATACCGAATCTCTGTTATGTCATGACCACCGATAATTAGGGGATCATATAGCTCCCTGTTTATATAATCTATGATATTTATCATTATATTTTGGACGTACATGTTAAACAAATAGGGTGACAGCACGCAGCCCTGACGGACTCCTTGCTTGATGTCAAACCAATCTAATGCCTCGCCATCTATTCTAACCGCTGCTTGTTGGTCTAGATATAGCATTTTTATGCGTTGTACTACATGTGATGGAAAATCCTTATTACTCATGATTTCCCAAAGCTTCTGATAGTGTACACAGTCAAATGCCTTTGAATAATCCACAAAACATGAGAATAGGTTTACATTAAATTCTCTGCACTTCTCTATTATTATACGCATGTTGAGTATGCAATCTCTTGGTCCTCTTCCTTGTTTAATTCCAGCTTGAACCACGTTAATTTCTTCTTCCATGTTCTCACGAAATCTTCCCATTATGACGTTTAGTAGTCTTTTAATTGCATGACTGATCAGGGCAACAGTTCTATAGTTGGTGCATTATTTCAGGTTGCGCTTTTTGGTATTGGAATGAAGATAGTTCTCTTCCAGTCTTGTGGTCATATACCATATTTCTATATATTTTTACATAATGCGTGATAGATGTTTATGCTTTCTTCTCCTCCCGCTTTAATTAGTTCAGCTTTTATCTCATCACATCCAAGTGATTTACCATTCTTCAGTTTCTTTATTGCCGATGCAATTTCATCTAATCACGGGTTCAAGTTCTGTCCCTGCTGTCATTGGTTCATGTATCTCATTCATATGCTCACTGTCACTCATATCATACATTACACTGCAGTATTCTTGTAATCTTGTTAGAATATGGTTAGATTCTGTTAAGATATTTCCCAACTTATCAAAGATAACATGTAATTGAGGTTGAACATTTCTTGTCAATAACTTCATTTATTTTAACATTGCGTAATCTCTTCCAGTCTTATGATATTGCTCTATTCTATTACAGCAATTTTGTGGACATGTGATCCACGGATAGCCGCTCAAGCAAGGATACAGATGAGTAAACGTAATACTTTCATGCAGTCTTTCGTGTATTTGTTTGTTTATATTTACTTGTTTGTTCTATTGCTGACGAAGGCTTTGGCCCCAACGTCCATTTTGTTTCTTGTAGTCGTGCTCTAGTAAAGCTCACAATCTAATTCTCGTGATTCTTTCATTGCATTTTGAAAGATAGATTAATAACACATTAAAAATGAGAATTGGCAAATGCTGCGTATATTCAACGCTACTGCATGGCGCGGAAGCCTGGACATTGAATCAACAACTAGCAAGTCGCATAGAAGCCCTGGAGATGTGTATATACAGACGAATATGTCGTATGTCATGGAAACAAAAACAATCAAATGCATAGGTTCTAGAAAAACTAGGAATGAAGAGAGAGATGATAAAAGAAATAAAGAGGAGGCAAGTGAAATATTTGGGCCACGTTAAAAGATATAATACTCTTATAAAACCATATTCAAAGGCAAGATTGACGGCAGGCGAGCAAGAGGTAGGCAACGATACAAGTGGGAAGATAACATAAAGAGACGGACGAAAATCAGCCTGACAGAATGTACAGTCAGGGCAAGAGACAGACAGTGTTGGGGATCCATTGCAGCCACCTTCATTGTGGAGACGGCACCAGATTGATTGATTGAAATCACTATTGACTTAGCTTAACAGCTTAAGGAGTAAAATGCACAACTTAGGAATAATGCTTATGCTTTCATAGAAGCTGCATAACTAGAACAGAACCCTCACTATGGGTTAACCTAGTGCACAGATTATCCACGAACTACGACATCTGAATATAGTGCTTAGTCTCTCCTGAATTAAATTATTAAGCACTAACCACATTCTTACAGCACACCAGTTACCATTTTCTGGGAGAAAAAAAGCATGACTAACGTAAGTTTACAGTGTGCTTACCTTCAACCTAGTTGAAATACTTCTTCAAGCATAACGTCAGCAGGTTTCAGGCTCCAGACTTGATGTCGGTTTTCCAAGTTCCTTGGCTGCTTATAGGCCGGTACTTCTCTCTCTCTTCCTCTAGTAGATTTGCTAATCTTCAGATGGATTGTTTAGTAGAGGATACCAGGCCGTCAGTTCCAGTTCACCGTCTCCTGATTAAACGATTGTTGAAGGCTTTTGTTTTGCACACACTGAATTTCTGCCGGTCTTCACGCCATTTTAAAACCTCTCCTTCCTCGATTGTGCTCTGACGTCATGTCAATTCGTGACCAAAGGCGGAGCTCCTTTTCGTCTATAATTAGAATATTTTCGTGCCTTTTTTTTTCAAAACAGGATGATATAAATTTCTATTTGTTTTCTTGAACTATCGGCGCTAATTCCTTCGTTTTTTGAATGTGAATTGGATTTCTGATGGTGGTGGTTGCTGACGCTGTTGCTAACTAGAGAGTAGTGCGGGGAAATTTAAAAAGCGATGTGGCGGTTTGCACGATGTATACTACAGTCCTGCCAATTCATCAGATGCCAATAGAACTCAAGAGCTAAAAGAATTCTTCACTTCTACATTGTATGCATCCGGTATTTCTGTGAGATCAAAACGAAGTGGCCTTGGTCCTCTGGTGATCTTTTTGTGTTTTACTTTCACGTCTGCTTCTATTAACTGATGATCTGTATCACAGTCTGCACTTCGTAAGATTTTTGCAGATGTTATGCTTGATCACAATCTTCTTTGTAATAAAATATAATCTATCTGGTTTTAGGTCGTACTGTCCGGGGACTTCCACGTGAAGAGTCTTCTTGGGTGTTGTTTAAAAAGTGTTTTGGCTATCGTTAACTCATTTTCTGTCCAACATTCAATTAATGTGTCACCTGCATCATTTCTATTTCCCAATCCAAATTTTCCTAACGTGTCTCTCAGTTTTAGTTCTTCCTGTACCCACTTTTGCATTAAAATCTCCCATTATTATTGTTATGTAATTTTGACCAATTTTATATAATGTGTCTTGCAGTGTGCTGTAAAAATGTTCAATTTTTTTTTCTCTGCTGTTGAAGTAGGTATGTATGAAAGTTGTGTGTGCGCGTGCGTGTGTGTGTGTGTGTGTGTGTGTGTGTGTGTGTGTGTGTGTGTGTGTGTTTAAGTCTGACAGAGAGGATTCTATCACTAGACAGGTTAAATCCAATTAAAGCTTTTGCAGTTATTTTATCTAAACAAAAATGCCATTCCGCTATGGCCTATGACATCTCTACCAGAATATATGAAAATGCTTCCATTTTCAGTTGTAAAATGTAATTTGCCTCTCCAGAGATGTTCACTAATTCCTAAAATGTGAATAATTAACCTCTCAATATCATATCTTAAGCTTTCCATCATACGGACTTCTCACATTCCAAGTTCTTAGTCTCACTCTCCTTCTTAGTTTGACACATAGGAATTCCTTAGTAACACCTTCGGTATTAGCTCCATCATCACGATTACTAGTACTGGTCCCTGTGTCACACTCTTACCCAGCGTTGCCTGGCCTGGGGGTCTCATCACCAGATCTCTTTCTTATTAGGTTATTCTTCATGGCTGTTAAGGTTTCTTGGCACGTTTTGCAGGAGGTAATTTGCCGTTGCTTTCCGTCTGGGCAGTGACTGTACTTGTCGGTGGCCATAGCCATTGATTCTACTCATAAGATCATCTGACTATCGAAGCAGAGTGCAAACCATAACCAACAACAATCTGTCGGCTGCTCTCACACTCCATCCACCACCTGCTGCCATGGCTTCACGTAACAATGAGGGTGGGGGGGGGGGGGGGGGTAAACAAGCACGCCAACTTACCCAAGGTTGTACCGTAGACTAAAGGAGGAAAGGATGCGTCATACATCCATGTAAATAGGGGATACCCCTACCCCGGGTCACCTTATATATACATATACATATATAAGTGTGTGCGTGTGAGTGTCACCGCTGGAATTGAATTACCCTTGTACTTACACAGAGTCAGCTCGGTAAATCGGAAACAAAATATTTAGTCGTAAAACTAAATGGACAATGACGTTATAAAGGGGTCCTGGGAGGTTACAGACGGAATCCCCAGCGGTGAGGTAGTTCAGGTACCTTCAACGCTCTCCTGTATAATTACCGAACTCTCACCGAACCACGAACACTAAAATTGATGAGACACGGATAGTCGGAATTCCCAGGAAGTATAATGTAACCTTTGACACTGGAGACTGGCGCATAATTTCGGCATGTCAAGAAGAATGTAGAATCAGAGGACGTCTTGAGATTCATGGGGTTTAATCAATTAATCATGTGCCATCTCCACAATGGCGGTTGGCTGCAATGTACACACGTACATCATCCCATGTACAGATACTAGGCAGAGAGGTCCTGTATTGGAGAGACTAATATATGATTTTGATGTCCTCATGCTCCAGGAGCTAAATACAGACAAATACCATTGCCCTCGGTACGTCAGTTATATAAACCCCACTGGGCAGTGGAATCACAGTGCAAGAGAGGTCCAGGGTATACAAATTAAGATTGGTGGCTAAAGTTGGAACATCATAAATGTATATGCCACAGTGGACTGTTTTGTCAGAAACCAACAATTGGACTAGCTTAAGGAACAGGAGGAATTACCACATATGTGGAGACTTCAATGCGAGGAACAGAGACTGGGACAGTAGTGGAGAAAACCGACAGGGAATTGCCTTTGCGGATGCCATGGTGGACTCCGATGTGGTCTGCATACATGATGGGAGGCCGACTAGAATGGCAATGAGGCCTGGCAATGCAGACACAGCTATTGACTTGGCACTTGTCTCCCAGTCATCAGTCCTTGATGCAAAGTGGACTGTTTTGAATGACCATGGGAATGATCACATGCCATGCTCAGTCCTGATCTCTAAATCCAGGAAAGTTAAGACTCGGAGAGCGCGCAAGACCTTCCGGTATAAGTGGACCAACAGCCTTCTTGGATGCCTCAGACAGGGGGGCATGCAACAAGGATGTTAAAACTAATTTTTTGCAACCCCCATGGTGGACACCAGAAGTAGACAGTGCTTGGAAAGCAAAGAGAGCTGCAGTGAAGCAGCTAAGGAAAGTGCGACAGACACCCTGAAGCTCACAAGAGGAAGTGGACACAACGGAAAATGTCAAAAAAGACAAGGTGGAGGTTTTCAAGAGCTGTGCTGCAGAGGCCAAAACCGCAAAATCGGAATCTTTCATGAAGGAGATTGGAGGTGATAAAACAATGCGAATATTCTGGAAACTGCACAGACAAATGCAAAGAAAAGATCGGCCTATGACAGTGGAAACAATTTATAGAGATGATGGTGCGCGCGTGACAACAGACAAAGAGACAGGGAAGGCGTTTCTCCAGAGATTTTTAGAGCACCATGAAGAATATGCATTATGAAGACATCATACGGGTTGAAGATGTTAAACATATTTTGAAAAAAATGCAAAAGACACGGCACCAGCGCGCGATGGGGTTAGGTATGGCCTCATGAAGACTTTGAGCGATGCAGACCTGAAAGATGTGACCGACTGCTTTAACCAGAGCATTAGGACAGCAAGAGTACCGCCGGACTGGGTGCACAGCTATCTCATCCCTCTCCAAAAACCATTCAAGGATCATTCAAAGCTTAGCGGATTTAGAATCATCACCCTTCAAAATTAATTTGGGAAGGTTCTAGAGAAGATAGTCGCTATCAAGCTGCAAGAAGTTTTGGAATGGGGGAAGCTTCTTCCAAGAGGCCTGGGGAGCTGTAGGCCAGGAACAGATACCTGGTCAAATGCAACCACTTTTGCCTTGGTCGTTTATAAGGGGTTCTATAGTAGACAGGAATCGAAGGCAGCAGCTCTTGATCTCGAGGATGCGTACAATAGAGTTCGATATGATATATTGGTGACCGCCCTGATGGAGAAGGGGGTCAATCTCTGGTTGGTGAACTGGATAGCAGCCACCCTGCATTCTCGTCGTGTTGCTCTCCGTCTGGGTGCACGGACCTCAGAGCCACATATTTTAACACCGAGACTGCCATAGGGATCTGCAATCTCACCGGTGCTCTTTAACGTGTATACGAGCAAGATTGCAAACCTAGAAGGCATCTGTTTTGTGGTGCTCTCTGGACAAGAGGATTGTGAGAGCTGATTCCCCAAGCCTCGCGATAGATGGTAGAAGCGTCAATAGAGAGAACAAATTGAATTATCTGGGAATCACATTTGACAGGAGCCTGTCCTTCAAGGACCATATGGAGACGGTTGTGACAAGATCTCAAAAGGGACTCAATGCACTTAAAACAATGGCTGCAATTGACACAGAGCAGAGAATGCTTTTCACACTATACCAACACTTGATCCTCTCAGTGATTGTTTATGGACTAGGTCTGCTCACTGTCTCAAAGAATCAGCTGGTGGAATTAGAGCGCATACAGAAGGAAGCTATGCGGGTCATTCTGGGATGCACCAGAGACACCCCAGTAGTGTGTATGCGTTACATCCTTGGTTTGCCGACTGTTGCTTTTAGGCTCAAGGCGATGCAGATGAAGGCATACCTCAGAGTAGTTGCAGACACAAATCACTCGTTGCATGAGGCGCTAATTGCAGGGGTCAGCGACTGATAAGAGGGTAATCATGGGTGGCTCAGGCGGAGGATACGATCAGACAGGTGTGCATCTTGGAGAACATTAGGCGAGGAGAGAGGTGGGTCAGAGTGCCAGCGGAACAGTCAGACTTGTGCAGAGTTATAATCATATTGAACCGGGAGTGCAGGGAGTGGCCAGCAGGGGCCATGGAAGTGGAAGTCCAGCAATTAATTCTGGATAATGTTCGCTCGGGTGATATGATTATCTACACAGATGGTTCAGTGTTGAGAAGTAGAAGAAGAGCCTGGGGGTTCTTAGCAAAAGCTAATGGTCGACGTTTGGTGCAGGAGAGCCTGGCATATGATACCACAACATCTAGCTTAAGAATGGAGGTGGAGGCGGTCAGTGCAGCTTTCCGCTGGATGAAGAATACGACACACACACACACACACACATCGTGACTGTAACTGACTCAGAAAGCATGCTGAGGAAGGTGAGGACAGGCAAGCTTCGTGCAGAGTTGCTTGCTTTGCTTCGGAGGTCACAGGTGGCAACCATCGCCTGGATCTTTTCTCCGGGGCATGCCGGTGTGCTGGGGAATGAACAGTCGGACAGATTAGCTGGCTCTGCAAAACTTGGCGGAGTATTGATCCATGACAAGGCAGACATAGTTGCGGCCTTGTGGGAGCATGTGTACACCTCGGAGGCGCAAATGGATCACCATGGTCAGGCAAGAATGAGACAGCGAGGAGTGACGTGGGGATCTGGCCGACGCTCAACGCTCAGAGGAAAGACGAGACGGACATATAATCAGACTGCTACTGGTACTATTGGTGTTGGAACTCTTTGCTGGCTGCTGAGGATGGGGATGGAGCGTTTATGGGAATGCCCCAAATGCTGTGATGTCGGTTACTAAATGAATCAATCAATCAATCAATCAATCAATCAATCAATCAATACATACATACTTACATACGGGTGATGTAGCTTGTCCGGAGCCAAGAAGGCTGTACGGGAACAGATAACACAGCTGTCAACCTGGTCCTGAATGTACCACGAGACAAGGTGTGTCTGTCTTTGTCAACGGTTTTGTGTAAGATCTGAGTGTGTGGCGTGTGTAAGTGTGTGTGTGTGTGTGTGTGTGTGTGTGTGTGTGTGTGTATGTGTGTGTGTGTGCGTGTGACATGTTATGTGCGCGCGAGTGTGTGCATATATATAATAAATAATCTTCAACAAGTAGCTTGTTTTACATCCTGTTAGACTCCCGTTGTGCAATATTTGGGGAGGCCTTGTCGGCATCTGGTTGTGACACATCTCTAATATGCGTGACAATGAACTAGCTATATCATCACCGAGTCTCTCCCCCGTGGGAGCAGGAAATTCCACTATTAATCCTTGTGTGTTTCAAGGTCTGACCTGCAATGCTCTCAATTGTGCATACACAAGTCCTGCGGCGTCTTTTCTGGGTTTTGTCCAATGTTTCCTTGGTATACCACTACTGCGCTCATATTAATGTATGACTTCAGATCACGGTGATTTCATCCTCGTTGTGTTGTTCTTCCCTGACTGTCCATAAACTGTTGTTCAGCTCTTGCATTGTGGTTTCTACAACTATAATTATATATTTATTATCACTCCAGGTTTGTCAGCACAGTATATACCAAGCCGTTGTCCCGTTGTGATGTGAGACGTGTCGTTTTTCTGGGTCCCACCGAGATAATTAGAATAACATGGGACATACATCCCCACATTCTGATCACCATTCATCGTTCTAGTATGAGAAATACATCCCCACATTGTGATCACCATTCACAGTACTAATATGAGAAATACATCCACAAATTCTGATCACCTATCATCGTTCTAATAGCAGAAATAAACACACACATTCTGATCACCATTCGTCTTTCTAATATGAGAAATAAACCCACACATTGTGATCACCATTCGTCTTTCTAATATGAGAAATAAACCCACACATTGTGATCACCATTCACAGTGCTAATATGAGAAATACATCCACACATTCTGATCACAATTTATTGTTCTATCTTTTTTTTTAAATGTTGCATATCCCTTACAAGATTTTGCAGTCAACTTCAGCATTTTTCAGCTGCTGTTTATATACTAGGCAAGATTACGCTCAGTAATTTGCCATTGCTTTCTGAGCGACCGGCTCACATACCCATGTAAGTTACCAGCGCTGAGCGAACCGTTGCCGATTTTTGTGCAACTCCGTTACTCACGAGAATATATGGGATTACGGAGAAAGACGCTAACGCCTACGCCAGGGAGACCTTCCATAGTTCTAATACGATATGCAAATTCTGGATTTTAATCAAGGTTAGTAAAGAGCATTCAATGGCATTTATAGTTGGTTAGTTTAGTTTTTATGGACTTAAATACTCTCTGCTGTTGTTGCAGCCTAGTTGTTTTATCTAATGACTGGGTTGAGGGGCGCCCATTCTCAGCCTCTGTCTCAGATTCCTGGAATATCTTCTTCCCATTTACTGTCCCTGTTCTTATTTACTGAGGGGACGATACAATGTTTCTTTTCTTTATTCCTATTTGTCGCCTGTCCTCTCTGGGGGGACAGTAGAATCAACAAGCACACTTCAAGTTCCCTTTTTTCAATGTTGGGTCTATTGCCAGACCTTTGTCTACACACCCCCGTTCCAATCTTCTATTCACTATCTCTCTCTCTATTATCGCAATGCCATTCCCCTCTTCACTTTCCTTGAGAACATACCCATACAACATTGTCCTACAATAAATACTAACATTATTTATTGAATAAAAAGTGTCATGGGTGTGTATAGAGTGTATGTAAAGACGTTGTTGGTGTGTTCTATCGTGTAGGTGAGATAAGAGTGACACTCTAAGACAACAGTCCTCATTGTTCTCATCACACAACGGCACATATTGTCACCACAGCACAGAATTGGATTGAGCTCACCCAGTGTAGTTTCTCTCTGACTGGTGATGAGGATGTCTTCACAATATCCTTGACTTTTGAAATAACATGTATTTTCACATCAGCGTGTTTTTTTGTTTTTTTTATGTAATGTCTTTCCGGTTGAAATATCGAACATTATGAATGTTTTTTCTAATAAATCCAGGGAATGTTTACACCTCCGATATAGCTACTGAATGATTGTCTATAGATGTAGGACTAATCACAACCCTGCGTATATATTCCACTGACACACTGTGTATTAAAGTCCAAGAATGTTCTATTCTTCAGAGGAAAAGTTCTGGTATTACAGTTTGTTTGTATTTATCTTATGGTCATGTGAACCATATTGCTAATCCGTTCTATGTGGAGTTGACATATCTTCTGCTGTCAGTATCCTATCAGGACAGACTTATTATGCCGTTACTTTTAGAACTGGTTGACATGTATATGTGATATCAGACTTCAATCTGGCCGATATTTATCACTGTCCCAGACTAGGATCCATTCTTTCTTTTCAGGAGTGTTGTTATTTCTTTGTTCATTGGAACCTCGTGAATATACAATATCAGGTGCTATCAACCTAACTCAAACTCATTAGAGGTGAGAGTAGGCTTATGGCCGTTATCAGTTATTACTTATATATTGTTAGAGAAATGACCTCTGACATAAGACACATAACTTAAGACTAGGTAAAAGAAGGAAATGTCATAGGATAGCTCAGAAATCCCGGTAACCATCTATACTAGAATCTCCTATCCTCTATTATACTAGTACTCATACTATCGAGTGCTCTGACACCTTACTCAATCCACTAAGTCACTTCTCAGCTAAATTCGGCCGACACTCAATATTACAGTCACACACTAAAATGCACTATGCTAGAGTTCTACTCTACACCACAACTACCTTATAACTATCCTCTGCTGAATCGGGAATACTATTGCACATCAATACAAATGCTCGTCGGTTTCATCCAACTTGAAACATTGTACATCCCTTTTCAGAATAGATCAAGAATAATTCCACACTGTCTCTCGTGGAAGATTAGTAGCACACTAAATTAACTTTGAATATCCAGACCATTTATACTTTGGCTCTGTATAATTTCAATGGCATATTCCACCAACTATTCCCCTGTCCTCCACACCAGTTTTTTTTTTTTATCTATACAAAAACAACCGAAATTCTCCTTTGATACTCGGTCATTTCGGGACATCAATGATTATCCACTCGTTCCTCGGCACTACAGCCACACATCTCCGTTACTTCAAACGTCCTCTGATCGTCTATCGTGACTCCGGTTTCCCATATCAAAGGTTTATGAAATTGTTTTATCGTGATTCTCTCTCCGGTGTTCAAAGGTTTTAAGATCGTCTTTTCCGTCGTCCGTCTCCCAACAAACACGCGGTATCTGTTTTGATCTTGGAGTCAATAAGTGATCCCTTGTTTTCCTGATCTAAAGGTCAATAACCTTCCATCCTCGTGTAATATAAGCAATTTTATGTTTTGATATATCATGGGATCGTTAACCTGTCAGTATTATGTGACACTATTTAATATATCTTTCTCCTCTAATGAATTTCGCTTTGGTCCGAATGCAGTCAGCGTCGTGCTCACTACCTCATGCCATCGTTTTTCCTTGGCTTCGCATGTATAGACATAGCATCCAGTATCCAACAAAGATAATGCATCCACTTTCCATGTCAAATGTCAATCAATCAATCAGTCAATCAATCAATCAATCAATCAATCAATCAATCAATTATGTGTTATGCCGATAAGCGTGGGGTCATGACTCGCCATTTCACTCGATCACCAGAGTCGTGGATCAGCTCAGTGTTCCTGTCTCCACCATGCCATGCGGCGAAGCCATCCAGTTATTTGCTTCTCGGTCTTCCCCCTGGTCTATTCCCTTCGATCTTGCCAGTTGTCACCAAGTTCTCCAATCCATTTCTTCTCATAACATTTCCAAAATACTTTGACTGTCTACATCTAATTTCTCTAATCAATTTACGATTTTCATTTGTCTCCTGTAGTACTTGATCATAGGTTTTTCTGTCTGTCCATGGTATTCTTTGCATTATCATCAGAAACCACATTTCTTCAGCCATCAGATGTTTTTCAGCTTGACTGATCATTGTACAAGTTTCACATCCATACAGAAGAACAGGCTCTATGTAGCACCTCAAAACTATTTTTTTTTCTCGTTTCAATTGACATCTTTTTATTGGTCAGTATGTTTTTCATCTTGCTAAAGGCTACTTTCGCCATGGCGATTCTTGTTCTAATCTCTGCAAGGCATCTCCCATCAGATCTGTCTTTAAGCGAATCATAATGAACTTTAATACACTTTTAAAGAAGGTAGTTTGCCGTTGCTTTCCTTCTTGGCAGTGACCATACTAGCCGGGTGACCGTAGCCATTGTCTCGTGAAAGAGATCTTCTGTCTACCGTCGCGAAACTTGAGACAATAACAAACAACTATCTGTCGGCTGTCCTCATAATTTCATCCACCACCTGCCTTCTGTGGCTTCTTTTGAACACATCCAATAAACGAATACGAAATAACATCACATAATCCACAGGAAAACACTAAAGAAAACACCGAAGAATAAATGCGTATGTCTGTCTGTCTGCCTGCCTGCCTGCCTGCCTGCCTGTCTCTGTGTGTGTGTGTGTATGTATATATGTATGTATGTATGTGTGTATGTATGTGTGTACGTATGTATGTGTGTACGTATGTATGTATGGACGTATGTATGCATGTGTGTGTGTGTGTGTGTGTGTATACTAGTATAAAGACATTGCATATATTATACATGTCAAATGTCACATATATAGACATAACATCCGGTATCCAACAAAGATAATACGTACAATTAAAATTAATATGGAGAAAGAAATATATATTAATGACTAAACCTTGGAAGTGGTGGACAATTGTGAATAGCTTAGGTCATTAATTACCAGCAACGGTGACATAAGGAAGGAAATTAAAATACGAATATCAATTGCTCTCCAAAAGATAAGACAACTGCATAAATTGTGCAGTGGGGCAGACATATCTACAACAGTTAGATTTTTAAGATCAATCATCTTTCCCATTGCAACATAGGCCTTGAGACGTTGACACTAAACAAGCTGAACAGCGCATAAATGCCTTTGAATATAAATGTTATAGACGGGTTCTAAGAATATCTTGGATACAGAAAAAAATAAATGCATCCATACGAAAAGATCTGATTATTCAAGAAGGTTGGCTACTAAAGAGGATAACACACTGACAATTGAAATATGTTGGTCACCTGAGACGTCATGACAGTTTGGAGAGAACAATAATGGAGCGTTTCATAGAGGCGGCACTGTGGTGTGCTGGGACCATTACATTGTGTGGTCAGTCTTCCCCTCTGTGGTGTGGTGGGACCATCATATTGTGTGGTCAGTCTTCCCCTCTGTGGTGTGGTGGGACCATCATATTGTGTGGTCAGTCTTCCCCTCTGTGGTGTGGTGGGACCATCACATTGTGTGGCCAGTCTTCCCCTCTGTTGTGGGACCATCACATTGTGTGGTCAGTCTCCCCCTCTGTGCTGAGAACATCACATTGTGTGGTCAGTCTCCCCCTCTGTGCTGAGACCATCACATTGTGTGGTCAGTCTTCCCCTCTGTAGTGTGCTGAGACCATCACATTGTGTGGTCAGTCTTCCCCTCTGTGGTGTGCTGAGACCATCACATTGTGTGGTCAGTCTCCCCCTCTGTGGTGTGCTGGGACCATCACATTGTGTGGTCAGTCTTCCCCTCTGTGGTGTGCTGGGACCATCACATTGTGTGGTCAGTCTTCCCCTCTGTGGTGTGCTGGGACCATCACATTGTGTGGTTAGTCTTCCCCTCTGTGGTGTGCTGGGACCATCACATTGTGTGGTTAGTCTTCCCCTCTGTGGTGTGCTGGGACCATCACATTGTGTGGTTAGTCTTCCCCTCTGTGGTGTGCTGGGACCATTACATTGTGTGGTTAGTCTTCCCCTCTGTGGTGTGCTGGGACCATCACATTGTGTGGTTAGTCTTCCCCTCTGTGGTGTGCTGGGACCATCACATTGTGTGGTCAGTCTTCCCCTCTGTGGAGGGACCATCACGCTGTGTGGTCAGTCTCCCCCTCTGTGATGAGACCATCACATTGTGTGGTCAGTCTTCCCCTCTGTGGTAGGCTGGGACCATCACATTGTGTGGTCAGTCTCCCCCTCTGTGGTGTGCTGTTACCATCACATTGTGTGGTCAGTCTCCCCCTCTGTGATGAGACCATCACATTGTGTGGTCAGTCTTCCCCTCTGTGGTAGGCTGGGACCATCACATTGTGTGGTCAGTCTCCCCCTCTGTGGTGTGCTGAGACCATCACATTGTGTGGTCAGTCTTCCCCTCTGTGGTGTGCTGAGACTATCACATTGTGTGGTCAGTCTTCCCCTCTGTGGTGTGCTGAGACCATCACATTGTGTGGTCAGTCTTCCCCTCTGTGGTGTGCTGAGACCATCACATTGTGTGGTCAGTCTTCCCCTCTGTGGTGTGCTGAGACCATCACATTGTGTGGTCAGTCTTCCCCTCTGTGGTGTGCTGAGACCATCACATTGTGTGGTCAGTCTTCCCCTCTGTGGTGTGCTGAGACCATCACATTGTGTGGTCAGTCTTCCCCTCTACCCGCTATTATTTATGTACATATATTTATTACATTCATATGATAGGAATGTGGCCGGTCTCTGTGGCTGAAGGGCTTGCGAACGCGGTTTGTGAGCCCGTATACCCGGGTTCGAAACACGGCGGTGCTGGTTTTTTCGAAAAAGGTATAGAGGCCGGTCGTTCAGAAAGCAATGGCAAACTACTGAACGTAACACTTGCCTAGTACATCAACAGCAGCTGAAAATGCTGGTGTTGACTGCAACGTCCCGTAAGGGATACGCAACACAAAATGATAGGAATTCCGTGACCTATTGGATGATGAACACCTGTGGCAGAATAGTTAGTGCGTGCGTCTGCCGAATCAGGCTAGATTTCACCCCCGACAGAGACAGGATCATTGTCCTTACATGTACGGCTCTGGGGTCGATCCACTTTCAAGAAATGGGTACCAGATAATGTCGAAATTTGGTTTCCTTCCATTTCATTCCATTATTTGAAGAAGAACAAAAATGACGTTCTGACTGCCATGATGCTACTTCGGTAGTTTTTCGGCACATTGTTAGTTGGTAACACCGCTGGCTCAACCGTCGAATTCTCGATTGGTTATATTTGGGGCTCGTACGGCGTATTTATTTCTCCCTTTCATAGACTGGGCTGCGATTTCGCTTCCCGGGGTCTGCGTTTTCTGTCTTGGTGTGAATTTCATCTTTGGTGACGTTTCGCATGTCTGGTTAGAGACGCACACGTGTATAACCTGGTGATGTTGGTTTTCCCCTGTCCTCCGACTCATGGTCTACTTCTTTCAGGGAGTGGTTTACCAGTGGTCACCTCTCTTGTGATTTGCGAATTCGGTCTTGTTCTGTCTTCGCATCTTCGTGGTCTTTCGTTTCTGTGAAATCTTGTTCCGTGAATGGCTTGAACCTTGATCTTGGTGGAATGAAATCTCATCTGCCGGCTACCGTCCATTCTTGGTGGCTTTCGTTTTGACTTTCTTCCTCCCCATCTGTTACATCTTCCTCTTCTGTTACTTCCTCTTATGTCTGGGACTTACTATCTATGTCGTCTGTTTCTGATGTGTCATTCTTTGTCTTGAACCGGTCTAGCCGTACTCTTTGTCAGAGTATCCTCCGTTTCGTCTTTGATTGCAGCCATTCGAGCCACATCCTGTTCAATCGTCTGCTACTTGAGCTTCAATTCGTCTACTATGCGCTGAACCTCTTTTATTTGTGTTTCTCGGGTCTGGTCTCTTCATGCTGATAGCTTTAGATCTCAAATCCTTCAGTTGGTCTTCCAATTGCGCTGTGTCGCATTTTGTAAGGCTGGTGGACTCCTCGTACTATTACCTAGCCTCTTTATACGGAAAATTTGCTCAGAAAGCAATTTTCATAACTTCCTTGCTTGCTTGGTTGCAGGGCAGCCGAAGTATCTAGCGCCGTGGTTGCCGGAGCAGTTGTCACACTTTCTGTTGGCGTTTGACCTCCTGACGTCCGTGTCAATCTTGGCATGAGGACACTGGCTGTATGGCTGGGGTCCACAGCACTATCTGCAGACCTCCTGACGTCCGTGTCAATCTTGGCATGAGGACACTGGCTGTATGGCTGGGGTCCACAGCACTATCTGCAGACCTCCTGACGTCCGTGTCAATCTTGGCATGAGGACACTGGCTGTATGGGTGGGGTCCACAGCACTATCTGCAGACCTCCAGTTTATTTTTACCGTGGCACGGGTGTGCCAACACTTCTGGCACCTGGAGCACTGCAGCACTCTAGGAATGTAGTGCTCCGAGGCTTACCCTCTCTTGACCCATCTGATGGTTTGAGGGATCATTCGATCCTCTCATGTGATGATGACGACTGTAGAGGAGGTGTTATTCTTGCCAATGATCCTCTCATCACCGGTGATATTCAGTGTCGATTTCATTATCGACAGCATCTATCTGATTTTATCGTTTGTGAGATGGGTCGTGATTCTCTTGATGACCCATTTTTTGATCAAGCTGTGCCGGTTGGCTTCCACTGAGATGCCGTGGGTAGCTTGATGTCTGCTAGTTCTTGCTGTGTGGATATTTGCAGTATTGCGATAGTCGTTACCGTCTTGTTGTTGCTGACCACTACACCATCCGGTGCCTTACGCAGCTGGCAATGCTGTGTCTTCCCAGCTCGTTGTCCAACAGAATGTGTATCTAGTCCTTTGGCAGCGTTGCCAGTTTGGCCTCTCCAATGCTTGTTTACCTCAGCAGGATTTTGCCGGCAAAGTCCTCAGTTGTGCTGTCCTCCTGTGCGGAGGACCTTGGTGAGCTGCTTGGATTCTCCTTGGTGTGTGGTGTTGTGAACTTCTCCTTGCTGCTGGCTTCAGCTGTGGTCTCTGGCGTCGGTTGTTTGTCGGGAACAGCTTCAGCTGGTGTAGGAGTGGGACTTCTATATGTCGCCACACATCCGCAGTTCTACATGTCTTCCTCGCCTCTGCCTTCTTGTCAATAGAGCGTTGAGAGGAAATGCATTTGTTTTTGATTGATTGATTGATTGATTGATCTAGGAACCGACATCACAGCATTCGGGACATTCCCATAAGCGCTCCGTCCCCATCCTCAGCAACCAGCGAAGAGTTCCAACACTAATAGTTCCAGTAGCAATCTGATTATATGTCCGTCTCGCCTTTCCTCTGAGCGTCGAGGTCGGCCAGATCCCCTCGTCACTCCTCGCTGCCTCATTCTAGCCAGACTATGGTGATCCATTTGCTCCTCCGAGGTGTACACGTGCTCCCACAAGGCCGCAATCACATCTGCCCTGTCATGCATCAATAGTCCACCAAGTTCTGCCGAGCCAGCCAATCTGTCCGCCTGTTCATTCCACAGCACACCGGCATGCCCAGGAGAAAAGATCCAGGTGATGCTTGCTACCCGTGACCTCCGAAGCGAAGCAAGCCACTCTGCACGAAGCTTGCCTGTTCTCACCCCCTACTCGGCATGCTTTCTGAGTCAGTTACAATCACAATATGTGTGTGTATCGTGTTTTCTATCCCGCGGAAAGCTGCACTGACCGCCTCCACCTCCATTCTTAAGCTTTTTGAAATTGTTTTTGAAATTGTCTATAAAAGAAAGTTGTCGAGGACGGGAACCTTATATTTCATGACCTAGTATGTATAAAGACCTAACACTTCCCACCCCAACAGCAGTGTCGGCCATAGGACTACCACCATCTTGTACACTGGAGGCAAGGCTTCATTGGGGAAGCCGGTACAGTCGTTAGGTTGCGGAGCATCTATATAGTCATGCCTGTCCAACGGATGTCTTCTCTATTCCATAACAGACGGTGGACATGACACGCCAGGAGTTTCTACTGCAGGGACCCAGAGGGCGGCACGGATAGGATCGCAGGGAAATATTGAGTCTGGGGACATGTTTGGATATGCTAGTGTGGTTGTGTGATGAGTGTGTGGCCCGCACGAATGAGGCAATTGGTGATAATATGGCCAGTTCATACGAAGCTGTTGAGGATGACGGCAACAAGGAAGTCGCATCTGCACAGAATTGTCAAGAGTATGCAAATACATCTTAATTGCTTGACTGATGGAAGGATTCGATAGAGTAAATTATTCTTCGTCGATGTATCGACTGTGTCACCGCCTCACCGTTAGATATATTATTTAGAGGGCTACAACTCCAGCCCAAGGGAGAGAACAGTCACTCAGAGCCCGAGTAATCTAGAGCCTTCTGGAAGGACTGGTCAATGAGTCCAGGGTTCCGTGGACACTGATGTGGCCTGCCTATTGCGGGGTCCACGAGGAACTCGGACAGAGTTACCACCCGTGTCGGATTGGGACACGTGTGGACCGGGAGAGGACAGACGGACTTGAGAGAGGCAACAGGGCCTGCCTTTGAGGGACTCTATAGATATCAATAGCTATATAGACATAGGCTAGATAGTTTGCTAGACTGTTGAATGATAACTATGTGTTTGATGTTAACCAGCTGTGATATGTAATATGCGCCAACGCATACTGTATATGTATACACAATAAATATTCGATCTCATAGCGAACAGATTTATTGTTGCCTGTATGAACCCAAGTTTAGTTACCTAGATACGAGCAAGACTATGACAGGCTTTTTGGGGGCTAGTTTTCCGGTTTTGGCATAAAATCTATTGTGAAATAACTATTAATTGCCATGTAAAATTACTTAATTGATCATATCACATTAAGTTGTTTAAACCAAAAAATTGTTAACTTACAAGTTTACAAAAAAATTAGTAGCTATCTAGCAATAAAATAGGATTAATCTGAGTCCCTCAGCAGTATCTCAGCAGTGCCTAAGCAGTGTGTCTCATTATTGTGATTTGTAAACTATTTTCGACATGACTGTGACATTTTGTGACTGTTACTAATGTTTTCTCACTCTACGAGCAGATTGTTCCGCGAATAGTGGCGCGTGCAACTTATGTAACCTTTACAACAGTGGCGAGATTACAAAACAAGCTTTCTGGGACAACATCGGCGGGTTCTCTGATTGAAAGCTAAGTTTCATGTCATACCCATTGTAACTCTAAGCTGTACTTCTCATCTTTCATCAATGTATTATGTTGTTTCATATTGATTTGGTTGCATATTCATGACCTTGTCACCAACATAACCTTGCATTTTGATTTACACATTAATAAGTAAGGGAGTTAACCAAATTTTCGACTACACAACATTTTTTCTAAGGGATTTAACTTTATAAACATTACAAACAAGTAAAACACAAAATGTCTTCCTTAGATAAATGCATTGAGCAAGGAATAAGGTTAGGTTATAAAGAAGAGAAATTGTCAGAATGGGCACAGAAAACGCACGCAGAAAACATTGCCCGTGAAGAAAGAGCGATAGAACGAGAAGAAAAGAAATTCCAAATGGAGGCCGAAGAAAAGAAAATTCAGATGCAGATGGAGGCAGAAGAAAAGAAAATTCAGATGCAGATGGAGGCAGAAGAAAAGAAAATGCAAGCAGCAGAGAAGAAATTACAAATGGAGCTCGACGCGGCGGCCAAGCAAGCCCAATTAAATGCTGAGACACAAGTGAAACTAAAACAGATGGAGCTTGAATCCAACGCAGAAATATCGATAAATAAGCTAAGAAGCAAAGAGGAAGAACAAAAATATAATAAGTATAAAGGCCTCGTGAAGGCGTTCTGCTCAGGATATTCCATCAGCGCCTACTTAGAAAATTTTGAGTGTCTCATGGCCTACCATAAGATCATTAAATCAGATTGGGCATTTATTCTAATGAGGAACTTAGCTCTTGAACCACTAAAAGTAATAGAGACAGTACCACAGGAAATGCGAAAAGACTATGATTACTTAAAACAACGCATTCTCCAACATTTTTCTTTAGATACTGCAGGTTACCAACAACAATTTGCCAAATTATCACCACAACCAAACCAAACCTTTATAGATTATGTCAGTACAGTTCAAGACGTATGCACAAAATGGATCAACTCGGCTAAAACCAACAATAGCCATGACAAACTTAAAGAGCTTATTATTATAGACAAAATAGTTAGCACCATCCCCACACCTTTTGCCAAGTTCTTAAAACAAATGGATTGCAAAAGTATTCAGGAAATAGAGGCAAAGGGGAATGCATTTTTCACAGCAAATAGGGATATTTTTCAGCTGAACATAAGTCACAACGATACAGCAGCTGCAGTAGTGAACACCAAATACTCCAAACAAACAGAGAGTAAATTCAAACCTCGCTCCAATGTCAGTAAACTTGTTAAATGCCAGTATTGCGGTTTGAATCACGACATTGGCTCTATGTGCGACAAATCGCCGAACTACCCTCACCACCTCAAGATGATGGTGGAGAAACAGAAGACCAAGCGCAATGCTTACCAGAGAGCGGTCAAATGTTTTTTTTGCCGCAGTTTTGGCCACTATAGTCGCTTTTGTGATGGCCGAAAGTTATTGAAACAAGCCAATGCCGCACTAGTGGAAACGTCGTCAGACGAAGAGATTGAATCACTGAATGATTTTAATAATCAACACGACAATGAAAGCGAGCTTGGAAATGCTGTACAAATTATTGACACCATTACAGACAGTAAGTGTAACACCTGTACGAAGTTCCAACTTGACACAACATTACTATGTGGCCACACTATCCCTATTTCAAATGAAACAGCCAACGCTGCTTTGTCATCTACAGGCAAGCTAGTTTTTTTCTACAGGGTTTGTAAACAACAAAAAGTGTACATTAATTCGTGATTCCGGCGCAACGCTCTGTGGGATAAAGAGAACATTAATAGACACTAAAGACTACACAGACAAACATGTCACTTGTCGCACATTCTCAGGTACTATAGAGAAATACCCCCTTGCTCTGGTCGAAATTCGAACACCGTTCATATCAGGACAAGTATTGTGCGCAATCCTTGAAAATCCAGTCGCTGATATTATACTTGGGAATTTGCCCAACATACGAGCATGCTCTGAGAAGGAAATCAGAGAGTGGGAGCATAAAAACGGTATTCCCCCCACAAACAGCGATGCTATAGAGAAAAACCATTCATGCTTGTCTCAATCTGCCAAAAGACCAAGGGAAACAACCACTGAGGTAATTCAGAAAGAATTCACCGAGGTGTACAATGCAGGGGCGGTCGAATCGGTGAGCGATAAGACCAAATTAAAACCTCGAATTGAGGATGCTACGGATATACCAAGTACCAAGCCTGTAAATGTGCAACAAAACACACAACACACAAATGCAATAACACGACAGACAACCCATAAAACCAACACTGACCAACTACAAGAATCATTAGAAATAATAGCGCCAAACTCAACTAACATCAATTTTGGAAATGAACAGAAAAATGACCCTACACTTGCACCATACTTTAAGTTAGTAGGACTTAAACCAAAATCCTTGACGAGTATAAATCTATCTTTTCTAACAAACCTGGACGCACTGATAAAATAACACATTCAATTGTGCTGACAGATCTGAGACCGGTCAAATGTAGACCATATTCTATTCCTCTCCATTACAGATCTAATTTAGATAAAGAAATTTTAGATTTAGAGAAAAATGGCATTATTCAAAAATCGATGTCTCAATATTCGTCACCGATTGTTCTGGTGAAAAAAAAGGACCAGACAATTCGCTTGTGCATCGACTATAGAGTATTAAATACAAGAACAACAACGGATGCAGAGCCAATGAACAGCTGTGAAGATCTTATCTTAAATATGGCTCAATCATCCTTATTTTCCAAGACCGATTTAGCGAAAGGATATTGGCAAGTTCCACTACACCCTTCTTGTAGACATATAACAGCATTCGCAACACCTCTCGGCTTGTACGAATGGCTATATCTTCCGTTTGGGCTCAAGAACGCACCGGCCACATTTGTGAGACTAACAAGATTGTTATTACACGGAATTAAAGATGTAGTAGCCTATATTGATGATATATGCGTCCATTCTTCTGATATTACTTCTCACCTACTTACCCTCAAACAAGTCTTCAACCAAATCTCTCTTTTTGGACTTACTATCAAACCTTCCAAGGTTGAAATAGGTTATACACAAATAGACTTCCTTGGTCACAGAATTTCTGAAGGCAAATTGTTGACAGATGATAAAATTGTTTCTAAGATCCTCAATCTAGAAGTGCCTACCACCAAGAAACAGATTAGAAGTTTACTTGGCCTTATTAACTATTACTCTAAATTCATTCCACATTGGGCAGAACTCACCTCAATCTTCTCCGATATGTTAACCAAAAATCATCCATCAAAAATTTGTAAAAGTACCAGCTTAGATGATGCAATGTGTAGATTGAAACATATTTTTTCTAATCCACCAGTCTTACGATTACCCAACATAAATTTACCCTTTATTTTGACCACAGATGCGAGCGCTATCGCAATAGGAGGATGCTTGATGCAGGAAGTGGATGGCATAAGACACCCAATTCTCTATGTGAGCCGCAAACTAAAGAAGGCTGAGACTCGGTATGCCACAGTTGAATTAGAGTGTTTGAGCCTATTGTTCTGTATATTGAGATTATCTAAGTTCCTCTTGGGGAGTCACTTTGTGGCCCTCACTGACAGTTCGCCATTATTGGTCCTTAACCAGGGGTCACCTAAAAACCATCGGCTACAAAGATGGTGTCTTCTACTTCAAGATTTCGACTTCGAAATCCGCCATATCAGAGGCACCGACAACATTATGGCTGACCTTTTATCACGGCAAATAAATGCGCCAGTAGAATGACTCTGATCACATCGACCATTAGCCATACTATAAACTGTGATACTTTTAGTCGGTGGCATATTACAGTGTAACTCTACACCTGCTAGAGTACTCTCAGTGATTAGTTTAATTACGACACCCAAGAACATGATACGTTACTTTGAGAACTATACCATCAAGTGCCTAAGCGCTAGAACGATTCCAGCAAGAAACAGTAACTGTGTTTGTGTCAACCAATAAGATCAACCAGCGAACTAACTCCGAATTCTGTAAGAACTCGTTATATGGGACATTAAGAACATTCCATACTTGCTGTTACTACGTAACTTTACAAACAGCCGAAACAGAACGACATCGACTACAACACTCAAGAGACAGCCATACTAGCTTTAGCATTCATGGCATAACACGCTAGCAACAGGAGGACAACGCGCACATCATCGTTGGATTTAATTAATTAATTAGTTTAGGATTAAATATGTATTATATTTCCATTATTGTTGTATATAAATTGTATTAACCTGTAATTTGTACATATTCGACATTAATATTACAGGCGGTACCATTCCTAGGCTAAAGAACCGTCCTATACAATTGTCTCTATTTAAACCCATTTTTGAGTCATCGTACAAGAAGTACGTATTTTCTTAAAGGGCAAATATCGCCTAGCCCATTTTTTCTAAGGGCAATAACACTTACCTCATCTTTAATATATATTTTAACCAAATACTATTTTGAATGAAAGGTGAGTGAATGACTGTGTGAATGGATTAAATGAGAGAACGATACACTTGGCGGACAAATTGTACGCAAACCGTATTTATTTTAATTTGCCTGCGTCTTTCATGTAAATTGCATGACTTGTCTAATTTGTGAATACATGTGTAGTACTTAGTGTAATAGTGAGTTAATATACTTAGTTTAGCAGTTAGGATACATCTAAGCACCACTACTTGGAATGCCTGATCATGTATTGCACACAGTGCATTAGTTCATGATTGAGGTTATCCCAACTCGTGACGCTTGGAAATACGCCACACATTCAGCACACACAGTACACAAACCTTAAAACTCAACACTATCAAGTTAAAATACAGTCACTTTATTAGAAACATCAACTTATTAGTCAAGCACACTAACAAGCCAACAGGGACACTTGTAGTATGAGGGGGATAAAATAACTAGGTAACTACATATTTTGCATTAAATAACATACGAGAGTAAAAGTGTATTGAAATGCACACACAAATCAAGATTTGAAGGTGTACTTAATTAGCCAGGACTTCGGTCTTGTTAACTCTCTTAACAGAGGTTAATTGTCTGGGTACCAGTTGTATACTATTGAGAAGGGCGGGTTGTAAATACAACTACTTAAACGTCACGTAACTTCGGTCTGATAAGCATTGTTAAGGACACAGGAGACAGAGTGATCTCTTTACCAAATCAGAGAAGTGGTGTATGGGAGAATACATGAGTTTTAATGCCAGTATGTAGGTTACCAGGTTACTGTCCACCAATCTACAAACACCAACTTTATGTGATTCGGTGACAGAATTAGAATACATCTAATTACCCAATAACAAGCCATATTAGGGGGGAGGGGGGAATCCTGTCACCGCCTCACCGTTAGATATATTATTTAGAGGGCTACAACTCCAGCCCAAGGGAGAGAAACGAGTCACTCAGAGCCCGAGTAATCTAGAGCCTTCTAGAAGGACTGGTCATTGAGTCCAGGGTTCCGTGGACACTGATGTGGCCCGCCTATTGCGGGGTCCACGAGGAACTCGGACAGAGTTACCACCCGTGTCGGAATGGGACACGTGTGGACGGGCAGAGGACAGACGGACTTGAGAGAGGCAACAGGGCCTGCCTTTGAGGGACTCTATAGATATCAATAGATATATAGACATAGGCTAGATAGTTTGCTAGACTGTTGAATGATAACTATGTGTTTGATGTTAACCAGCTGTGATATGTAATATGCGCCAACGCATACTGTATATGTATACACAATAAATATTCGATCTCATAGCGAACAGATTTATTGTTGCCTGTATGAACCCAAGTTTAGTTACCTAGATACGAGCAAGACTATGACAGACTGGTTGATTGATTGATTCGAACGTTATATGCTCTGTACGGTGAAACTATACATGCGTGTAGTGTAGAACAGTTGTTATGGAAAGTGGGACATGGAACTGTTATAGTGGAGAGTGGAACATGGAATTGTTGGAGTGGAGAGTGGAACATGGAACTGTTGGAGTTGAGAGTGGAACATGGAGCTGTTGTAGTGGAGAGTGGAACATAGAACTGTTGTAGTGGAGATTGGAACTTGGAACTGTTGGAGTTGAGAGTGGAACATGGAGCTGTTGGAGTGGAGAGTGGAACATGGAACTGTTTTAGTGGGGAGTGGAACATGGAACTGTTGGAGTTAAGAGTGGAACATGGAATTGTAGTAGAGAGTGGACCATGGAATTGTTGGAGTGGGGAGTGGAAAAGGGAGCTGTTGTAGTGGAGAGTGGAACATGGATTTGATGGAGTGGAGAGTGGAACATGGAGCTGTTGTAGTGGAGAGTGGAACATAGAACTGTTGTAGTGGAAAGTAGAACATGGAACTGTTGGAGTTGAGAGTGGATCATGTAACTGTTGGAGTTGAGAGTGGAACATGGAACTGTTGGAGTTGAGAGTGGAAAATGGAACTGTTGTAGTAGAGAAGTGGAACATGGAACTGTTGGAGTTGAGAGTCGAACATGGAACTGTTGTAGTAGAGAAGTGGAACATGGAACTGTTGGAGTTGAGAGTGGAACATGGAACTGTTGTAGTGGAGAGTGGAATAGTGAACTGTTGGAATTGGATATTGGAATATGGAACTGTTGTAGTGGAGAGTTGAGTAGTGAACTGTTGGAGTGGAGAGTTGAACATGGAACTGTTGGAGTGGAGAATGGAACATTGAATAGTTGGAGTGGAGAGTGGAACATGGAATTGTTGTATTGGAGAGTGGAACATGGAACTGTTGTAGTGGAGAGTGGAGTATTTAACTGTTGTAGTGGAGAGTGGAACATGGACCTGTTGGAGTGGATAGTGGAACATGGTACAGTATTTTACAATTTGAATGTGTAGGTTTATAAAGATGGGAACTTACAAATGTAAAGATGTTGTCACGCGGAACTGAAACCTTATTGAGGCAGAGAAATACGCTGTCTACTGCTGACTTCTTGTTGTACAGAAAAATACAGAAGCCACGTGGGGGGGGGGGAGATCACACAATGAGTGGTATCGGAGACTCTGAAACATCACGGCAGATATACGATGTTGCATATATGAAGATATGTCATTGTTATTGGAATGACATCACTGAAGATGTAGAATTGTTTTGTACGATATGTAAGAGATGTGACAATGCCAAACCACCTCGTATTAAGAACAAAGGCCCATCTTGGTATTATAAGTTTCTAAGCTTTTGAAGTTGTAGCTATGGATTTTACTGTGAGAGAGGGATAGTAAATAGAAATTCAGTGTGTTAGAGAGATTGTTGAGATTTTTTTAATGTGTTGCTTGTTGCTGGTTTGATTACTAAATTGACTGTTTTTGTCCCCAAAAGGGATCAGAAGCCCATAACAGTTGCGAAGGCACTGGTAGAAAAGTGTTTGGCAATTCAGGTGTTCTTTGTAGGTTACACTCACAACAGGGTAGACATTTGAGTCTATTGTAATTGGAGAACTATGTATAGTGTATGACATTCAACAGAATCGCACCTCGCCTTGATATCCACTAGGAAATGGACAATGTGAAAGATTCAATTTGACCTCCTGAGTTGTCACTAGAAGTGAATCAGTAAAGGAGATTGTCTGACTACTTGGCTGAGGTACCACTGGTATATGGCTCGACGCTGCATGCAACTACGTGGTATTTTTCATACTATCTGTTGTTTGAAAGAGAACCCGAGTTGCCGGTATATTTTATGCTTGGTACAAGTGATAAGGCTGGTGAGACAAATATTGAGAGTTGGGTGACTGGACACCTGTCACGTCTGCACAATTCTCATGCTAGAGTAGACGCACGATTAAGAAAGTTATCCGCTGTGAGAAACGAGAGATGAGACAGAATTTGAACTCATAAACCACTATGAGTGTAAGAGGTAGAGATATAGTTAGAAGGAGAACCCACTTCACAGAGATTCGTAAGATAAAAGACCAGTGTTCTATACACCAGCAGCTTCAGGAAGCCATATGTTATCAGCAGATTGGGAGAGAATCTGGCATGGATACTGGATGGTAAGTTTATATATGTGACATCTGTCTTGGATAATGGATGCTATGTCTATGAATGTGACATCTGACATTTATAATGGATACTGTGTCTAAATATTTGGCATCTGGCATAGATAATGAATATATATATATATATATATATATATATATATATATATATATATATATATATATGTGTGTGTGTGTGTGTGTGTGTGTGTGTGTGTGTGTGTGTGTGTGTGTGTGTGTGACGCCTAAGAAAACGTTGACATGAGGAAGTGAGCACGAGGCTGACTGCGATCGGGCCAAAGGTAAAGAGCATTATAGGAGAGGAGAAAGAGACATAAAATATGAAGAAAGAGATGAAAAATTGCACTATCCCCCGAACTAACAAGATCAGTGAAAGTAAATAAGAAGAAGCTATTCCATGGATCTGAGACAGAGGCTGAGAATATTGAGCACCTCTTAACCCAGTCGGTAGATACAACAACTAGGCTGCAACATTAACGGTTAATTTTCAATTTAAGTCCATAAAAACCAAACTAGCCAACTAGAAACAAAATCCAATCGTGTTTACTAACCTTTATTAAAATCATAAATCTGCTGTAGGACAAGAATGTATGGTGCAACAACAAATGTAAACGCAAAGCAAAGGTGTATAATAAACCATAAAAGGTAATGCACCACGAAATTGTATGGTACAGCCAGAAATGTAAGGTATAAAAAAATTCAATGCTGTAACTGGAAATGTGAGGTATAAAATACAAAATGTATGGTACAGCAAGAAATATAAGGTAATAAAATAAATGCTCGGTACAGCTAACAATGACGGTACAACAAAAACCCAGGAAAACCTAGCACTAAAATATTAGATTCTTCTATAGCTAAAAAAAAATATTGACTAGCTGGTGTTCTGCCTGAATTGTCATTCGAAACTACGGACAACAGATATCTCCTGAACAATTCGTACTATGCATCCAGTAAAATAATTGAGTACTATGACTCACTTAAGAAACCACGGCATCTCAACATTGACTGGGTTTACCCATACACTATAAACAATGCTTTCATACTGATAATAATCCGACTGCTTTTATCACATAACTTACCAAAACAGGTACATGCTCCACATGACTTTTTCCAAATATTTATCAAGGAAAACATTATAAGCTTACTGTCTACACGTGATGAAATATTTATGCATTCATTCATCTAAAGTCACCGCAATCTCAACGACACAGACTTCCCACATACTTCTTTCTTAGTGCTTGCATGTGCTATTCAGGTCACATGCCATTGCCCTACATCACTACGACTGTTTAGTACTTAATACAACAAAAATCAAACATCACATATTACCACATAGCTCGATACTCTACAATTCCTCTATTCGCTGCTATGCACACAAAGAAAGTCCATTAATATGCCCTGATAGAGTATACCATAAGTGCACAGTTCTCTTCCTCCTACAATGATGCACGCTATACATCAACTAGTTTCAGTTTCTCTGTTTGACGCTTTGCTCCGCACAAACAACAACTACAGTAGACTGGAAATGATGGTGTTGCCCTGATCTATCACACCGTATGCACACCGTGCACTTCTGATGTATTCCATATTTTGTATTACACTTCACATTTTTACGAACACCATTATAAGTACTTGTTTCCCTGTATCACACAAACGTACAGTCACACTTGATGTAACTGCTATATCATTTGAAGTAATTATCATTCTTTTGTATTCGGACTTATCAGAAGTCCATTTCTTTCATATGCTCCGTAGCTGTTAGTCCATGGCATCCAATGTCCTTTCCTTCAATATGTATCCTAAAATATCCTGCACTTCACATACATGTATGTACTATTTTTACTGCACAGCACCATTCTAGTGACTCTGAATTAAATTACATAATGTAACTGCATACCATTGTGTTTGCCTGTTTATTGACTACACATTCCATATTTGATTACTTTAATCAGCACATTCATTTACACTCATTTCATGATGATCACCAACATAATAAAAATCACCATTGTGCTTCATTATCATTATGTGGCACTCATGAAGCAATATTCATTATTTTAGTATTTGATGTAATACATACACCTATATTTATAGTAGTGTTACTGTTAACTATCTGCAGCTGTCGGGGTGGGCCCCGCTAATGATATTTTCTTCAAATCACACGATACCCATGTGGCAACAACACCTGTGGTGTTTCCAAATCTCCAGAATCCCCCCTATTACCATCACTAGCACTTTTGTCTTCCCTGTACGGTGAAAATATTTTCAGAAATGTAGAAGATATGAGAGGAATCACCACTGCAAGATGTAACATCAATTACATTAGATATGTGGATGATACATTATTGAAAGCAGATTATGATCAGGATCTGGAACATTTAGTAGATGCGGCTGTAGCACACAGTGAAGAATTAGGGTTAGGATTAACATGTATAGGTGTATCAGAAACAAGATGGACAGACGCTAGGTATATATGGACAGATGGCTATATATTCATTATCTCGGAGGTGGAGGGGGGGGGGGAGAAAGGAGATCATTACGAGAGATAAGTAGGAATCTTAGTAAAACGAAAGTTAAGGAAAAATATTATAGGATTCTTGACTCTTAATGATAGAATGATACTATTGAAAATAAAGACAAAAGCTTTCGACATAGTAATTTTACAGACGTTTGCTCCAACAACTAATTATATTGATGAACAGCTAGAGGAATACTATAAAGACCTACATTAAACACTGAAAGTTATAAAATCATCAGAGGACCTAACTAAAACAGGAGACGTGAACAGAAAGGTTGGAAAAACTAAATATAAGGAGATAGTAGGGCAACATGGCATTGGAACAAGAAACGACAGAGGAGATAGGCTGATACAGTTTTGTGAAGAACACCATCCTATTATTTGTAACATAAGTTTCCAACATAACCCTAGGAAACTGTATACATGGACAAGCCAGGGAGATAGAAAGAGAAACTAAATTTACTACATTGTGATCAGAAATATATTTAAAAACAATGTTAAAATGTCACAACATACCCTTGTGCTGATAGCAACTCTTATTACAATCCTGTAGTGTTAAAATTACAAATAAAACTTAAAACACAGGAATAAGGATGTCTAGGACGTCTCATAATGATATAACAGGACTGAAACAACCAGACATAAGTCACCTATACCTGGTTGAAGTAAAAATATAAATATGATAGGTTAATCGTTGACAGCATGGAACAATATCGTCATGAACATTCTGAGGAGAAAATTAATGCAAAATCAATCAATCATGTGCCACGCCGGAAAGCGTGGGCGGTCATGACTCGCCATTTCACTCGATCACCAGTGTCGTGGATCAGCTCATTGATCCTGTCTGGTCCATGCCATGTGGCCAAGCCATCCAGGTATTTTCCTCTCGGTCTTCCTATTGGTCTGTTTCCCTCGATCTTGCCAGTTGTCACTAAGTTCTCCAATCCATCTCTTCTCATAACATGTCCAAAAAATTTTGACTGTCTACGTCTAATTTCTCCAATCAGTTTACGATGTTCATTTGTCTCCTGTAGTACTTGGTCATTGGTTTTTCTGTCTGTCCATGGTATTCTTTGCATTTTCCTCAGAAACCACTTTTCTGAAGCCATCAGATGCTTTTCAGCTTGACTCCTCATTGTCCAAGTTTCACATACATACAAAAGAACAGGCTCTATGTATCCCCTCAACACTCTTTTTCTCGTTTCAATTGACATCTTCTTATTGGTCAGAATGTTTTTCATCTTGCTAAAGGCAACTTTCGCCATGGCGATTCTTGTTCTAATCTCTTCAAGGCATCTCCCATCAGATGTTATAACTGTTCCAAGATAATTGTACCGATTCACTCGTTGAAGAATATTTCCATTTACTTGTATATTACATTGTGGCACTTCTTCCTTCCTACTGACGACCATAACCTGAGTCTTTTTACAATTTAATTCTAACCCCAGTTGCTCACTGTGTACAACAACCGCATCTACTAATTGTTGCAGGTCCTGCTCATTGTCTGCAATTAATACTGTATCATCTGCATATCTAATATCGAATGCAAAATGGGAATGTGTAAAAACAAGCATACATATTGCAATACCAAATTGCCCATGAAGAGAAATAAGAAAAAGCAATTGTCGATAGCCGACGAATTCTTGTGCAACATGACTCAAAGAAAGAAGGCAAAAAACACTTCAGAATGTACATTTAAAAAAAAAAAAAAACAGAGAAATCCGCCACATGTGCAGAGTTGCCAAAGAAGAGGGGTTGCAGTAAAAATGTAAAGAAATACAGGATCTAGAAAGAAGCACAACCCGAAAGTGTTGCATGAAAATATAAAACGATTTACAAAAAACAAAAACAAAACAAAACAAAATAATAATAATATAACTGGAAATGGTTGTAGGCCCTATCAGAGAAAAAATGGAGAAATTATAATTGATAATACCGATATAATAAAAAGATGGGCAGAATACACAGACGATTTATTCTGGGACAGCAGGGTCAATTAACCAACATTGTATAATACTCAAGATGGAGCAAACATATTAAAGGCTAAAGTAGAGAAAGCATCAATGGAAGAATCATAAACAATATTAGGTATGCTGACGACACAGTGTTACTAGCAGAAAGCTAGAAAGAGTTACAAAGTCTAGTGGAACAAGTAAACAGGCACAGTGCAGAATGTGGCTTAGATATTAACATCCAAAAAATTAAAACTATGATAATCAGAAATGGAAAGGGGAGGTCATCAATGAGCATCACAGTAAACGGGGAGATACTTCTTCTTCTTTGCGTTCATTCGGAATGTTTTTTTTTTTTTTTTGTTCTTCAGATGTGATTGCGGTGTGTTGTTATGCTCCCTTGGGCCGAAATCCTTGAGCCAACTCATCCGACTTTCGCGTGCGTGTAAACGGGAAGATACTAGACAAGTAAAACGTTTCTCCTATCAATAACAGAGGATGGCAGAAGTAAAACAGAAAAAAAAAAAAAGAATAGAAATGGCGAAAATACTTTCAGCAATACTAAATCAGTAATAACACCTAGAGAGATTAATAATGCATTAAAATGAGAATTGTCAAATGTTATGCATATTCAACACTTCTGTATGGCGCGGAAGCCTGGACATTAAACCAGCAATTGGAAAGTCAAATAGAGGTCCCGGAGATGTGAATATACAGAAGAATATGTGGTATTTCATGGAAACACAATCAATCAAATACAGTGGTTCTAGAAAAACTGGGAATGAAACGAGAGTTGATGAAAGAAGTACAAATGAGACAAGCGAAACATGTCGGCCACTTTAAAAAAACATAACACTCTTATAAAATAGATACTGGAGGGTAAGGTTGAAGGCAAGCGAGCAAAAGGTAGACAACGATACAAGTGGGAACATCAAGAGATGGACACACAGCAGTCTGACAGAATGTACAATCAGCGCGAGAGACATACAGTGTTAAAGATCAATTGCAGCCAACCTTCAATGTGGAGACGACACCTTATTGATTATTGGTGGGAGTGAATCGTGGGCAATGAGCAGATAAGTTGAAAAACATCTAATGGCTGTGCAAATGTGGTTTCTGATGAAAATGCAAAGAATACCATGGGCAGACTGTAACACCAATAACCAAGTACTGCAAGAAACAAATGAAAACCGTAAACTGATTAGAGAAATCAGACTTAGACAGTTAAAACAAAAATTACGCGTTATGAGAAGAAATAAACTGAAGAACTTGGTGACAACTGGCAAGACAGAGGAAAAGAACAAGGGGGAAAAAGTCAGAGAAGTAAATACCTCGATGGCTTGGTCACGTGCTTTGGTCGAGACAAGAACACTGAGCTGATCTATGACTCTTGTGATCGCTTGAGATGGCGAAACTTGAGGGCCCACGCTTACCGGCATGGCACATGATGATGATTTACAGATAATATAACCCCCGTACTGAGTCAACCAATCAACCAGTCAATAAATCAACGAAGAATCATTCAATCTACCTTCAGTCAATCAATTAAAATGCATTTTCATACTCAGTACAATCGTGAGTGGGTGTGATGTCCTTGTTTCTGTCATCCAAAACACTTTCATATTAACTGGCCACAATATCACCAGTTTCCTCATACAATTGGGCCACACTATCATCACATGACTGGACCAGACTAGCGCATCACAGCATGTCCCCAGACTCGATCTACCCCTGCGATCCTATCTATGTTGTCATCTGGGTCCCTGCGGTAGAAACTTCAGCAGCGTCATGTCCGTCGTCTGTTATGGAATAGAGAAGACAGCTGTTGGGCAGGCATGATTATAGAGATGTTCTAGACCAGTGGTTCAACCCGCTTGGCCCATGCCCCCCTTCATAGTATATTCAGAATGGCATTCTCCCCCCTCGTTTTCTCCCCGGCTATTTCCCATCATTGAAATATCACATTACAGCGTGCTATATTCATCATTTTAGTTTGGGATGTGCCCTCCGACGTTAATAGTCGACAAGTACACAGTATACCTAAAAATGGAAGCTAAATTTAATAACACATACTAGAACAAGTCTAGACGTCTACATAACATGTGATTTGCGAGCCTACGTAGGTTATAAAACGTATTTCAGAAGCGTGAGGAGTACAGAACCGTAAAGTATGGAGGGAAAAACAATATCAAGCAATCGGTGCTTGAAATAATCGGGGTATTTATCATGACGAGTACGATTAATTTCCTCAGATAGGGGACATGCCTCTGTACGCAACACTCACAAATAATTATAGAAAAAGGGACAATCGCGTTTTGTGTTGTCCAGAAGCCAGTTTGAGTCTGCCAATCTGTGGTCCTCATTCCCTCCCCACTCCCTGGAAGCCCCAATATTCCCCCCCCCCAACGGGGGAGGGGGGGGGGGCTCCTCACCGGTTGAGAACCACTACTCTAGACGGTAATGATAGCTACGTGTCTTAAGGGTAAGACCAGCGGCTCAACATGTCCACAACAAAGCCACAGTACATTCTGCCCCAATATAGCCAAACATCCAATGTACAAGCTAACCCAATGTAGCCATGCATTTAGTGTACAAATTGCTCCAATGTTGCCACACATCCAGTGTACAAGCTGCCCCAATATAGCAATACATCCAGTGTACAAGCTGCCCTAATGTAGCCATACATCCAGTGTACAAGCTGCCCTAATGTAACCATGCATCCACTGTACAAGCTACGTCCATCCATCCATCCATCCACACACCCATCCATCCATCCATCCATCCATCCATCCATCCATGTATACACACACACACACACACACACACACACACACACACACACACACACATACACATATGAAGAAAGGAAAAAGAGCTGGGCCAGATGAAATCACAATAGAAGAATTAGTATTGGGAGAATTTGGAGTAGATATATTAACAAAATGTTGAATGATATTTACAGTAGTGGATATTTACCCAGTGATATGCTGAAATCTTTATTTATAGCTATACCAAAAATACCAGGAGCAAATGAATGTGAAGATGTTCGTACAATTAACCTTATAAATCATTTCACTAAGCTTCTACTCAGAATCATAATGAGAAGAACCAGAAACATGGAAATTAGTGAAGAACAGTGTGGATTTGTGGAGGGAAAGGGCAAAAACAATGCAATATATACATTACGGACACTAATAGAAAGGTCAATAGAGAAACATAAAGACATATATTTATGCTTAATAGATTATACTAAGGCATTCGATAAAGTAAAACATGATGAACTGATTAAAATGTTTGAAGATATCAACATTGATGGGAAAGATTTAAGAATAATAAAGAATATTTACTGGAACCAAGTAGCAGAAATTAAAATGGGAAATAAAGAGGGTAGTTACGAACAGATAAAACTAGGAGTTCGACAGGGGTGTGTCTTGTCACCAGATCTTTTCTCCCTGTATAGCGAAGTAATAATGAGAGAGATCAAAGAGATGTCAGGAGTACTAGTTGGAGGTTATAATATAAATAATATACGCTATGCAGATGACACAGTATTCGCGGCAGATAATGCAACAGACCTACAACAATTGCTGGACACTGTAGTAACAGAGAGTGCAAAGAAATGATTATCCTTGAATATCAAGAAAACAGTAACAATGGTGATATCAAAGGAAATGGTAACACCAAAATGTGACATAGAAATAGAAGGAAAAATCCTTAACCAAGTGGATAAATTTAAATACCTAGGGGCATTTATAACATCAGATGGAAGATGTACAACAGAGATTAAGAGCAAAATAGGGCAAGCGAAAGCCGCATTTCAGAAAAAGAAAAGTATCTTATGCAATAAGTCACTGTCACTGAATATACGCAAGAGAATGCTGAAATGCTATGTAGAACCAGTTTTGCTGTATGGCAGTAAATCTTGGAATGTAAATGACCAAATTTAGAAGAAATTAGAAGCAACAGAGATGTGGTTCCTGAGACGAATGTTGCGAATTCCGTGGACTGCCAGAGTAACTAACAATGACTGCCTGAGACAGTCTAATGAAACTAGAACATTATATATAACAATAAGAAAGAAACAAACAGCGTTGTTCGGTCATGTGATGAGGAGAGGCATCGGAGAACATCGTGACAACTGGAAAGATCGAGGGGAAGAGAGGCAGAGGCAGACCAAGAGAAATGATGCTGGATGGATTGAGACGGTGGCATAGAGGAATACTATCAGCAGAGTTGATTCAGAACACCAACGACCGAGATCTGTGGAGAGCCATGAACGTCTACGTCAGCAGGCAGAGCACTTGATGATGATAACACAAACACACACATAAAATACACACACGCATACACATATACCTACCTACCTACCTACATAGATACATAGATGCACGCACGCACGCACACACACACACACACACACACAAACACACACACATACGTATGTACGTACAGACAGATAGACAGACATTTTCTCTCTCTCTTGCTCTCTCTCTCTCTCTCTCTCTCTCTCTCTCTCTCTCTCTCTCTCTCTCTCTCTCTCTCTCTCTCTCTCGCTCTTTCTCCATTTCTCTCTATGGTTGTAAACAGCCAGAAGAATAACAGATATGTGCATAAAGACATAATAACATTACTGGGCTGGCATTAATACAGTCATTACCTAATCTCTCTATCTAATCTATATACTTTATCTAATCCGTCTAATCCATCTAATAAAGCTAATCCACATAACCCTTCTAATCTATCTAATCTACTACTGTTGAACATTGACGTGTGGGTTCATCGTGCTACACACTACAACAACACAACACACAACAACACAGCCTGTATGTGCACACACCTGACAGAGTTTCATGGACCTTGCTGGGGTCATTCCGTGACCAGGAAATGTAGTCATTGGTCTTGGCGGGTGAGTGGCCGAGTGTTTCAGGCGTGGTTATCTGGCGTCGCCTGTGAACAAAGAGTCGTTTAATCTTAACGGGTTGATGATATAATCACATTGAATGTTGGTTGTTTATGTGCCACTGTAATCTGGATGTGAATGGCTGTGTTGAATTCACTTCATTAACCTGCTGTCATCAATTTAGTCATATGTACCTGCATGTTATTGTCTACAAAACCTGTTTTAAGAACAATAATAGTTTAGTTTAGTTTAGTCGATGGATCAACATCACGGCACACGGGTGTAACCCATAAGTGCTCCGTTCTTGTCCTTACTCAAACCTGAGTCTGGAGAAACTCAGCTCAGTGCACGAACTCAGTAGCTCCGGCGAGGATCCTGAAATACTTTGAGTAGATTTTTAACTCGAAATTTTGCCCGGGCAGCGCCGTTAGGCTACTCTTTTTCGATTTCCAACTGCCAAGGGATTTTTTACGTGCGCAACAATACACACGGGCGTCCGATCTCACTACCCAGAGATCAGGAGAAATTTTATTACTAGAAGTCCACGTGAAAAAAACCCGGTCCTCACCGGGGCTTAAACCCGGGACCTCCAGCACTCGAGGCGGACACCATACCTCGAGATCACGCAGCCCCCCCCCCCCCCCAATTTAATAGTAGTAGTAATAGTTAAGAACAATAATGTAGTATATAACTGTTATTAATACGTTTTATTTTAATTGCACGCAAGAATGCGAAACTGATAGAGCTAGATAGATAAGATAGATAGAAAGATAGAAACGACAGACAGACAGACAGACAGACAGACAGACAGACAGAACGAACAAACTTTATTTTAAAAGGGTAACAAATTGGGCACGCATCTTACATTCGGCCCTTTCAATCACTCATCTTTCATTCGTCAAATGTGCATGTTACATTAACATAGAAAAGACATTGTCAAATGGAATTTGTAAGCATAAACAATGCATATTAAACATGATACATTCACATGAGAAAACGATAAAAACATTGTCAATTGAAAGTTGTAAACATAAACAGTGCATATTGCAATGTTGTGAGACACATCCCCCATCCACCCTCACATCCCGCAGCCACCAACACATCCCCCACCCACCAAACCTACCCCACCCACACATACCTCCACGAACTCACACAGACCCAGGCAAACATACATGCCGCCACCCACCCACTGATCCCCCACACACATTTCCCCACCCACACACATTTCCCCACCCACACACATATCCTCACACACCAAGAAGAAGAAGAAGAAGAAGAAGAAGAAGAAGAAGAAGAAGAAGAAGAAGAAGAAGAAGAAGAAGAAGAAGAAGAAGAAGAAGAAGAAGAAGAAGAAGAAGAAGAAGAAGAAGAAGAAGAAGAAGAAGAAGAAGAAGAAGAAGAAGAAGAAGAAGAAGAAGAAGAAGAAGAAGAAGAAGAAGAAGAAGAAGAAGAAGAAGAAGAAGAAGAAGAAGAAGAAGAAGAAGAAGAAGAAGAAGAAGAAGAAGAAGAAGAGGAAGAAGAAGAAGACAGGCAGGCAGGCAGGCAGGCAGGCAGGCAGGCAGGCAGACAGAGGTAGATTAGACAGAAAGACAAATCACTACAATAGTGTGTGTGATGTTGTTTGTCCATCAAGAATGATAATGACCATTCATTTCATCCAGTGGGGTTGAAGGTATGAAACCGTGGGTTCAAAGATAGCTGATAAGGCCTATTTTGGCTCGAAATGTTCTTTGACAATGTGGACAAAGAATGCTTGACGTTTCTGGAGGAGGATTTTCTGCAGTGGTTTTTCTGTTCTGTCTTTTCTTCACAGCTCTTGCAGTCCTGGTTGCCTCACAAGTGACTGTACCCTTGCGTAATGATGCACACCACGAATTTCGATCTCTGGCTGCAGTCTCCCAGGTGTCATGATGAATTCCAAAAGCATTCAGTGAGATTTTTAAAGATTCTTTAAAGCGTTTCCTCTGGCCGCCTTGGGAGCGTTTACCACAACGCAACTCGCCGTACAAAATTCTTTTAGGGAGCCTGTGATCTGGCATGCGAGTCAAGTGACCAGCCCAGCGAATCTGATTTTTCATTAGTTGAGTTAGATACTGGGCATAGGCGCTCTTTCTAGAACTTCAGTGTCTGGGATGTTGTCTTGCCATTTAATCTTCAGTAACTTCCTAAGGCAGACTGTGTGGAAGTGGTTTAATTTCCTAGCGTGTCGCTGATAAACAGTCTAGGTTTCACAAGCATATAGCAGTGTGGATAATACAACTGCTTTGTAGACTTTCAGCTTCGTTTGCAGGCTTATTCCATTTCTGTCCCATACATTCTTGTACAGTCTGCCAAAGGCCGCGCTGGCCTTGGAGATTCTTGCATTCACTTCATCATCAATTGTGGCAGCTTGTGACACAGTGCTGCCAAGATAGGTGAATTTGTCCACAACACTTAGACTATGACCATTCACTTTGATATTCGGCACAGTGTGATTATTCCCTGGAGCTGGCTGGTACATAACTACAGTCTTCTCCAAGTTTATAGTGAGCCCAAAGTTGGCACAGGCATGTGAGAAAGCTGAAACATTATGTTGCATGTCCGCCTCTGAGTTGGCGTATAGAGGGCAATCATCAGCAAACAGGAGCTCTCTGACGGTGTCGCTTCAATTTTGGTTTTAGCTTTCAGCTTTCTGAGATTGAATAACTTTCCATCCATGCGGTAGTTGATGTATTTTCCAATGTCGTTGTTCTCGAAGGCATTCGTCAACATAGTTGAAAACATGAGGCTGAACAATGTTGGTGCCAGGACACATCCTTGTTTCACTCCATTGGTGACAGGAAAGGGTTCAGACAGTTCACCATTTTCCTGAACTCTTGCTTGCATGCCATCATGAAATAGCCGCACTATTTGGAGAAACTTTCGTGGACAGCCATATTTTGCCATAATCTTCCACAGTACTTCTCTGCTGACTGTATCAAAAACCTTGGTAAGGTCAATGAAAGTGGAGAACATTTCACAGTTCTGTTCCTGACATTTCTCTTGCAGCTGCCTGGCAGCGAAAATCATGTCAACAGTTCCACGTTCTTTTCTGAAGCCACATTGACTCTCAGGAAGAAGACCTTGATCGAGATGGGCCTTGAGGCGATTGAGAAGAATTCTGGCGAGTATCTTCCCTGCAATTGAAAGCAAGGAGATGCCTCGGTGGTTGTCACAGGATTGGCAGTTTCCTTTTCGTTTGTAAAGGTGGACTATTGACGCGTCCTTAAAATCTTGTGGCATGGTCTCGTTCACCCATATGTTTGTAAAGACTTGGTGAAGCTGCTCTGTTAGGACCGGCCCACCTGCCTTGTATATCTCTGCCGGGATGGAGTCCGTTTAGGGTACCCACCAACCGCGGCTAGCTGGTTAGGTAGTGATGGAGCAGACAATGTTTAGGGCACCTTTTCTAGCCCCTTCCTCATGCTACGCAGGTGAGCAGTGTGTTCCTATAGAGGGCTGCTCAGTCGCTCAGGGGGCTGCCAAATCCCACTTCTGCTCCGGTCAGTAGAAGACGACCATATGGCCTGAGCCGCCTGTGTGCAGGTCTGCGACTACGGCTGCCAGCGTACCCATGCCTGCCGCTTCGCCGCTCACCCATCGCCACAGGTCATGAAGATGATATATGACGTTGGATGAAGAATGACTTGCGCGATGAATTTGATTAAAGTCAGGAAGAGTTGCGCAATTCATCGTCCTCACTCTCTGGCCTGAGTCCACCTGAGTCTAGTGGCAAGAGAGGTCAAGACGACTGGAGACGAATACAGGTGCAGTGGATGACCAGGACGCACTACGTGCCTTGCCGTGCTCATTACGTTCCACAACGCTTTGCCCGTTGAATCAGGAATGATTTCTTCCGCGCAGTCTGCCGGATCCTGTCTTCACATGCTGGGTAGGCATACCCTAGTTCACCGCTTGGTTTGACACCAAATCGGCTATCCGCGCCTGGTTTAGCCAGCCTCTCACAGCTGTTGCCCGGGGGGTGGCCGCTGTCGCAACTACAATAGTGCTATAGCACAGACTACAATAGTGTTGCAGCACAAATCACTACAATAGTGCTGTAGAACAGACTACAATAGTGTTGCATCACAACTCACTACAATAGTGCTATAGCACAGACTACAATAGCGTTGCAGAATAAATCACCAGAATAGTGCTATAGCAAAGACTACAATAGTGTTGCAGAATAAATCACCAGAATAGTGCTATAGCAAAGACTACAATAGTGTTGCAGAATAAATCACCAGAATAGTGCTATAGCACAGACTACAATAGCGTTGCAGAATAAATCACCAGAATAGTGCTATAGCAACGACTACAATAGTGTTGCAGAATAAATCACCAGAATAGTGCTATAGCAAAGACTACAATAGTGTTGCATAATAAATCACCAGAATAGTGCTATAGGAAAGACTACAATAGTGTTGCATAATAAATCACCAGAATAGTGCTATAGCAAAGACTACAATAGTGTTGCAGAATAAATCACCAGAATAGTGCTATAGCAAAGACTACAATAGTGTTGCAGAATAAATCACCAGAATAGTGCTATAGCAAAGACTACAATAGTGTTGCAGAATAAATCACCAGAATAGTGCTATAGCAAAGACTACAATAGTGTTGCAGAATAAATCACCAGAATAGTGCTATAGCAAAGACTACAATAGTGTTGCAGAATAAATCACCAGAATAGTGCTATAGCAAAGACTACAATAGTGTTGCAGAATAAATCACCAGAATAGTGCTATAGCAAAGACTACAATAGTGTTGCAGAATAAATCACCAGAATAGTGCTATAGCAAAGACTACAATAGTGTTGCAGAATAAAGCACCACAACAGTGCTGTAGCACAAGTCACAGCAATAGTGGTCATCCTAGTCAGTAATTACATCACGCCCAGCAGTCTCCAGATGTGGACATGACATGGCAACCTACCTACAGAAGACAACAGTAACCACCACAAGCATCAGCACACCAACACCGACAACCACGGGGACCACAACAATAACTACATCCATGTTGTCATTACTGGATAGCTCTGGCGAAGATAAAGTTGTGACACGTGACTCAACAATTATAAAACACCAGTTCAATGTCATGTTTCCGTAATGCGTTAATGTGTGTGTGTGTGTGTGTGTGTGTGTGTGTGTGTGTGGTGCAAATTGTGTGTGACTTGTGCGTGTTGTGTGTGTGTGTAGGGTTCGTGTTTTGTTGTTGTTGTATGGTGCGTGTTGTGTGTATGTATGGGTGTGTCTTGTGCGTGTTTTGTGATTGTGAGTGCCTGGTGGTATTACATTCGGCCCTTCCAATCGCTCATCTTTCGTAAATCAATTAATTGTTATGCATGTTACATTCACATTGGGGACAAACACATTTTGAAATTTAAGTTGTGAGCATAAACAATGAATGAGTTGAGTTGAGTTAAGTTGAGTTAAGAACTGACATCACTGCACTCAGGACATTCCCGTACACGCTCCATCCCCTCCATAGGTAATCTACCACCAAGAGATGTATTTCCTGCCAGCCTATGAGCCTGTTCATTCTCCCGCACTCCCGCATGGCCAGGGCAAAATATCCACACAATTCTCACAATCTGTGACCTCTGAAGCGAGGGGAGCCATTCCACACGAAACATCCTTTCTCCACCTTACTAACCATACTCCTTGAGTCCTTGGTGAAGACAATGTGTGTTGCAGTGGTCTTCTCTAACCCATGGAATGCCACGGTTACTGCTTCTTCCATCTTCATTCTCATGCTGGAGCTCGGAGCCTCATATGACAGACTCTCCTTTTGTAAGAATCGTCTATTAGCCTTCGCAATGAAACCCCAACCGCTACTTCTGTTTCTCGACACTGACTCATCGGTTTAGATGACTATGTCACCTTGATGTGTGTTGCTCTGGATCAGCTGTTGCACTTCAAACTCTGTGTGGTCTGCTGCCCATTCTCTGCAGTCACGACCCTGTGTCACTATTACTTTGTGCCAATCTGTCATGTCTTCCGGTACATCAACCCACTCTTTTTTACGTTTGTTGGTCTCTAGATCACAAACCTGACGTATAGATATTTCTGCCTGTGCCATCCAGGGCCTGCCTTGTCTTAGTCTATGATCCTCGACAATACCCATGGCTTCATGCAGGGGGTGATCCCTAGAGGCAACAACTGTCAGGTACCATTTGGCCTAAAGGACCCTATGCCTCTTTGCCATTTTTAGTAGCACCAGGATATGCCTCATGCATATACATGGTGTGTCCTTTGTGTACCGCAGGATCACCCACATGGCCGCATTCTGTATGCACTCTAACCTTTCAAGCTGGCTCTTTGATACCAAACCATACTTAATGACAGAAATTATTAACTGCTGAAAGAGCCTGTAAAGTATCCTCTGCTCTACCCCGGTAATTGTCATCGCCTTCAGTGCATTAAGTCCCCTACCAGCCTTCACCACCAAAGCCGCCACTTGATCCCTAAAAGACAAACATCTGTCAAAGTTGATACCCAAGTACTTCAATTTATTCTCTCTATTAAGAGGACATCCATTCAATATAATACTTGATACACCTGCCTTCACAATCCGGTTATCTAGGGAGTACCACACAACCGATGCTTTGTCTGGGTTTATAATGGCCCTCTGTCTCTGCACGTCTCTGCACCATTCCGACACCCTGTTTACTGTCATCTGTAAGTCTTTAGCCAAATTTTCCCTGTCTTTAACCAAACTTTCCCTGTCTCTGCCCTGTCTGTACACCAGCACATCATCCGCAAATGTCAAAATTATACCAACACCTGGTGTCTCAATAGCAGCGACTTTGCTGGTGTAGACATTAAAGTGCACCGGGGAGATGACAAATCCTTGTGGCCACCCAGCTGTAATAGTACAGGGGTCGGAAGTCCAGGAACCCATGCTCAGTGCAACCTTACGCCTGTAAAGGACTGCTGCAACAAATTTGACAAAGTAAGAGAAGACCTCCATATCCAACAGTGTGTGTATCAACCGATCATACATAACCTTGTTATACGCATCCTCCAGGTCAAGAGCTACCGCCACTGTCTCTTGTTTATCCTGGAAACCCTCATAGACATCAAATGCAAAAGTTGCCGCATTGGACCAAGTATCCTTCCCAGGCCGGTAACTCCCGAGCCCTTTGGTAAGCAGATTATGCAGATTAGCCTGCATGCTACTATGTTTTCGAGGACTTTGCCAAAGCTATTTTGCAGGGTTACGATTCGGTGTCCATAAACTGTGGAATGATCTTTACCTGGCTTTGAGAGCGGGACCAGGTAGATGTGCAACCAATCCTGGGGTATTTTCGCCTTTTGCAAGCTCAGGTTGAAACAATGCATATTTTCATGTTATGAGACAGGCAGGCAGCCAGACACACAAACACATGCACATGAAAGCAAGAGACTACCAGATAGGCATATATACATAGATCAGCACAGAATGGTACAATGCATGGACGGGATGGTTTCGGTGTAGAATGCCCAGACACATCCAATATAGCTATTGGCACAACAACTGGACATTTCCGCAGCAGCTGTGATTCTAAAGTTGAGCTAATAATAGCTCAAGGCCTGAATGCTGAAAAAAAGCTGAATGCTATACGAGAAGTAAGACTTTTGTGAGAACCAAGTGATGACTGTGAATCTACAACCATGGTCAGACTGCGAGAACAGCAAATTAAATGAACACTACGCAGGAAGCCAAAGAAGGCTGATAAACCAACACAGAACTGGTGTCGTTAGCCGCTACACGCAGCGGGATTTGCTGAGGAGGGGATCCGAGTACTTATGGACTGAATGGTTCGATGTGCAATGAGGATGGTCTGTCGACTAAATAACTAACTAACTATTAATAGCTGCAGATGGAGATCCGGATCAGCATCAGACAGTATGCGTTCAAAACTCAGTCTTACTGATGTTCCATTTATCTATCAGGCACTCACATCCAACTAAACCAACAGATCTGCTGAAGACTGAGAGTGTCTGCCTGCACGGCGAGGAACCACCAGTCTGTTAACCAATAAGCCAGACATGGGACAACGGATACTCACGCAAAACTCAGGTCATGTATGAAATCACAGTGATGTTGGACAACAGGATGTCTTTATGCGACATACAGGACTTCGTGCTGGAGTTCACAGCCAGCGAATGCAAGCAAGTAAGCAAGCAGACACGCCATGAAAGCACAAATGTACCAAACCGCCACAGATGAATGTTAACTAGTGACCTACTTTCAACACAGGTGGAGCCCTGGTAACCACTCAAACATCCATAGAGACATGTCCCGTTGGCCTTGGAACAGACATGCTGCCCTCGATCGTTGCCTGTGGCACAGAACTGGCTGCAGGAATACTGACACCATGGGCCGTAGGTGCCAGGGTTACAAGCTGTAGAGGTACCATACGTGTTAGTAAATGGAGAATATGTGACCAACTTCATGCTAGGGTTGCCAGATACGTGGGTACCAAAAGGAGGACATAATAACACAAAAAGGAGGACAAAGGAGGACATAATAGACACAAAGGAGGACAAAGGAGGACATATTGAATATTTCATTTAAATCGTTCCAGATTAAACCCACAATCAGTACAATTTTATTAAAATAGCTGCCAATAAGTTTATCTTACTGTTAGTGAAACGACCAAGAAACAATCATGTTAAAAGATAAATATAAATTAAATGGAGACCTTTTTCAAAATGCTAAAAACATTATTTAAACAGCCGATTGTAAATTATTACCTTATAATGTTTATTAATTATGCAACATATTTCTTGGAGGAGCCAACTTTTCGAAGAAGATCCTCGTTAGCAATCACATATGCATAAAACAGTTCACGGGTAAAATTCTTCACACTGTTCTTTGTGAGAATGGTGCCCTTTACAGAGTCGAGTAAGATTCTGTTCCTTTCCTTTGTCCATTGAACATTAATCAAGGAGAACACTCTTTCCACATTGCCATTGTGTCCAGGGATACAGAAGAATACTTCACAAATTTTAAGTAACTCTGAAAAGCAACATAAATTTGGGCAACTTTGGAAAAATAAACTTCACTGCTGCTATTAACACCCCCCCCCCCCCCCCCCACACACACACACACTTTAGTCCTGATGTCATTTCTGATTTTCTGTCTTTATCATACATTGAGTATTATTCTGAGGAATCTAATTTCTGTTGTAATTTTTCTTTTCTCTTTTTCTCTTATTGCCCAGTTTTGTCATTGATAGCACAGATTTAGTAGAAAGATTGTGTTGGAGAGTGCTATTTTAGTATATACCGATACATGTTTGTTCTTTTGTATTGGTGTCATGTGTCAAATGAGTTGATTTGCCTTATTGCATCATTTCTCGATCTTTCTTAGGCTATGGTAATTACCCCTGTTTTATTTCAGCTAATGTTCTCGTACAGTTCCTTACACACTTCATTTAGAATATTTATGTTTGTACTTCTACTTCTGATTTTTCAATTAGTGCTTGATCGTCTGCAAATAGGAGTTCGTTAATGGTTCTTCAACACCTATACATGTATTAACGGATCTTCGACACCTATACATTTATTAACGAATCTTCGACACCTATACATGTATTAACGATTCTTCGACACCTATACATTTATTTAGGGTTTCTTTCGTTTTTGATCTTAGGACGTCGGCAACGTGCTTATTTGTCTGTCCATCCATCCATCATGTGCCATGCCGATAAGCGTGGGCCGTCATGATCTGCCATCTCACTCGATCAACAGAGGTTTGGATCGGCTCTATCTTCCTGTCTCGACTATGCCACGTGGCCAAGCCATCCAGGTATTTGCTTCTAGGTCTTCCCCTTGGAATTTTCTTTTCTGAAAGCAATTGAAAATAACCACAACGTATTTAAGCTTTATAGAACACACTTACGGAAAACATAGGGCATTGCTGCGACTAGCCTTCATCAGCAAACAAATACATAAACAAAGCGCAGCATATAATCATGAAGAGGACTCTCCAGTGAATACATTAAGGCATGAGGGCGGGATTAGGAAAATTGAAATATGGAGGAAAACAAGAGAGCAATGAAGAGACAATGACAATTTTAAGGAAACAAAAGTTGCTACTTATCTCAGAATACCAGACTGTGATACTATTGTCTGTTAAAATTTGGGTGCCTCCATATAAACATCCATATCTCAGTAACCAAGTGAGGGGAAAATGATGAGATTTTGCATTTAACCTTATCATTATGTCCACCCAACAAAAAATGTTTGTTCTGGAGATTGTACAGCAGATTTCAATGTTTGTTTATATGCGGTACATAATTTACGGGTCAGGGATTAAGTCTATACTTTTAAATGTATTACACCTTCACCCAGACACATCCACCCTTTTTTTTTATTTTCTCGTTGTACACGTTGTGGCAAGAACGGCGGGCAGTTAGATGGGAGTGTTCAGGAGTGTCATCATAATGTTGGTGCTTTCATGAAACGTGATTATTTTATAAACCTTACCATTTATCGCAAACATCGGAATGTGTGAATATTGTTCAATGGGATTGAATGTGAAATTGTGTACACTTCAAAGCATCGTTATGAAATTGTACACATATTTTTGTCAAGAAGCTGAACGCAGGAAACTGTTTCATACTATTACAAATCCCGAAAAAAGAACAGTGCATGCACTGGGTTTGAGTAAACGGCCATTTCGTCGATGTGTGCAAGAATCAGGAATGAGACAAACTTGCAATAAGCAAACGGTAGGTAGAAAGGCAAATACAGACAGCTTTGACAAGGATGTTATAAGGCGAGCAATTATAAACATGCTGGATGCCAAAGAAACAGTGACTGTAAGAAAACTTAGGGTTTGGTTAAGAAATAACAATGGCATAGAGCTATAAAAACAACTTTTGTTTTAAAATTATAAGGACATTAGGCTTCACGTTTAGAAAGTACAAGGGAGGTAGAAATATCCTTTGCGAGCAACCGCATTTAGGAGCCATGAGAAGCAGATACCTACGTGAAATAAATGAAATGCGCAAATAAAATTATGACATAGTGTATCTGAATGAAACCTTGATCAATGCGCACCACACAAGTGAAAAGGAATGGCAGTCAGTGGATGGCAAGATAAAACGATATGTGGCCAGTATTAAAGGACAGCGTTTGGTCACAGCACATGCTGGTAGTACTCATAATGGCTTACTACAGAATGCTGGACTCGTGTTCGTATCAAAGCATACAGACAATAGGGATTATCATAATGAGATGAATGGTAATGTATATAGCAACTGGCTGGAGAATACAGTGCTTCTGTTCCTAGATAGAACGTCTTGTCTAATTATGGACAATGCATCGTATCACAAGGTTGAAGACAAAGTACCTGCAACTTCGAGCACAAGGGAAGCAATACAGATATGGCTCTGAAGGAAAAACATACCAAGTCCAGAAACGTGTTTTAAGCTATAATTGTTGTCCCTTGTAAAACAGGCGCAAAAAGCAAGAGATATCAAAACGACAAGTTGATAGAAGAGCTTGGCCATATCGTTCTCATTTAAACCCTATAGAGCGTGTGTGGGCTAAAATTAAAGGACAGGTGGCAGTTGACAATACTATATTCAAAATGTCTGACGTCAATATACTAACCCAGTCCGCACTATTAAATAATGATAAAAGTTGCTGGAAACAAATGTGAGGACCATGTGTTGAAAAAGGAAGATGACTATTGGAGAAAGGATGGGTTAAATTTTATGCAACCGAGAGCAGTCATCAACCTACTGGAATCGTCTGACACAGATTAAGGTCTAGGCAGATCGCAGACATTAATCCACATGCACATCTACTGGGATATTTTGCTCCAACTATTCAGAAGAATTGCAGGCCCTAAACATTACAGCATTGGCACAAACAATACAACTTGTCAATGGCAACAGTTTGTATTCCACAGTGATGAATTTTCAGTTCAGCAAGCCCTCAACGGTGACAAACAACTGGCGTGAAAAAAACAAAAAACAACAACAACACTAAACGCATTGAATACCAACAGAAGAGTAATATTGCGGTGGAAACTGACATATTGTGGCATAAGAAGAACCGTGAGAGCAAACACGCTGTCAAATTAGGGGACAACACACGTACACACGAATCAATCTATAAACTTCAATGAAAAGAGGACCAACATCTTGGCCGTTAAGAAGAAAGCCCATTACAAAATCTTTGACAACTATTTTCATAGTGCAAAGCAGGTAATCATGTTCCGTCTCTGAACGGTAAGCAGCAGAGTGACAATCTTTCACGAAGACCCAAAGCGGGTCTGTCACCCATGTGTAAGTGTGAACAAACTACACAGATAGCTGAACAGATCCTTAAAAATGGACACATGATGACTAAATTGCGGTATCATTTCTGGTCACTCCATACGTACATTAACGAACAGCTATTTCGAAGCTTTCACGAACTAAATATAAACAGCTAAATGCATATGACTCCTAATGTACACATTATTAACCAGTATCTGAAGAAACAAGAAGGAAATGGGGAAAAAAAGTAAGAAATATATTCCTTCTACTTTCCTGTCAATTTACAAATTATTTACCCCGTGCCTCTGTAAATTCTCTACCTTTACTACTATTACACATTGCACCCCTCTCGGGAGTCTCCCAGGTGAAGTGGTCAATCCGACTGACTCGGGCTGCGAAGGTTGTGTGTTCGATTCCGGACCGCGTCCTTCATTTCACGAGTGCATTTTTTCGGAGACTTCCGAGGGTCGTCGCTGGAGGTACGGACTTCGTGCTTTGTATGACGCTTTCAGGAAAGAGACTGAGCCATATGGGGTAAAAACCTGGTGCAATGCACAGACTTTTAAGATACTTCTTTTTTTTTAATTGCACCCACTCCTATACGAATCTGGCTACGCCTTGTACTTATGTCGTTACCCAAAATGACGTGTTACTGTAAAACTAGTTTGATAGCGTGCATTAACAACATTTTCGCCAAAACATCAATAGAATGTCGCCGCTTTCGATGATTTAAGTTGCCTTTGGACCTATCAAAGACATATTCTTTGGGTGGGAGTGTCAGCGACTTGTTCGCTGCAGATTCTCAGGATTCCCCTACTTTCGCACCGCACGAAATAACAACTCGTGACATTTGCGAAAGGAATGCAATTTATTTAGAGCCGACATTTCAATGGCTCTGCGAGCGTAATACTTCATCGTCGTTATACAACATGAATGCAATGAAGTGGTGAGAAATGATGCTCGAAATCACAATCTTAAGGAATAGCCTAATGTTTGCCTATTGCCTAGAAACTATAGCATTGGTTAAGGATACGTCTGCTCTCTACCGTCTCTAGTCGGGTCTGTCCACACGCTACACATTGCGTGGACAAGCACGGACACTGTCCCCTCCGTGCAGTAGTTATTATTGCGTGCATGGTCTCGCAAGCACGCTGGCTTGTGAGCACGAGTAACCGGCCACTTCACGGTTACTCGCAAGGACAAGCTTGCCAATGGCTTGGGGAAAGCCCTCGCTCAGTTGTTTCGCATTGGCCCCTGGTCTGACACAAATGTGTCTCCTTGTGAGGCTATTTATAGTGCTTGGTGTCTCTCCTGTCTGGTGTCTCCCTACTAGACTTATGTTTACTCTCCTTAACTCTGTAAGGTCTTATTGGAGATCTTGACAGGAAGTAAATATAAGACGGCAGGAAAACTTTCATAATGCTGCAACAGACAGTTCTCATAAAAAATTGATCGTGAATGAGGGCATTCATTTCTGAACAGACTATAACCAGAATTTGACCTTTATTCTATTATATAGTCCGGCACCGTGGAAAAGGTGTTACGGACGCAGTTCAAAACACAGCTATGTGCGATTTAGCAGAAGTCTGCCTTGCGTTGGCTTTTTATGAAAATGGTGTTGGTGCCGGTCGTCAGAAAGCAATGGCAAACTACTGAGCGTAAACGTGCCAAGAGGTCACACACAGCAAACAAACAAACAATGCTGGGATTTACTGCGACATCTTGTAAAGGATATGCAACTGACGTTTTAAAAAAACTCTAATATAGACAGCTGTGGGAGTTTGTGGTGTCATGGGGACCTGAGTAGGGGATGGTAGCAATTCAGTGAAGATTCCAGGTAAATGAGTGGAAGTGGTACATGAAAAAGAGGAAGGTGGGTAAGGCGGGAAACTGGAAGCAATGAAGCTGTGATGGTAAACTGAAAGTGAAAACTAGGAAGATGTGCCCTGGTTGATGTCCGTATAATGAGTGGGTGCAACTGAACAGATTATACAAATATGTTACCATGGTACCTGGACTACAAGATCACACATGTAATAAACCAGGTAAACCTACCTGTCTTGCAATCCTGCCCCATGAAGCCAGCAGGACATCCAGAAGGGCATCCTCCAGTGCTCACAAAGCAAGACTGACCACCAGCACAGTGACATGTGTGTTCACACTCCCGCCCGTAATTTCCGGGCTGGCAGGCCGAGTCTTTTAACGAGAAAACAACTTTAGTAACATAATAACATATCTGGCAATATGGTAATATTTTGTCAATATGATAACATCTCCGCCAATATGATAACGTTTCTTACAATATCATAAAGTTTTCTGCCAATATGATAACATCTCTCCCTATGATAAAACCTCTTTCTATGATACTCTCTCTCTCTCTCTCTCTCTCTCTCTCTCTCTCTCTCTCTCTATCTATCTATCTCTCTCTCTCTCTCTCTCTCTCTATATATATATATATATATATATATATATATATATATATATATATACTAGCTGACCCGGCCCGGCTTCGCCCAGTCCCTGGTGGGGAGCATCTCATTTAATTCATATAAGTAGTCATATAAGTTCTCGTTCCCGTTACCGACTATCTGTCTGTCTGTCTGTCTGTCTGTCTGTCTGTCAGTCTGTCTGTCTGTCTGTCTGTCTGTCTGTCTGTCTGTCTGTCTGTCTGTCTGACCCGGCCCGGCATCACCCAGCTCCTGATGTGGAGCATCTCATTTAATTCATATAAGTAGTCATATAAGCTCCCGTTCCCGTTCCCGACTATCTATCAGTCTGTCTGTCTGACTATCTGTCTGTCTGTCTGTCTGTCTGTCTGTCTGATCCGGCCCGGCTTCGCCCAGCCCCTGATGGGGAGCACCTCATTTAATTCGTATAAGTAGTCATATAAGTTCCCGTTCCCGACTGACTGTCTCTCTGTCTGTCTGTCTGTCTGTCTGTCTGTCTGTCCCTCCCTCTCTGTCTGTCTGTCTCTCTGTCTGTCTGCCTGTCTGTCTAATCATTTATTGGTTGCGGTTACAACAACCTTAGATAAACGAAGACCAACTTACAAAAAGCATTAGAAAGAGCACTTGAAAGATCTTTACATCTTCCCCAACAATTAACTTGGGTAAATGGAGCGGCGGCAGCAGCAGCAGCAGAAGAAGAAAAAGGAGGAGTAGGCGATGGGAGAAGCAGGAGGAGGTGGACGAGGGAGGAGGAGGAGGGAGGAAGAGATAGCGGAGAGAGGAGGAGGAGGGAAGAGGAGGGAGGAGGAGAAGTAGGGAGGAATAGGAGAGAGGAGGAGGGATTAGGAGGAGGAGAGAGGAGGGAGGAGGAGGAGGTAGGAGGAGGGAGGAGGAGGGAGGAGGAGGAAGGAGGAGGAAGGAGGAGGAAGGAGGAGGAGGAGGGGGAGGGGGAGGGAGGAGGGAGGAGGAAGGAGGAGGGAAGGAAGAGGAGGAGGAGGAGAGGGAGGAGGAAGATGGGGAGGAGGGAGGAGGGGGACGAAAAGGGAGGAGGAAGGAGAAGAATGAGGAGGAGGAGGGAGAAGGAGGGAGGAGAAGAACGCAGGAGGAGGGGGAGGAGGAGGAGGGAGGAGGAGAGGCAGGAGGAGGCAGATGGAGGAGGAAGAGGGAGGAGGAGGAGGGAGGAGGAGGAGGGAGGAGGCAGAGGGAGAAGGAGGAGGGAGGAGGAGGGAGGAGGAAGAGGGAGAAGGAGGAATGGAGGGAGAAGGAGGAGGGAGGAGGGACGAGAAGGAGGGGAAGGAGGAGGAGGGAGGATGAGGAGGGAGGAGGAGGAAGAGGGAGGAGGAGGAGGGATGGGGAGGGAGGAGGAGGAGGGAGGAGGAGGGAGGAGGTAGAGAGAGGAGGAGGAGGTATGAGGAGAGAGGATGAGGAGGGAGGAGGAGGAGAAGGGAGGAGGAGGGAGGAGGAGGGAGGAGGATGAGGGAGGAGGAGAGGGAGGAGGAGGTAGGAGGAGGAGGGAGGAAGATGGAGGAGAAGGAGGAGGGAGGAGGAGAGATTAGGGGGAGGACGTAGGAGGAGGGGAGGGAGGAGGAAGGAGGAAGAGGGAGGAGGAGGAAGTAAGAGGAGAGAGGAGGAGAAGGGAGGAGGAAGGAAGAGGAGTGATTAGGAGGAGTAAGGAGGGCGAGAAGGTAGGAGGAGGAAGAGGGAGGATGAGGGAGGAGGAGGAGGAAGGAGGAGGAGGAAGGAGGAGGAAGAGGGAGGAGGAAGGAAGAGGAGGAGAAAGAGGGAGGAGGAGGATGGAGGAGGGAGAGGGAGGAGGGGGAGGGGAAGAGGAAGAGGGTAGGAGGAGGAGGAGGGGAGAGGAGGAGGAGGAGGATTATAACGCATATACCTTTAGATAACTGTAGCGAAAAGGTGGTCTGTCTATCTATCTGACCCAGCGTGGCTTCGCCCAGCTCCTGGCGGATAGCGTCTCATTAAACTCATACAACAAAAAAAAGTAACTTAAAAGAATGTCCTTCCATACACCATCCATTATTTTTAATGAAAATTGTTTCTAATCACCTACATGACTGTAGATAACTTCTTAAGCATAAAAAGATGAGTTACAATGTTATGCATTATTTTTATGAAAACTTTGAAAATGCCTTAAAGATTGTATCATTATTTATTATAACTCATATGCCTGTACATAACTATAGACAAAGAGTTTATACATCTTTGAAAACGATGAAACAATATGACTATAAGGTATACAGAAGAGTTATTAAAAGTTATGCCCCTTGAAATAACTTTTCTAGAGTTAATTCCTTTTGCTATATAGAAATTATAATGAAAAATGAAAAATTAAATAATATTAAGTAAGTAGCCGATTTCACACTACAAAAATATCACAGTTGGCAGCGCGGGTATGAGAGGAAGACGTGTAGAAAATTTCATCTCAATCGGATGAACCGTTCGCGAACGCATAAAGGACAGACATACAGACAGAGATACAGACGGAGATTGCCTTTTATATATATAGATGATCGCCTGATGCGCCACAGGATGGTGATGTTACCAATACCGGCGTCATCTGCGGTGTCCCATGGTATGATGGGAAGCCGCTCTGAAAAAGTTATAAAAAGGAGCGCCCGTCAGTTTCCCGCTGTCTGCAACTGAAACAAATGTGGCCGAGGGAGCTATTATGTTCAAAGCAAATGGGGAGGCCTGAACCGGCCCTCTCCAGTCACTGGACCATAACAGGGAGTCACCAATGCCTTTAGATTCCTGTGTGGCACACAGCGCAGTCGATGGGGTACACAAGCTCTGAAAGTACAGAGGAAATCCATGAAAATGACTGGCAATTTGTAAGCCAGCTCTAGGTAGTGACCCCTGGCAATGATAGATTTTAGGGCAAACTTGAGCCCCAGCTCTGGTTAATGTCGTTTTTGGGCCATCCACACTCCCATTCGTATGCCCATTCGTATTTCCATTCGTATACCCATCCGTATACCCATTCATGTACCTGTTTATGCCATTATATCTTTGCTGCTAGGGTTATATTTCTGTTATTTGTTATGCTATGGCTCTTTGCTGTATCTGATCCCAGTCAGCCTATGTGATGCGGGTGTCTTTTGTGGGTATTGAGGGTACCCTTCGACTCAACTGAACATGGCTGAGGTCTCACTGTCATTTAGAGACCGCCCCTGTAGTCGGTGCTAGGCAGCAGTTGTCTCTAACTGTGGGATTTCAGATTCCCATTTCTGTATGTACCGACTGTCCATGAGTCCTGAGATGATAACAATAGAGAGTCCATACCTGTTGTTACCGTTGTTGTTTACGTTGAGGCTTCTTTGTTGCTATGTCCTCGCTGGTTTGTGGAGATTCGTACCCCGTCATGTTCATGGCGATGTTAGGCAGCAGTGACACCCACTGTGGGAACGTAGGTTTCCATTTCTGTATATATCAGTTGTGTGACATGTCAGGATGTCTGTTTGTCCCTGAATCATGCAATTCTGTCAATAAAAATCTAATTTTGTTGTTCTTATTTTGTTTTGTTTAGTTTATAGCTTCTTGTGAAAATTCATTGATCTTTTTACAGTCCAACAGTGTAATCTTTTGTCTGGGGTATGCAACAGTATATCCCCCGCCGAAAGACCTCCTGGAATTTTCTGTCTAACTCTCTATCCTTTTTTCTTGTTAACTGAGGAGAATGTATAAAGTGCTCTTTTTCTCTATCCTCTTATTATCCTTTTCTTCTCTGGCCTACTAGAAGTCAGTGTTGCGCTTCGTTGTCTTTGAGCACCTAAGTATAGGGAACCATGTCCTCCTGTTCTTTATATTCTTTATGCGATTTTATATATATATATATATATATATATATATATATATATATATATATATATATATATATTCATTCATTCAGTAGCATGTCCTTTGCAGAACCTCGCTCCCATAACAACCTTCCGGAAAGCTTCCCGATCACAAGCAAGATGTCCCGCGTCTGATACACCCGTCTCGAGATCATCCGTCACATCCTGCATCCATCTTCTCTTTGGCCTTCCTCTTCCTCTCTTCCCAGGCATATACCCTTCCATTATTGTTCTCTCCAAACTTTCATGACGTTTCAAGTGACCAAAATATTTCAATTTTCTTTGTTTTATCGTCTTTAATAGCCATCCCTCCTCAATATTCAATGCTTGAAGTATGGATGCATTTGTTCTTTTCTTTACCCAAGATATTCTTAGAACTCGTCTATAACATTTATATTCAAAGGCGTTTATGCGCTGTTCAGCTTGTTTAGTAAGTGTCCATGTCTCACAGGCGTATGTTGCAATGGGAAAGATGCATGCTCTTAAAAATCTAATTTTTGTAGTTCTGTCTGTCCCACTCCATAATTTATTCATCTGCTTTAGTCTTTGAAGAGCAATGGACAGTCGCCGTTTAATTTCTTTCATTGTGTCACCGTTAATGGTAATCAATGACCCAAGATATTCAAAATTTTTCCACCACCTCCAATTTTCCTCCATTAATGTATATTTTTTTCTCCATAGTAGTTTTATCTGTATGCATTATCTTTGTTTTTGCTATGTTAAGATATAAGTTATGATTTTCACTATTCAATTGGGTTGAGGCTATTAGGTTTTCTATGCCATTCTGTGTTGTGGATAGTAATACTGTATCATCAGCATATCGAATCTCTGGTATGTCATGACCGCCGATATTTAGGGTATCATAGGGCTCCCTGTTTATATCATCTCTTACATTTCTCATTATATTTTCGGCGTACAGGTTAAACAAATAGGGTGACAGCACGCAGCCCTGACGGACTCCTTGCTTGATGTCAAACCAATCTGATGCCTCGCCATCTATTCTAACTGCTGCTTGTTGGTCTAGATATAGAATTTTTATGAGATGTACTACATGTGATGGGAAGCCCATATTCCTCATGATTTCCCAAAGTTTCTGATGTTGTACACAGTCAAATGCCTTTGAATAATCCAAAAAACATGAGAATAGGTTTACATTAAATTCTCTGCACTTCTCTATTATTAAACGCATGTTGAATATGTGATCTCTTGTTCCTCTTCCTTGTCTAAATCCAGCTTGAACCACGTTAATCTCTTCTTCCATTTTCTTACTAAGTCTTCGCATTATGACTTTCAGTAGAATTTCACTTGCATGACTGATCAGGGCAACAGTTCTATAGTTGGTGCATAATTTCAGGTTGCCATTTTTTGGTATTGGAATGAAGATAGTTCTCTTCCAATCTTTTGGCCATATACCATATTTCCAAATCTTTGTACATAATGCATGATATATGTGTATGCTTTCTTCTCCTCCCGCTTTAATTAGTTCAGCTGGTATCTCATCACATCCAGGTGATTTACCATTCTTCAGATTCTTTATAGCCCAAGCAATTTCATCTAATGAGGGTTCAGGTTCTGTCTCTACTGTCATTGGCTCATGTATCTCATTCATATCCTCACTGTCACTCATATCATACATTTCACTGCAGTACTCCTGCCATCTTTCTAGAATTTGTCTAGATTCTGTTAAGGTATTTCCCATCTTGTCACAGATAACATTCAATTGAGGTTGAACATTTCTTGTCAATAACTTCATTTCTTTGAACATTTCATAATCTCTTCCAGCCTTATGATATTGCTCTATTCTGGTACAGCAATCTTGTATATATTGATTTTTGTCCTTTCTTGTGTTCTTTCTTATTTCTCGAGTTAAAGATTTATACTTCACCCTGCGGTTAATTGATTCTTCTCCTTTCTGTTTCAGCTCCCTTCGTTGTTTTATTAATTCTAACGTGTCTAATGTAATCCATGGCTTAAGATGCTTTTTTTCTGGTCGGAATTAGATCTTTGGCTGTAGTTATCAAGATATCTCTAGCTTGTACTGCCAGTTCATCAGGTGTCATTTCTTCTTGTACAGACATCAAGACCCCAAAGCGATTCCTAATTTCTATGTTGTATGCGTCTGGTATGTTTGTGAGATCAAAACGAAGTGGCCTTGGTCCTCGGGTAAGCTTTTTGAGTTTTAATTTCAGATCTGCTTCTAATAACTGATGATCTGTATCACAGTCTGCACTTCGTAGGGTTTTTACAGATGTTATGCTTGATCTCCATCATCTATGTATTAAAATATAATCTATCTGATTTTTGGTAAAACTGTCTGGAGACTTCCATGTGAAGAGTCTTCTTGGATGTTGTTTAAAAAGTGTGTTGGCTATCGTTAACTCATTTTCTGTGCAAAATTCAATTAATTTGTCACCTGCATCATTTATATTTCCTAATCCAAATTTTCCTAAAGACTGTCTCTCATTTTCAGCTCTGCCTGCACCTACTTTTGCATTAAAATCTCCCATTATTATTGCTATATCATTATGACCAATCTTATTTAATGTGTCTTGTAGTGTGTTGTAAAAATCTTCAATTTCGTCCTCCTCTGCTGCTGAAGTAGGTGCATATATCTGTATGAGAGTTGTGTTTTTTGGACGGCCTTTAAGTCTAATAGTGAGGATTCTATCAGTAACTGGACTATATCCCATTAAAGTTTTTGCAGTTGTCTTATCTAAACAAAATGCCACTCCACTCTGGCCTCCGACATCTCTACCAGAATAAATGAAAATACTTCCATTTTCAGTTGTAAAATGTCCCTTGCCGCTCCAGCGATGTTCACTAATTCCTAAAATTTGAATGGTTAACCTCTCAATCTCATCACACATTACTTTAAGCTTTCCCTCATACAAACTTCTCACATTCCACGTTGCCATTCTCCCTCTGTTTCTTTGTCTAACACAGTGTAACAAAACCGCCGGGGCTTGGACTGGTTTGCTACTATAGACAATATCCCCCGCCTTTGCTTCAACCACCTCACTAGCACTTCACATCTACCAGGCCCCACACAAGCCGGGACAGCTGTACCTCCCCTCCCCTACCTAGGGTTACCTACCCCAAGGGGGCTCGGACAAACACAAGTCATACCACAGCACAAAGTCATAGCTAACATAACAAAATTTAATTCATTACTACGTCAAAAGCAACACAGAGAAGGATGGCTGAAAGCCGGACTATAAGACAATATGTACATGAGCAAATCTACAGATGATTCTTCTGCATCATAGGGACTGCGACTATAGTTCGTGCGGTCGTCCTGTCGTGGTCACGACTCACCCAGGAACCTCCGGTGGATAGGAACTCAAAGGTCGGATGCCTCTCCAAAGTTCCCTCTTCCTTCAGTGTTCCAACTCCCGGGATGATCAAGCGTAGTACCACTGCCTGACCGACACTGCACCTGTGATCAAGGGTCCTCCCTTGATGTAGTCCTATAGCACCGTCACACTCTACGGAGAAAGTCTGGGCAGACACTAGACTACTAGCTGTCTCCCAACTGCAGACAAGTACGTGTAGCACTGTCCTCTAAAGTTCAAGAGCCGGGATGCTCTTCTGTCTCATAAGTGACTGAGACACTGATACGTCACCTATACCATAAGCGTTCGCTCCACATAAGCACAATGGCACTTGCAAAGTTTAATAGGTGAATACCACCCTTCACCTATTCCACATAAACACAATGTCACTTGCAATGTTCAACACCTCGGAATGGGGTAGATCCCTACCCTAGAAAGCATGTCACTCTGGTGTTCACACCAAATCAGTTAATCAATGTCTTAGGTCACTGGACCAAGTTTCGGCTTCATAAAGGTAAACCATTGTAGGTACACACCATACAAGCATGCTAATATACAAGGTGTCCCATAATGACCCAGCCGGGCCGGAATCATAACAAACAGGCCATGGTGACTGTTAACAGAGATTACTTCCGTCAACTTTGAAAGTTACTACCTTGCAATCCTCAAGGTTCTCACTGAGTTCGAATTCCACCAGTGCTTCACTGGCTAGAATCAACAGACGTTGTTTTGGATCCTCTCAGGATCTGTGGACACTCGTCGGACTCTCTCCGGTGGTCACAGCATAGACCTACCGACACATTCTGTACTCCGCCATTTCAATCGTTGATCTCGGCAGATTCCGATGACCGCTCCCAGTAATGCCTTACTCGCATTGATAGGCACTGGAGTGAGCCGGTCCCTTAGAGCTCATGGTGAAACTCTGGAATCTCCGGTAGTATACCAATAACAAATCCTGTAACACGGAGGGGGGTGGTGTGAGTACTCAACTACAACAAGAACTAACTGCAACTCCACCATTACACCTGCCTCTCAGTCATACATAACGCAATCAAGAGATATGTATGAGATCATCACATCATAGATCTACTCTTAACTATAATGTATAGGCCTGATGAGGTAAGAGCAAGCAATAGTACCCCTGTACATAGTCAAGTCACTCGTTTGGGCTACCACTAGCCCTATAGCACCAGTATCGACTGTATGACTCTGTCAAAGCATCCTGCGCCTGGTGCTACTCCACTCCTGTTTCATCTTCCATCATCAATCAACAAATACACTTACTTCCCGTTCAGTGTAGGGATTACTTTATCTAGGAGGTGCCCAGCCGGACAAGTCCTCCTTCCACACATACTTACCAATTAACCAATCCTTTCACCCATGGATTGATCAACTACACACATTAATAACTATATGATCATAATAAATTATATTCCTTATAATTCCTTACTATAGTATTAACTAAGGATAATGCATGAATTGTTAAACTTAAATAACCAACTCATATCACAGCCATCACTCCGTCCTGGGATGCTTGTCCAAGAACCTGAGTTGCCTTTTGATTAACTGGCCTTCCCTTTCAGGTCGGTCATCTCTGTGCCGGTCGAGCACAGCTTTGGTGGCCATCCACCAATACACTTTCCCACAGCTACTGTGGGTCCCGTGCATCTTGTCCCGTGACGAATTAGGTCACGTCATCCAATGTAGCAAGGCCTCCAGCCACTCCTCTACCACACCCCAGCTCCATATTTTTTTTTTTTTTTTTTTTTTTTTTGGGGGGGGGGGGGGATCATTCCCCTTACATACTACTGCTACTTCACGGCAGTACCTCAAGTACTCCCTGAACAGAGTCAGGTTTCTGGAAGAGTAGAATAATAGAGACAGCCTCAGTTCGGTTCCTATCTCGGACCTACCTAGACGCAACAGCCTCGAATTACAGAGCGCCGCATCGCTCTCGGTCGGCTATGTTCAACCATCGGATACGCACGATCGCTTTGGGGTCGGACCTGAAACCTAACTAGTCGGGCGGACCGGCCTACTTCCCAGTCGGTTAACTAGACATACGCAAGATTGAACACGCACGGTCACTCTAGCGGACGGACATGTAACCAGCAGTGACAATAGGTCTTATAAATACTTCCTATCCACGGTTATCCACTAAAGGTAACACCATTCTTCCTACGAGGAATAACACTGGTAATATTACATCGCAAATACTTACCTGTCGACCTGTCCCATGAATCACACCTTGGTTCCAAGGAAAATCACCACCACTGATCTAACAACTTAGAGTTACATCATAATCTAACGAAGCAAATTATACCTCTCTAATAATAACAAGCCCTACCTTATAATTATTAACAGCATCTAACATTTCTGTGTAATGACAGACAAACCATCTGCCTTGCGTGAGTTATCATTAAACCAAACAAGTAACTGCTACACACTTGGTACAGTACCGGAATCTCTCTGGCACACAGCAGTGATGATCTATAAATATCACTAACCATGCAAATCATTTGTAAACTAACCATTTATAATTCTATCAATCAACAAACAATGGTTATTCGCGAGTACTAGAGAGAACACACGTTGCGGCACATTTTGGATTCACATGCTCAGCTGTTGAGCCCGTCTGTCAACACATCACTTCGCCGATCGATAAGAGCTAATTAAATATGCAGGCTGCCGTCGGCAAATGTCTCCGCTTCGCTACGACAAACGCGGTCGGCAATTAATTTTCTTGGGACGGTAGGCGCTGTATAATGACAATAGTTACACAATAGACAAAGTATTCAACTGACCTGTGATATTCAATCACAATCTTGACTGCTGATGTCCCGCTCTGGCCGCGCACACTGACATCAACTTTCAGCAGCTCAATTCTGTGATCGTTCTACGATGAGGTCCGACTGGTGACTGACCACTCCCAGCTAAATGCGTCTTCACAATGCCTTCACTGCTCGAGTGAATTTCATGATCCACGGAGAAGTCTTGCATCACGGATTGTTCGACCTTCTCGTGTTCCATGAGGCACTTGTGAGACAAGCGTGATCTTGACCACGTACGCACTTACTGGGGAAGCTTCTAGATTTCTCTAGAAATAACCAGACTAGTGACGTCAGGCACTACTTTCGTTGGGAAACCCCCTGATTTATTGTTATTACGTCCAGGGAGACTAACCCTTCGCCATCCCTTCAAAGGGATATAACTCAGAGACCAGCAGATCTGCAGACGTTTCGTCACACACAGGGGATTTCCTTGGTAACACAGTCAGGATTAACTCCGTCATCACGATTACTAGTACTGGTCCCTGCGTCACACTCTTCCCCAGTGTTATCTGATCTGCCTGGCCTGGGGGTCTCGCCACCAGATCTCTTTCTTATTATGTTTTCTTTCATGGTTGTTATGGTTTCTTGGCAAGTTTTGCAGAAGGTAGTTTGCCATTGCTTTCCTTCTGGGCAGTGACTATACTAGTCGGTGGCCATAGCCATTGTCTCTACTGATGAGATCATCTGCCTATCGCCGCAGAGTACAAGACCATAACCAACAACAATCTGTCGGCTGCTCTCACACTCCATCCACCACCTGCTTCCATGGCTTCACGTAACCCTGATCGGGGGGCTAAACGGGTACTCCACCTTGCCCAAGGGTGTCCCGTAGACTAACGGAGGAAAGGAGGCGTCTTACATCTCCTTTGATAGGGGATACCCCTACACCGCTAACCGGGAGTAATATCAGTGCAGAAAAATATTTTCAAATACAAATTGATGGATGAAAAGAGGGGACAGAAATTAAATGAGAACAATAAGAATACAAGTTTCACTTGTCTTTGTTTTCAAGTTTATACTTAATATTACATGTTGGCAGTATTTTCTTTAAGCTAACATTAACATATCTGTATAGAAAGAAGGCATTGTATAAGTGAAATTTCTTTATTTGTATCTTAATAACGTTTAGCTTCATGGCCATTTACCCACATCTCTCACAGTTCCTTGGAAGCTGCAGTAGTGCAGTGGGTGGCATGCTTGCCTTTTGGCTTGGTGGTCATGTGTTTAAATCCCCAATGAGATGCGGATATTTAAAAACTGGCCTGTGCTCCTAATATATATATATATATATATATATATATATATATATATATATATATATATATATATATATGTGTGTGTGTGTGTGTGTGTGTGAGTGTCTGTGTATGTGTGTGTGTCTGCGTGTCTGTATATATATATATATATATATATATATATATATATATATATATATATATATATATATATATATGCCGACTCCATGGCCGAGGGGTTAGCAGCTTTTTCCGCTAACCCCGAATACTCTCGTCACGTGACGCGACGATAATTAGCAGTGGTTCGAATTGCAAAAGTGACTTATGAGAGTATGGAGCCGGTCGCTCAGAAAGTCGTGGCGTGCTGATGAGCGTAATCTAGCCTAGGAATCAACATACAGCTGAAAGATGCTGATGTTGACCGCAATATCCTGAAACAGGATGGAAAACGCGGGAAAAAAAAAAATATATATATATATATATATATATATATATATATATATATATATATATATATATATATATATATATATATATATGAGTGTGTGTTTGTGTGTGTGTGTGTGTGTGTGTGTGTGTGTGTGTGTGTGTGTGATAACATATGTGCCAGCATGATAGCATCTCTCTCTCTCTCTCTCTCTATATATATATATATATATATATATATATATATATATATATATGTGTGTGTGTGTGTGTGTGTGTGTGTGTGTGTGTGTGTGATAACATATGTCTGTATAATAACATATATGTAAATATAATAACATCGCTGTCAACATGACAACATCACTGTCAAAATCTTGAAAACGAGTGGGTTAAGGTACCCGAAGACTTGTCGGACTGGCACAATATAATAGTAACACTGGATCGTGAGTGCAGAGAATGAGCAGTGGGCCGCACAGAGTTTCAGGTGCAACAACCGAATCAGAGTAATAAACTTCAAGGTGACATAGTTATCTAGACCGATGGGTCAGTGGTGAGAAACAGGCTTGGGGTTTCATCGCGAAGACGATGCTTGAAAAAGGAGAGTCTGGCATATGAGACTACGAACTACAGCATGAAAATGGAGGTGGAGGCAGTAACATCGGCATTCCGTGATTACAGGAGCCTACTGCAACACACATTGTATTCATTACGGACTCAAGGAGTATGCTTAGTAAGGTGGAGAAAGGAATGTTTCGTGGAAAATGGGTCTCGTTGCTTCAGAGGACACAGATTGTGATAATTGTATGGATTTTTTTCCCCTGGTCACGCGGGAGTGCAGGAGGAATGAACAGGCTGATTGGCTGGCAGTGAAGGCACCTCTTGGTGGTAGATTACTTATGGGCAAAGGAAAGGTGGTCTTGCTCATCCGGGACAAGGTGTAGAAGGTGGGGGATCAGACTGAGAACCCGTATGTGAGAGCATGATATCGTGGGGGAACGGCAGGGATTCTTGAAGAATTTCATACCTGAGAAGGAAGACCACGAGAACTGTCAATCAGATAGCGGCGAGAAGTAAAGATACGACCCGGCATTTACCTCCGTAAACCTCCACCTCACACAGGACGAGAATCTGGTCAGAGACTGCGACATTCACCAGACTGATGGTTGGAGACACTTTGTCCGGTATCACTGTGTACACCAGCCTGGGATGCTGTGATCTATCTGTGTAGTCAAATACGGGAGTCATTGAAGTGCCGAAGCTTCTTAGTTCAAACTCTTTCAGTGGATAAATATAACCTGGAAGTGCGCGAAACATGTATATATTAATGCTGTGTGTGTTGTAGCATAACAAGACCTGTAGCTGGAAACGAGGAAATATGTATGTATTAATGTTGTGTGTGTGTTGTAGTATAACTAGACATGAAGCTGGGAGTGAGGAAATATGTATATATTAGAGTGGTGATTGTTGTAGTATAATTAGTCCAGTCAATTGTTATAAACATACAGGCGGCATTCACCCACACAAGTGTCCCTCCAATGTTATAATTCTTCTTCTTAATTTGCATATCCCGTACAGGACGTTGCAGTCAATATCAGCATTTTTCAGCTGCTGTTGTGTTTGTTGTAGTATAGCTAATCCGGTCAATTGTTATAATAATACAGGCCATATTCAACCACACAAGTGTCCCTCCATTGTTATAACTATACTGGCGGCATTCATCCACAGACAAGTCCAGTCTAATGTTATAACCATACATGCCGCATTCAGCCACACCTGCCTCCCTGCATACAGGCGGCATTCAACCATACACGTGTCCAGTCCGTTATTATAACCATCCAGTCGACATTCAACCACACATGTGTCCAGTCCATTGTCATAACCATACAAGCGGCATTTAAACACACACACGCCCAGTCTATTGTTATAACCATACAGGCTGTATTAAACCACACAATTGTCCAGTCCATGGTTATAACAGTAAAGGCAGAGTTCGGCCACAAAAGTGTCCAGTCAATGATTATACCCATACCGGCGGCATTCAGTTACACAATTGTTTAGCCCATTGTTATAACCACACATGCAGCATTTCACCACACGCGTGTCCAATCCATTGTTATAACTATATAACCGGCATTCAACCACACAAGTGTCCAGTCCAATATTATAACAATACAGGCGGCATTCAGCCAAACAAGTGTCCAATCTATTGTTATAACCATACAGGCAGCATTCAGTCACACAATTGTTCAATCCATTGCTATAACCATACACGTGGTATTTAACCACACACGTGCCCAGTCCACTTGTATAACCATACAGGTGGCATTCAACTACACAACAAGGTGTGGTCACGTCAGCAACACGTGAAATAAATAGTACGGTATACCGGAAGCTGACAAAGTTAGGTCATATCAACTAGCACAGGAATGTGGGAAGACTGGGTTGCTGGCAGAGAGCAGTCAATATCACACACTGAGCTCACACAACACTGAGCATTACTGTACATCAGACACACAAGCCGGCCACAGGTCTAGAGTCATTTTTACATCTATTTTGACAGCTATTCTGTAGGGACGTGCTACATGTGTCAGACAAGTCTGTGCTTGAAAATATGATAAAACGTTAGTTCACAGAGCGAATACATACGCATCTATCACGACAATGATGAATGTCATAGGACAAGTATGTAATTGAATATGTAAGAAAACACGAGTTCACAGAGTGAATACATAAATCTTTGAAATATGAAAGCCGACTTACTGCGTTCACCTCTATTGTACAAGACATATCTGGTCACGTGCTGTAGTATGGAAAAGGTGATGTTGAGGTTGGGGTGTTTGTCACCTTTATTTGTCCTACTGCAAGTGAAGCCTTCATAAAACACATGATTCGAATTCCCATCCACGGCCTTCTGGGACGGGTAACTTTTTAAACTGACATATGCAGCACCTTCTACGTAAGTGCTTGACTGAGACGAGTTCTGTCTTAAGGCAACATTACGACCTGAAATAATCACCATCACACAGGTCACGATAACTGTGTTACATGCATGCATGTGTGTGTGTGCGTGTGTGTGTGTGTGAGTGTTTATATATATATATATATATGGTTGTTAAGACGAATATTGCGAATTCCTTGGACTGCCAGAGTAACTAACAACGACTGCCTGAAAGAGGCTAGTGAAATTAGAACATTATATACAACAATAAGAAAGAGACAAACAGCTTTCTTTGGTATTGTGATGAGAAGAGAGGCATTGGAGAACATCGTGACATCTGGAAAGATCGAGGGGAAGAAAGGCAGAGGCAGACCAAGAGAATTGATGCTGGACGGACTGAGACGGTGGCATGGAGGAATATCATCAGCAGAGTTGATCCAGAACACCAAAGACCGAGATCTGTGGAGAGCCATGAACGCCTTCGCCAGCCGGCACGGCACTTGATGATGATGATGATATATATATATATATATATATATATATATATATATATATATATATATATATATATATATATATATATATATATATATATATATATATATATATATGAGTTTTTGCGAGTGTGCGCGTTTGTATCAATGGTGTGTTTACGATTGTGTTTGTGTAAAGTGTTTGAAGAATGTGTAATCTGTAACATGTGTGTAAAGTAATTCTATACTGGTAATGTATTTGTGAGCCGGCTCCGTGGCGAAGGTGTACGGATGCAGTTCGTAATCCCGCATACCCGCGTTTTAAACACAGCCGTGGCCGATTTGGCAGCAGACCGTCTGACGTTGTTTTTTATGAATTTGTATGGATGCCGTCGTTCAGAAAGCAACGACAAACTACTGAACGTAAACTTGCCCAGGGATCACGAACAGCGACAAATGCTGGGGTTGACTGCTACGTCCTGTAAAGGATATGCAACCAACTGTATTTAAATGTATCTGTGGAATGTTTAAGTGTTTATAGAATGTGTAGTTTGCTTGTAGGATCCAAAATAACCGACTCTGAAATCTCTCTTAAGGGGTTTAAAGTAATTCGAAGAGACGCAAATCAAAAATTAGAAACAGGTATTGCTGTATACATTTCCAGTTCTCTCAACTGTTCCCGTAGAAGTGATCTCGAGATAGAAGAGATAGAATGTGTTTGGTTAGAGGTGAAGCCAGTCAGCCAGCAACCGTTTCTCATTGGATACTTATATCGGAATCCTTGTGCTGGGTACAGTTGGTATGACTGCTTCACTACAATGATGGATAGAGTGTTTACAGCAGGTAGAGAAGTCATGATATTAGGTGACTTTAACATAGATATTACTAAATCTAACCAGACATGGGAAGATATCATTCTATCTTACAATTTCAAACAACTAATAAATCGTCCCACAAGAGTTACAGACACCTCCTCAACTATAATTGATCATATATATGCTACTTGTCCAGTTAATATTATCGAATGTTCTGTTCCTGTTAGTGCAGTTAGTGACCATTACCCAATATGTTGTACATGGTCAAAAATTGGGTTCAAAACTCCTAAAAATAAACATTTAAGCATCAAATTTAGAAACTTAAAAGCTCTCAACCAAAATTGATTTTTAGACGACTTAAAAAATGCAGCCCTTAAACATGTTTACCAACTTCCTGATCCGGATGATGCACTAGCTTACTGGACAAAGACAGTCTACAATGTATTTGATAAATATGTGCCAGTCAAAGAAGTTCGAGTCAAGAATCAACATAAGTCCCCGTGGGTCACTAGCGATGTTCTCGAAATCATGAGAGAACGAGATACAGCACACAAAAATAAAGATTTTATCAATTACCGCAGACTAAGAAATAAAGTTAAATATGAAATTCGCAGGATAAAGAAAGATCATTTCAAAAATTTGATTGTAGATAAATCAAACAACACAAATATATGGAAGGCTATAAACTCGCTAACCAACAAGAAACACGCTTCAGAGTCAGCAATACCAAACTCTATAACATGCGAGGATTTCAGTTACTTCTTTCAATCTGAAATAGAGAATCTAAAGTCCTCAATACCAGACTCAGTATGCAATTTAAGTTCACTGTCATCATTCTGTGAAGGGAAGTGCTCTAGAAATATTCCCCCTGAGATTCCCTTGATGTCTGTTGCAGAAGTATATAAATATCTCTCGAATCTCAAAGCAACAAATTCAGAAGGCCTAGATGGTATCAGTGCCATGAGCCTGACGACGTCATGGCATGGTTCAGTTATAACCTAATTCAGAGAGTAAAGGTTACGACTGTGTTCGGAAGTGAACACGAGAACGTAGAAAGCAGGGGCTTTCCACACAACGTAAAAACGCTGGAGCTCACTTCCGAGGTGACAGGAAGTGAGCTCGGGCCAAGGCAGTCGGCGTTGATCCATCGTCCTGTGTGGACATGGTGGAAAGTATACAGCGTTATGGCTCTATATTGAGCCACGCAATTAGTCTGTGATGTAGTGTAACGTGATGTGACTGTCGAATAAGTGATGGTATATGTGATATGTGATTGTGTAGATTATACGTAGGAAACTTATAACAGTCTTTGTGTTCACTCTTGTTCGAGTTAACTGGAGTTCGAGTGGGTGAGGTGTATGACGTTATGATCGAGTAACCATGATATACTCATGTGCTGTGAGATGACCAGGGTGCGGACTGGAGAAGAATAGAAGAATAAATCATCCCCTGTTGGACACGAGAAGTGTTGCTACACAAGTATCGATAGTAGCTCATTCAGATAGTCCCAGACACATCTTGGCACTTGGGGGATCGTCCGGGATAAATGAATGCCATAAGCCTGACGACGTCATGGCATGGTTCAGTTATAACCTAATTCAGAGAGTAAAGGTTACGACTGTGTTCGGGAGTGAACACGAGGACGTGGAAAGGTGTATGACGTATGATCGAGAAACCATGATATACTCATGTGCTGTGAGATGACCAGGGTGCGGACTGGAGAAGAATAGAAGAATAAATCATGCCATGTTGGACACGAGAAGTGTTGCTACACAAGTATCGATAGTAGCTCATTCAGATAGTCACAGACACATCCTAAAACTCGGGGGCCCGTCCGGGATAAAAATAGCTTACCATTGATAACAGCATGTGAGGTTGTGTTGTATCAGCACCTGACCTGTGTCGCGTCTCGGGGTTATGATACGCGACATTGTTTTGGCTATGGTGGAACATAATTTCTAAGGATTTAGTTCATATTTTCCACTGTATACATTTTTTTTTTTGAAGTTGAGTTTGCGGCATGCAGAAATTATTTAAATTAACATCATCATGTCTGGCATGCTATGGTTGAGTGTAATATTGCTAGTTTTTTTTTTCTTTCTTTCTTGTTTCAAGTTGAGTTGGTGGCATGCATAGATTAATTGATTTGAGTTAACATCATCATTCTTGCATGCTATAGTGTAATATTGCTAGTTTTCTGTTCTAAGCAAGTATACTTTCAGATACAGTCATCAAGGGTACATAGAGACAAGATATCAAGTAAAGAGGTACAGTGTGGGCTGACCGAAGGTCCGTGATTTTATGGATCTGTCATACCATATGATACCAAGAGTAGGGTACAATCTCTGAGGTAAGGATTAGTAGCACCGTACACGAATCTCTGCAGAATAAGAAGGAAAGCAATAAGTCAACATAAAGACAGTTTGTTGATAGATTTGCAGAGAATATGATCAAACTAGTGGGAAGATTTTACTATTGGGTGACTAACTAATATAATAGGTGGTGCTTAAAGGCAAGAGAGTTAATGATGATAGCAAAGACACTAATGTAGTTAACAAGAGAGACATCACTTTCATGGTATTAATATAATGATGTGGACATAGACTATAAGACAGCAGTCAACATGGCATCCAGAAATAAAAGTGGAGGTTAAGATGTTATTTTTGACTGTTAGAGACTATAACTTGGTTATCGAATGGCTGTTAGTGGACGAGGAATCATGTGATAAGTCGTATAGGCAATAGGATTCAGCACTTAAAAGTGATATCATATAGCGTTCATAGATATTAATGCTATGCACTTGTTGTTTGCATGGATTCATTTTGTGTTCAAAACATTAACAATTCTAAGTAATTGATTGTCATTTATTGATGCAATGAATTGATGGATTAACTGATTCATAAAGTTAAGGATAATTAATTGAACCATATATAGGAAGACAGTGGTAATATTGCAGCGCAATTATATTAACTTTACAATTAAATATTAATCTATAAATTAGTAAGATACAAATAAATACTAGATAGCTGGAATTATGAATATGATGGTCAACATTTATAAAGGTAATAAGTGTTTATTGATTTCTGGTAGATTGTATGGTTTGGTTATGGTGTTTGGTTTGTTAGAGCTGTAGAATTAAACACACTACTTAATCAGTACAATAATGTTATAATATAGCCTACAGTAAATTAATAGTAAATATACAGTGTATAGCTATTGACTACAACGAATTTGAGAATTTAAATTATTATTAACACTTTATAAAAAACAATGGTTAGAGATTTTTTTTAAAGAAATAATGAGTGAATGTAGTTTAATATTATCAATTAATGGTAACTTTATATTATTTGAGTTTACTGTTTATGACTTATATATTTACATGGCAATGATTGGTATTATTGCAAATATAGTATTGTATTATATATTATATAATTATAGGGTGGATGTTGTGTTGTACATAATTATTATTACCATTGCATAGTTATTATTGATACGTATTAATGAATATTGTAAACTATTTATGTAAATGCTATATAATTCTAGTAATGAGAATATAATTTATTGGTTGAGTATAGATATTATTTAATTTTGTTATTGACTGATTGATTGAGGCATATATTTGTGTTGATATTTATTATTATGTTACATTTACAGATATTTGTTGATTGATTTTGATTAATTTAAGAACACATTGTTTAGATGTACAAGATGTACACCGCAAACTCAATAACAGCCAGGTAGAGAAGGTATGATACTAGGTGACTTCAACATAGATATTAGTAAATCCAACCAGACATGGGACGATATCATTCTTTCTTACAATTTCAAACAACTAATAAACCGTCCCACAAGGGTTACTGACACATCCTCAACTATAATTGATCATATATATGTTACTTGTCCAGATAATATTATTGAACGTTCTATTCCTGTTTGTACAGTTAGTGACCACTACCCGGTATGTTGTACATGGTCAAGAATTGGGTTCAAACCTCTTAAACATAAACATGTAAGTATTAAATTTAGGAATTTTAAAGCATTCAACCAAGATTTATTTTTGCAAGACTTAAGAAAAGCAGCCCTTGATCACGTTTACCAACTTCCTGACCCGGACGATGCATTAGCTTTCTTGACGAAGACAGTCTACAATGTGTTCGATAAACACGTGCCAATCAAAGAAGTTCGAGTCAAAAATCAACATAAATCCCCATGGGTCACTAGAGAAGTGCTGGAAATCATGAGAGAGCGAGACACAGCACACAAAAATAAAGACTGCATCAATTACCGCAGACTAAGGAATAAAGTTAAATATGAAATTCGTAGGATAAAAAAAGATCATTTTAAAAATTTGATTGTAGATAATTCAAACAGTACAAATATATGGAAGGCTATTAACTTGCTAACCAATAAGAAACGCCCTACAGAATCAGCAATACCAAATTCTATAACATGCGATGAATTCAGTTGGTTTTTTCAATCAGAAATAGAGAATCTAAAGTCTTCAATAACAGACTCATCGTGTAATTTAAGTTCACTGGCATCATTCTGTGAGGAGAAGTGCACCAGAAATATTCCCGCTGAGCTTTTGATATGGTAGATCACGATATTTTAATTAGAAAACTAAAGCAAATGAAGACAAGCACCAACATGGTGAACATAATTACGACATTTCTATCCGACAGGCAACAAGTCGTGTCCTTCAACAACTGTCTATCAAGACCCACACAGCTTAATATTGGTGTGCCTCAGGGCTCAATTCTAGGTCCGCTGCTTTTTGCAGTTTATATTAATGATCTTCCTTTATATATCAATACAACTTGTGATCTATTTGCAGACGACTGTACTATATATACTAGTCAAGAAAACCGTAGTGAATTAGAGAATTCTTTACAAAGGGAACTTGATAATCTTACTAGATGGAGCAATGAAAACCGCATGCAAATTAACATCGACAAAACCAAATCCATGCTAATAACGACCAGACAAAAACTACAGACACTAGCCATAACTGGATCACCGCTCGAACTCTGCATGGGCACGTTACCTATAGTTAATGTGACTGAACATAAAGCACTAGGGCTTTTAATAGACAGCCATTTGAACTGGAGCTCTCATGTTCACGCTCTTACCAAGAAAATAGCACAAAAAGTTTACCAACTTGCTAAAATTCAGCACTTCCTGGACGAAAGCACACGAAAAATATTCTACACATGCTATATCCAATCACATCTCGATTACTGTTCCACAGTTTGGGATGGTTGCCCTAAATCTAATTTAAAACGACTATGTTCTCTACAAAACCGCGCTATTCATCTGGTTTCTGGCATAAAGCACGTTGAAAGTAATAATTTGTACAGTCATCTAAGACTTCTACCACTACAAAAGCGCTTCCTTTTCAACAAAGCCAAATTAGTGAATAAAATTATATCTCAAAATACCCCAGAGTATCTTCTGCCGCTGATTCAATCTAATGCAATGAACAGCAAGCGCCTAAATTTGTTACATGTCTCAAAGCCTAGATTGGACCTATACAAAACATGTTTCGCCTATTCTGGTGCTCACGTATGGAATGATCTGCCTCCAGATCTGAAAACTCCAATGAGTCCCTACACATTTAACCGAAAACTCTTTCAATACTTAATCCATACCGACTATATGCCACCATAATTCATTTACTGGTATAATTGTTCAGTATAATTGTTCATTATAATTGTTTAGCTATAATTGTTCACTATATATGTGTGTGCGTGTGGGAGAGAGAGAGAGAGAGAGAGAGAGAGAGAGAGAGAAAGAGAGAGAGTGAGAGAAAGTGGGTGTCAGAGAGAGGGAGAGAGTGTGTGCGCACGTGCATGCGTGTGTGTGTAGAGAGTGATTGAGCGAGAAATGGTGGGGGAATGTGTCAGTGCATGCATTAATACGTGTATGTGTGAGAGTGAGTGAGGGAGTGTGTGCGTGCGTGCATGCGTTCATGTGCATGTGTATGTGTATGTGTGAGAGAGTGTGATTGAGAGAGTGAGTGTGTGTGTGTGTGAAGGATTGTGTGTTAGAGAGTGAGACAGTGGGAGAGTTGATGTGTTAGTGTGTGTGTGTGTGAGCGCGTGCATGTGTGTGAGTGTGTGTATATGAAAGAATACAGAGAGAGAGAGAGAGAGAGAGAGAGAGAGAGAGAGAGAGAGCTGAGCAGATGCATGTCGTGTAACACGGATGTTATGTAACACGCGAATCCATATGTTTGTGTATTCTCATCTGTCATATTATCAGTTAAATACCATTTGATTTTATCATGCAAAATATAAACTCATGTTCATTACTGTAGTTTGAGTGAGAGAGTCAGTGAGTGTGAATGAGAGACAGAACGAGTGAGCGTGAGAGTAAATGAGTGAGCGAGAGAGTGAATGAGTGAGCGGGAGAGTGAATGAGTGAGCGGGAGAGTGAATGAGTGAGTGGGAGAGTGAATGAGTGAGAGCGAATGAGTGAGCGGGAGAGTGAATGCATGAGAGTGAATGAATGAGCGGAAGACTGAATGTGTGAGCGTGAGAGTGAATGTGTGTGTGTGTGTGTGTGTGTGTGTGTGTGAGAGAGAGAGAGAGAGAGAGAGAGAGAGAGAGAGAGCTGAGCAGATGCATGTCGTGTAACACGCATGTTATGTAACACGCGAATCCATATGTTTGTGTATTCTCATCTGTCATATTATCAGTTAAATACCATTTGATTTTATCATGCAAAATATAAACTCATGTTCATTACTGTAGTTTGAGTGAGAGAGTCAGTGAGTGTGAATGAGAGACAGAACGAGTGAGCGTGAGAGTAAATGAGTGAGCGAGAGAGTGAATGAGTGAGCGGGAGAGTGAATGAGTGAGCGGGAGAGTGAATGAGTGAGTGGGAGAGAGAATGAGTGAGAGTGAATGAGTGAGCGGGAGAGTGAATGCATGAGAGTGAATGAATGAGCGGAAGACTGAATGTGTGAGCGTGAGAGTGAATGTGTGTGTGTGTGTGTGTGTGTGTGTGAGAGAGAGAGAGAGAGAGAGAGAGAGAGAGAGAGAGAGAGAGCATCACTATTTTTACGTCACATACATTTTATGTACACATTTTTCTCCATGTTTAACATTTTTATGAGACTGCTCATGACAAGTGTCAGTGTATGTGTGTGAGTAAAGTGTGGGAGTTTGTTCATACTAGTTTCAATATTAACGTGAGACATTTTGTATGTGTCTAGATGTAAGGAAGTGTGAGTGTATGTGGAGGATGTGTGTGAGTGTGGGGATATGTGTGGGTGGGGGGGGTGTGGGTGGGGGTATGCGTTTGGATGGGTTGGGGTGTGTGGGTTTTGGTGGGTAGTGGTATTTGTGGGTGTTGGTGGGATGTGTGGATGGATGTGTGGGGGTGAAAGTAGGGGTGTTGGAATTGGTGTGGGGGATGTGTGTATGGGTGGAGGATATGTGTATGGCACGGATGCGGGGGATGTGTGTTTATGTGGATGGAGATGTGTGGATGGTTTGAGGAAGTATGTGTGGGTGGCGGGGTTGTGTGGGTAGGGGATTGTGTTGGGTGGATTGGGGATGCAAGGGCGGGTGGGGAGAAGTGTATGGTGTGTGGGTTTGAGATATGTGTGCGGTGTGTTGGTGGGGATGTGTGAATGATGTGTGGGTGGAGGGTATGTTTGTGGTGGTATAGGTGGAGGAGTGTGTGGTGTGGGGGATGTGTGTGATGGGTGCGGGGAATGTGCGTATGGGTGGGGTATATGTGTGGGTGAGTAGGGGATTGTGGTGGTTGGGGGAAGTATGTGGGGTGTGTGGGTGGGAGATGTGTGTGTGTGTGGATGGGGAATGTGTGGGTGGGGGTGTGTGAGTGGCTTAGGGATGTGTAGGTGGGTGAGGGAGTTGTATGTGTCGGGGTGGGATGTGTGAGTGGGTGGAGGATGTGTGTGGGTAGGGGTATTGTGATCGAGAGATGTTTGGTTGGGGGTGGGTGGATGGGGGTGTGTGGATGCGTAGTGGAGGATGTATGCGTGAGTGAGTGTGTGTTGGTGGACGGGTAGGGAATGCGTGTGTGGGTGGGGAGAGATGTGTGGTGTGTTGGTTGGGGATATTGTGTGAGTGTGGTATGTGTGTGTGGGTGGGGTATTTTTGTGGTTTGTGAGTGGGGGTATGTGGGGTGGATGGGTAAGGGTATCTGTGTGGGTGTGGGTGGGAATATTGTGTGGTATATGGGTGGGGGACATGTGTGTGGTGTGTAAGTGGGGATGTGTTGGTGAGGGATATGTGTGTGTGTGTGGTGCATGGGTTGGGAATAGTGCGTGGTAGGGGGTGTATGTGATGTGCGGGTGAAGGATTGTGTGGTGGGGGATTAGGTTATGGCATGTGTGGGTGGGTGGAAGTTGTATGTGTGGGTGGTGGGGTATGTGTGAGTGGATTGGGGATGTATGGGTGGTTAGGGAGATGTGTGTGTGTGTGGGGGGGGGGGGGGGTAGGGACATGTCACTTGGTGGGGATGTGTGTGTATGGTTTGGGGATGTGTGAGTGGATGTGCGATGTGTGGGTTGGTGGGGGATTGTGTGCATGGGTGGGGAATATGTTGTCGATGGAGATGTGGCTGGGGGATGGGTTGTTTGAGGTGTGGGTGGGGAGAGGATGTGTGGGTTAGGATGTGTATGTGGATGGGCGTGGGATGTGTGGGTTGGTGGGGAATGTTTGTGGGTGGCGAGTGTGTTTTGGTTGGGGATCAGGTGAGGGCAGTGTGTGTGTGTGGTTGGGGGATGTGCGGGAGGGGGATGGGTCGGTTGGTGGGGTATGTATGTGTCCCTTGGTGTGCGTGTGTGTGGGTAGGTGGGGGTGTGTATGTGTCCCTTGGTGCGCGCATGTGTGGGTAGGTGGGGGTGTTGTGTGGGATGGGTGATGTATGGATAGGTGGGAGATGGGCTTCATAACATGGTAATTAGCCTTGTTTATGTTTACAACATTCATTTCACAATGTTTATTTTTCTTCCTATGTAAATGTATAATGCTTATGATGAACGAAAGACGAGTGATTGGAAGGGCCGAATGTAAGACGGGCCTGCGCGCCCAATTTGTGACCCTAATAAAGTTGATTTGATTTGATTTGATGTATAGGATACTTAGTATTCGAATAATTAATGAAATGGATGAGAGTACTATATAGAGGATGAAGATACAACATAAGCTACAGCAGTTGAAGCGTAATGATTTGGGCCAGTGGAAGGAAGCGGTCAGTAACATAAGATTATCTCAAGCGCAGTAGCTGCAACTATGTTCATTGCTATACGCTAGGTCTACAACGACAGAGTCAAAGAGGATGTCTATTTTAATATGCTGGCGGTGCTTGGGACTTGGTACAGGCATGGGCGGTGGTGGAAGGCTGTGGCTGCAGTGGTTGACTGACTGGGGATGTGGGTGGTCAGGTATGGTAACGCGATAACAGCAAAGATGTGCTGGCGGTACTTGGAACTTAGTATCTTCCTTGGGTAATCCTTGTAGTCGGGTATCAGTCTGTCTACCATGGGAACGCTGGCTTGCGTTGTACAGGTGGCCTTGTATGTAACGCGATAACAGCTGATCTTCTAGACCTGGGACGAGTGGCTTAGTAAATGAGTGGTGAGGATGAGCAGATGAAGCTGAGTGATGGTCAGTCTTGTATGACCACTAGTGACGCTACCTACCAACACGCTGAATTGATTAAAATACCTGCACAGCATTGATAGAATGGAACTATTGATTCTCGGAGTCATATTAGAAACTGAGGGTTCATTTAGAAACATAATAGAACTTGAGTGTAGAAATCTTGATTCGATGCTATGAAGAACATTTACATTGATATTGTTATACAGAAATTTGGTTAAAGGTCATAGGACAAAACAGAGGTATGCATTTGGATGTACTGTATATTTTGATGAGAATAACTAACTAGTTGAATTTTTCAGAGTGACGAGAACTTAACAAGAGGTTATGGAAAGACGACAGATAGTTAAAGTAGAATTAGATTGTGGTAGTGGTACATTATAAACTAAATAGGGTGCATTAATATTGCTTACATAACTGAAAATTGGATATTTCAAAAATTGATTCTCAATTTTTGCCCGTGGAAGGGGGGAATGCCATGAGCCTGACGACGTCATGGCATGGTTCAGTTATAACCTAATTCAGAGAGTAAAGGTTACGACTGTGTTCGGAAGTGAACACGAGAACGTGGAAAGCAGGGGCTTTCCACACAACGTGAAAACGCTGGAGCTCACTTCCGAGGTGACAGGAAGTGAGCTCGGGCCAAGGCAGTCGGCGTTGATCCATCGTCCTGTGTGGACATGGTGAAAAGTATACAGCGTTTTGGCTCTATATTGAGCCACGCATTTAATCTGTGATGTAGTGTAACGTGATGTGACTGTCGAATAAGTGATGGTATATGTGATATGTGATTGTGTAGTTTATACGTAGGAAACTTATAACAGTCTTTGTGTTCACTCTTGTTCGAGTTAACTGGAGTTCGAGTGGGTGAGGTGTATAACGTATGATCGAGTAACCATGATATACTCATGTGTTGTGAGATGACCAGGGTGCGGACTGGAGAAGAATAGAAGAATAAATCATCCCCTGTTGGACACGAGAAGTGTTGCTACACAAGTATCGATAGTAGCTCATTCAGATAGTCCCAGACACATCCTGGCAATCAGTAATAGAATTCTTCGGTGTGCTGCACCAATTATTAGTGAGTCCTTAACGTTCATATATAATCAATGCCTGTCCAAAAACTACTTTCCATCTGCCTTTAAAGTTGCTAAAGTTTATCCTCTACTTAAAAATGGCTCAACTGATAATAGCTACTGGGTAATTATAGACCTATTTCCTTACTATCGTCGCTATCAAAGCGATTAGAAAAACACATGCATAAAATAACACTACATCATTTAATTAACAACGATTTAATAATTGACAGTCAATCTGGGTTTCGACCTAAATATTCTTGCCATAGTGACCTTACAAAAATGACCGATAACTGGCATCTTTGTATCAACAATGGCAACATTTGTGGAGCAGTATTTGTAGACTTTAAAAAAGCCTTTGATATGGTAGATCGTGATATTTTAATTAGAAAATTAAAACACATGAAGACTAACACCAATATGGTGAACCTAATTACGTCATTTTTATCTGACAGACAACAAGTAGTGTCCTTCAATAACTGTCTATTAAGACCCACGCAACTTAATTTTGGTGTGCCTCAAGGCTCAATACTAGGTCCGCTGCTTTTTGCAGTGTATATTAACGATATTCCTTTATACCTCAATACTTCGTGTGACCTATTTGCGGACGACTGCACTATTTACACAAGTCAAGAGAGCCTTTGTGACTTAGAGATATCTTTACAAAACGATCTTGACAACCTTAGTAGATGGAGCAATGAAAATCGCATGTTAATTAACATCGACAAAACCAAATCCATGCTAATAACGATCAGACAAAAACTACAGACCCTAGCCATAACTGGGACACCGCTCGTTTATTTATTACAGCTTCCTAAGCCTAGATTGGAATTATACAAAACTTGTTTCGCATATTCTGGTGCTCACTTGTGGAATAGCCTTCCACTAGAACTGAAAACACCAATGAGTCCCTACACATTCAACCGAAAACTCTTTCAATACTTACTTCATACCGACTATGCCTCCATAAGTCACCTACAAGTATCATTTGTCCACTATCATTCTTCACTGTATGTGTGTGAGCGAGACAGTGGGTGAGAGATTGAGTGAGAAAGAGTGTGAGTGGAAGAATTAGTATGAGTGAGAGTGAGAGAGTATGCATGCGCGTGTGCCTGAGTGAGTGTAAAAGTGAGTGAGTGTGTGTGGACATATGTGTGAGAGATTTATTTAGAGAATTAGTGAATCTGAGATAGTGGGTGTGTTGTGTGTCTGCCTGTCTGTGTGATAGAGTGTGAAAGCTAGTGAGTGAGTGTGAGTTAGAGAGTCAGCGAGTAAATGAGTGAGTAAGAGAGCGAGTGAGTGTGTAAAAGAGAGAGCGTGGGTGAATGAGAGAGTGCATGAGAAAGTGTGATGTATGTGTATGCATGTCTGGATGTGTGTATGAGTGTATATGTGTGTGTACATGTGTGTATCTGTGTGTGCCTCTGTGTGTATGTCTGTACGTGTGTTAAGGTGTCCGTTCATGTGTTTATATGCGTTTATAAGCATGTGCGTGTGTATATGTGTGTATGGATGAGTGTGTGTGTGTGCTCGTGTATGTATTGTATATCTTTGTGTGTGTAAGTGTGCATGCATGCAGTGTATGCGAGGGAGTGTATATTCGGGTGTTATGTGAGTACGTGTGCGTAAGTATATGGATGTGTGTAGGTGTGTGTATGTGCGTGGGTATATGTGTGTATGTGCGTGTGTATGTTGTGTGTGTGTATGTACATGTGTGTGAGAGAGAAGAGAGAGAGAGATAGAGAGAGAGGGAGAGAGAGAGAGAGAGAGAGAGAGAGAGAGAGAGAGAGTTGAGCGCACGCATGTCATCTAACATGCTGTTCCATATGTTTGTGTATTCTCATTTTCATATTATCATTTTGTTGCACTTGATTTTAACATGCATAAAATGCATTCATGTAAATTACTGTAAAGTAAGTGAGAGAGTTAGTGAGTGAGAGAGAGAGAGAGAGAGAGAGAGAGAGAGAGAGAGAGAGAGAGAGAGAGAGAGAGAGAGAGAGAGAGAGAATAAGTGTGAAAGTGTGTGTATGTAAAGAGAGAGAGAGTTAGATAGATAGATAGAGAGAGAGAGAGAGAGTGAGAGAGAGAGAGAGAGTTGAGCCCACTCATGTCATGTAACATGCTATTACATATTTTTTATGTATTCTCATCTTTCATATTACGAGGTATCGTTTTGTATGCCACTTGATTGTCCTGTAACATGCCATTCCATAGTATTTTTTTTTTTTTTAATTTTTTTGTTTATTCTCATCTTATCATTTTGTATGCCACTTGTTTTTACCATGTATAATATAACATTACTGTGATGTGAGTGAGTGAGTTAGTGAGTTGGAGAGGGATAGAGAGAGAGAGAGAGAGAGAGAGAGAGAGAGAGAGAGAGAGAGAGAGAGAGAGAGAGAGAGAGAGAGAGCAAGAGAGAGAGAGAAAAAAAAGAGAGAGTTGAATTGCATCACTAATTTTTACGCCACATAATGTATATGTACAATTTTTTTCTCAACTACTTGCAATTGCGAGAATTCTCACGACAATCGTCAGTGTCTCAATTGTGTGTAAAGTGTGGGAGTTTGTTCTTATTAGTTTCAGTGATCATGTGAGGCATCATGTATGTGTCTAGATGTGAGGATGTGTGTATGGGTGTGTATGTGAGGGATGTGTGGGGGTGTGGAGAATGTATGTGTGGAGGGGTTGTGTGTGGGGGATGTGTATGGGTTAATGGGTGATGTGTGGATGTGTGAAGGGATTTGTAGTCGGTGGTGGATATATGTGTGTGTGAGGGATATGTGTATGTTTGGGGGGGGGGGGGGGGATATTTGAGAGGATAGTTGGAAGTATGTGGGTGTTGGTGGGTTTGGAGGGGGTGTGGGTAGGGAGTGAGCGGGTGAATGGGTGTGTAGGAGATTGTGTGGGTTGGGGGATGGGTGTGTAATGGGTGTGGGGGTGTTTGTGAATGGGATATGTCTGTGTGAGTGGGAGTGTGTGAGTGTGGATGGGGTAAATGTGAGTGGGTGGAGGATGTATGTGGGGGTGGTGATGATGTTTGTATGTGGAGTATGTGTGAGTGGGTGGGGAGATGTGTGGGCGGAGATGTGTTTGGGGAATGCATGTGAAGGATGTGTATGTGGGGGGAATGTGTTTATGAGTGGAGTTTTGTGTGGGAGGGGAGATGTGTGAGAGGTGCTGGAGGTGTGGGATGTGCAGGTGATTGAAGGATGTATGCGAGGATGGAGGTTGTGTGTTTGGCTGGGTGGTTGGGGTGTGTGTGGGGTGGGAGGGTAGATGAGAGATGCATGTGTTGATGGGCGCGTGGGTGAAGTGTGGGTGTGAGTGGTTGATGGATTAGTACGTGAGTGGGTGGATGTGTGTGAGAGATGAGTGTATGGTTGGGGGGATATGTGTAGTTGTGAGAAGATGTGTGTGAGCGGCGGATGTGTGCGGGTGGGGTATATGTGGGTGGCGGGGGTGTGTGTGGGTGGGAGGTGCGTGTTTTTGGGTTATGGGTGGGGTCTATGTGTGGGCAGGTGGGGAGATGTGTTTTTGGGTGGGGATGTGTAGTTGAGAGGTGGCGAATATTGGGTGGGTTAGTGGGTGTAGGTTGGCTAATGTGTGTGTGGGTGGGTGGGTGGGGAAAATTGTGAGATTGCGGGATACGTGTGTGGATAGGTGCGGGATGTGTGGGTTGGCGGGAGTATGTGTGTGTGGTTTCTTCTTCTTCTTCTTCTTCTCTTCTTCTTCTTCTTCTTCTTCTTCTTCTTCTTCTTCTTCTTCTTCTTCTTCTTCTTCTTCTTCTTCTTCTTCTTCTTCTTCTTCTTCTTCTCCTCCTCTTCCTCCTCCTCCTCCTCCTGCTCCTCCTCCTCCTTCTTCTTCTTCTTCTTCTTCTTCTTCTTCTTCTTCTTCTTCTTCTTCTTGTTCTTGTTCTTCTTCTTCTTCTTCTTCTTCTTCTTCTTCTTCTTCTTCTTCTTCTTCTTCTTCTTCTTCTTCTTCTTCTTCTTCTTCTTCTTCTTCTTCTCCTTCTTCTTCTTCTTCTTCTTCTTCTTCTTCTTCTTCTTCTTCTTCTTCTTCTTCTTCTTCTTCTTCTTCTTCTTCTTCTTCTTCTTCTTCTTCTTCTTCTTCTTCTTCTTCTTCTTCTTCTTCTTCTTCTTCTTCTTCTCCTTCTTCTTCTTCTTCTTCTTCTTGGGGAAATGTGTGTGGGTGGGGGATCAGTGGGTGTGTGGCGGCATGTATATTCGCCTGGTTCTGTGTGAGTGCGTGGAGGTATGTGTGGGTGGGTGGGGGAGGTTTGGTGGGTGGGGGATGTGTTGGTGGCTGCGGGATATGAGGTTGGATGGGGGATGTGTCTCAGAACATTGCAATATGCACTGTTTATGTTTACAACTTTCATTTGATAATGTTTTTTTTTTTTTCTCATGTGAATGTATCATGCGTAGTATGCATTGTTTATGCTTACAAAATCCATTTGACAATGTTTTTCCCCTAAGTTAATGTAACATGCACATTTGATGAATGAAAGAAGAGTGATTGAAAGGGCCGAATGTAAGACGGGCCTGCGTGCCCAATTTGTTACCCTTTTAAAATAAAGTTTGTTCGTTCGTTCGTTCGTTCGTTCGTTCGTTCGTAGTCTGTTTGTGGAATTCATAACGTATTCGTATTATATATATATATATATATATATATATATATATATATATATATATATATATATATATATATATATATATATATATATATATATGTATATAGCGCCGAATGTTGGGCGACGCTTACCAAACCCGACAGCCCACATTGTGCTACCGGCTTCGGGCGGAGGAGCGCAAATGGGAGGAAATGAAACCCAAAGACTAAAGTCATGGCAGCTCAGACCAGGCCCTAAGCCTTGGTTGTCAACTGGTCTAGGGTCGAAGCTCCGGCAGGCGGACAGTTAGAGCATTGTTTTGCTGATTCGGCAGCTTTTGCAGCTTGTCTTGTTCCAGACGTATTGGTGTTACATTTCGTCTGGAGTACACTTCCCAGGCCGAGAAAGGGATCATGCTGCATGGGCAACACATGGTCTCTAAATTTAGCCCAGGCTTTGTGTTATGGAGGGTATAACTCCATTTGACATACTATCGTCTGTGAAGACGGCAAGGTGCCAATCAGTATCATATATGGGGGATGTGTACATAAACATGAGGCGGCTTCAAATGAAAACCTTAAAAGTGTTAGTCAGTTAGCTAGTCGCTGTTCCAATAGCAACGGGTCGTCCCCATTATGCTCCGTTCCTGTGCCAGTGAATATCACATAAAATGCCCCTCACTGCCCCATGTGGAAAGTGGAAAAGAGGCGTCTCGACAACCAACAGCCCGCACAGGTACACTGTGCATAATGCCGCCGCCAGAATATCAACACAAAAGTCCTCCAGGACTGATAGAAATTACAATGATCACGTCTTTGTCTCATAACTTAATAAGGGTTGAATGATTGATTGATTAATTGATTGATTGATCCTTATTTTAGAAGGGTTACAAATTAGGCACGCATGCCCGTCGTACATTCGGCCCTTCCAACCACTTATCTTTCGTACATCAATCGTACATGATGCATTTACATAGGAAAAAACATTGTCAAATGTATGTTGTAAAGAAAAACAATGCATATTACCATACTATGGGACACATCCCGCATCCCATCCCCACAACCCACCCATCACACATCCACCACACGCACACATCCCTCCACCCACCCACAAACACCCTCCACCACGCACACACCTCCAGGCACACACATATGCCCCGTCATATCCCCACCAACATATCCCCCACCTACACACATCTCCCCTACCACACAAACACACATAACCCACCCATCCTCCAACCGACACACACACTCACCCACCCACACATCCTCCACCCACCCACACATGCACACACCCCAACCAGTAAGCCAATCACACATCCCAAACCACATAAACCCCCACCCACACACACACATCCAGTGATATCTAACACATCATGTATCCAGCCACACACGCACTCACACACACTTCCCCCATCACATAATCTCCCCTCACTCCCACACACACACACACATCCCGCACCCACCCGTATACACATCCCCCACCCATGCAAATCTCCTCACCCAAACACACCCCACACCCATCCCCCATCCAACACACTCACTCACCCACACATTCACCACCCATCCACCTACACACCCTCACTCGACCATCCCCACCCACTCATCCCTCAACCACACATCCCCCACACACACATCTCCCACAAATACACACATACACCATCCGTATACATCCCCCCACACACATCCTCACCAATACACACATTCCCACACACATCCCCCACCCACGTACCCATCCCTCAACAACTCACACCCAAATATCCCACACCCACCCATCAACACATACATCCCCACCTAACCACCCACACGCACACACTACAACCACCCAGCCAAACACACATCCCCCACACGCACACATCAGTCACCCACTCGCACATCCCACACCCAACGACACCACCCCCACCCACCTGCACACACATTCCTCACCTACACACATCTCCCCTCTAACACACATTCACACCCATATACGCAACCCCACCCCACACACATCCCCCAACGTATCCCCTACACATATCCCCCCCCCCCACACATCCTTAACCAACACACACGTATCATCACACATCCCCTACCCACACATCCCTCATCTGCAAACACCCTCATCATCCACACATACATCCTCCACCTAGCCACACTCTCTCAACCACAAGCACCCCACCAACACAGACATATCCCCCACCCATATACCCATCCCACATACCAATCAAATACCAATCCCCCAACCCCCACACATCCCCCACACCCCCATTCACCCACACATAACTCACCCACCAACCCACACACATTCCCCACCCACACACTCACACACACCCCCTCCACCAACACCCACACACTTCCAAGCATCCACTCAAACACCCCCACCGACACACGCACATCCTTCACCCACACATCCACCGCACATTCTTTCACCCACCCACACACCCCCAACAACCCACACACATGCTCCACACACACCCCCCGACACATATATCTCCCACACATACTTCCCCCCAAACACACCCACACACACATCCTCACATCTAGACACACTCATGATGCCTCACATAATCACTGAAACTAGTATGAACAAACTCCCACACTTCACACACACACATACACACACATACACTGACGATTGTCGTGAGCATTCTCGCAAACATTGTAAAAATGGAGACACAGTTGTACATAATCATCGTGTAACGTAAACAATAGTATGCAATTCAACTCTCTCTTTTTTTCTTACACACACACACATACACACACACACACATACACACTCACTCACCCTCTCTCACTCACACTCACTAAATCTTTCACTCACTCTACAGTAATGTGCGTGTGTTCATATTAGACTACACACAAAATATGAAATAGCATGTTACATGACATGAGTGCGTTCAACTCTCTCTCTCTCTCTCTCTCTCTCTCTCTCTCTCTCTCTCTCTCTCTCTCTCTCTCTCTCTCTCTCTTTCTCTCTCTCTCCTATTTTCTTACACAGAAACACACACGCACTCTCACACTCATTCCCTCTCTCTCACTCACATTCACGAACTCTCTCACTCACTCTACATTAATGTACATGTTTTCATATTATACATGATAAACTCAAGTGGCATTCAAACTGATAATATAAAAATGAGAATACACAAAAAATATGGAATAGCTTGTTACAAGGCATGCGTGCGCTCAACTCTCTCTCTCTCTCTCTCTCTCTCTCTCTCTCTCTCTCTCTCTCTCTCTCTCTGGACGGGGTAAGTGTGAGTGGGCCGAGGATGTATGTGTGGGTGGTGAGGATGTTTGTAAGTGGGGGATGTGTGGGTGGGTGGGGCTATGTGTGAATTGGTGAGAGATGTGTGGGCGAGGATTGTATGAGGAATGCATGTGGGGGATGTGTGTGTGGGGGGAATGTGTTTATGGGTGGAGTTTTGTGTGGGAGGGGAGATGTCAGAGATGGGGGAGGTGTGGGATGTGCAGGTGGATGATGGATGTATGTGAGGATGGGGGATGTGTATTTGTCTGGGTGGTTTGGGTGGGTGTGGGTGAGAGGGTAGATGAGAGATGCATGTGTTGATGGGCGGGTGGGTGATGTGTGGGTGTGAGTGGTTGATAGATGAGTACGTAAGTGGGTGGATGTGTGTGAGAGATGAGTGTATGGTTGGGGGATGTGTGTGTTTGTGGGAAGATGTGTGTGAGCGGCGGATGTGTGTGGGTGGGGTGTGTGTGGGTGGGAGGTGTGTGTTTTTTGGGTGTTTATGGGTGGGGGATATGTGTGGGCAGGTGGGGAGATGTGTTTGTGGGTGGGGATGTGTGTATAAGTGGGGGATATGTAGTTGAGAGGTGGCGGATATTGGGTGGGTGGGTGGGTGTAGTTTGGCTGATGTGTGTGTAGGTGGGTGAGGAAAATTGTGAGGGTGTGGGATGTATGTGTGGATAGGTGTGGGATGTGTGGGTTGACGGGGGTTTGTGTGTGGTTTTGTGATGTGTGTTTTGCTGGAAGTTTAAAAATTCATTTTGTGTATAAGTTGAAGAAGTTTGAGGACAATATGCACTCCCTCCTTACTCCTCCTTTTATTTCTGTTGGAGACAAATAATTACTTCCGTATATAATTGACGCCACTTGTTCCCAATACAAGTTGGGTTGGGTTGAGTTGAGCTAAGAACTGACATCACTATACTTACGACATTCCCATAAGCGCTTCGTCCCCTCGTTCAACAGCCAGCGTAGTGTTATACTGCTAATTTTTCCCATCGCTATCTGATTGAAAGGTATCCTGGTTCTTCCCACTCAGCTTTGAGATTCTTCCAGAACCCCAGCCGATCCCCAACAATATCATTCTTTCCACATACGGGTTCTCAGTCAGTTTCCCTGCCTTCTCCACCTGGTCCCACCGGCACCCGAACACTTCTCCCTTGTCCTTAGATAATCTAAGAACAAGAGGTGCGTTCCCTGCCAGCCTATCAGCCTTCTCATTACTCCGCATTCCCGCAGCACAAGTTACTAATAAGTAAAATAAGATGTCCTTTCCATCTACTCCTATATCTAGAAGGCATGTAATTAATTAATCGCACATGTTGTAGTCAATCAAAATCTTTCTTGTAGTCTATAAAACATACATAATTATTTTTCTGAACTTCTATATATTTTTCAGTCAACATCCTAAAACGGATTATTGCTTCTCTGGTGCCGCTGTCTTTGCGGAACCCACATCGTTCTTTAGCTACTTTCTCGTCTATTTCATTTGGACTTCTTTCGTGTATGACCTTGAGGAGTATCTTTGTTACAAACCTCATTAATCTTATAGTTATGTAATCCTCATAATCAACAGCTCTTGGCTTCTCGTATAGTGTGATGAAATAGATGTTTTCAAATCCTTGGGGATGTGCCCAGTATTGTGTATATATATATATATATATATATATATATATATATATATATATATATATATATATATATATATATATATATATATATATATATATATATATCATTACATATTTCTTTGACAGTCATCGTCATCATCAAGTGCCCTGCCTGCTGGCGTTGGCGTTCATGGCTCTCCGCAGATCTCTGTCTTCGGTGTTCTGGATCAACTCTGAAGACGATATTCCTCCATGCCACTCTCTCAATCCATCTAGCATCATTTCTCTTCGTCTGCCTCTGCCTCTTTTCACCTCGATCTTTTAGTTGTCCCGATGTTCTCCAACGTCTCTCTTCTCATCATATGACCAAAGAAAGCTGTTTGTTTATTTCGTATTGTTGTATATAATGTTCTAGTTTCATTAGCCTCTTTCAGGCAATCGGTGTTAGTTACTCTGGCAGTCCAAGGAATTCACAACATTCGTCTCAAAAAGCACATTTCAATTACTTCCTAAATTGTTCAGGTACATTCCAAGATTTACTACCATACAACACAACCGGTTCATTTCAGCACTCTCTTTCTTACACTCAGTGATAGTGACCTATTGCATGAGATACTCTTCATTTTCTTAAATGATTCCTTTGCCTGCCCTATTCTGCTCTTAATCTCTGTTGTACATCTTCCATCTGATGTCATAAATGCCCCTAGGCATCTAAAATTATCCACTTGGTTAAGAATTGTCCCTTCAATTTCTATGTCACATCTTTGTGCCACCATTTGCTTTGATGTCACCATTGTTACTGTTTTTATTGTTTTATTTGTTCATACGTGTATGTTTATGTGATGTGGTCTATGTGAGTGTGTGTGTTTGAGTGTGTGTTTGAGAGTGTGTTAGTGTATGTGTGCGTGTGCGTGTGTGTGTGTGTGTGTTTATCCTATGTGTATATGTGTGCTTGTTTACATTATGCGTACATACTTGCATGTGTATGCGATGTGCTCGGGTCAGAAGTCACGCTGCTCTCACTTGAATACACCCACACGTGAACACACACAACATCAATATGTGTTTAACTTTCCCCAGAGCTCTGTAACGAGTGGGCTACGAGGAAGGGATGTTGTCATTCGCAAAGTTTGCCATGGACTTACACGTCTGAAGTCTGTAGCTTGCCACAGCTGTAGGACAGTCTCTGCTATGCGATGACCTGTGTGCCAGTACGTTCATTCAACCATGTCTGTGTTCACACTGAATGTTGTGACATGGCCAACAAAAATACATGTGATTAAAAAATAAAAAGTCGCTTAAAAGTCGACGAGGTTGACTTCATTGGGCAGGGTTTTTATCCCACATGGCAGCGCGTCGCACACAGCACGAACTCCGTAGCTCCAGCGACGAACCACATGAGTCTCCGAAAAAATGCACTCGTAAACCACAGGACGCGGTCCTTAATCGACCCGACAACCTTGGAGCCTGTGTCAGACGGCTTGACCACTTCGCCACGGAGAGCTCATATACAAATAAACCGTCCCACAAGGGTTACAGGCACCTCCTCAACTATAATTGATCATATATATGTTACTTGTCCAGTTAATATTATCGAATGTTCTGTTCCTGTTAGTGCAGTTAGTGACCATTACCCAATATGTTGTACGTGGTCGAAAACTGGGTTCAAATCTCCTAAAAATAAACATTTAATCATCAAATTTAGAAATCTAAAATCTCTCAACCAAAGTTTATTTTTAGATGACTTAAAAAATGCAGCCCTTGAACATGTTTACCAACTTCCTGATCCGGATGATGCACTAGCTTACTGGACAAAGACAGTCTACAGTGTGTTTGATAAACATGTGCCAGTTAAAGAAGTTCGAGTGAAGAATCAACATAAATCTCCATGGGTGACTCGTGAAGTTCTCGAAATCATGAGAGAACGAGATACAGCGCACAAAAATAAAGATTTTATCAATTACCGCAGACTAAGAAATAAAGTTAAATATGAAATTCGTAGGATAAAGAAAGATCATTTCAAACATTTGATTGTAGATAAATCAAATAACGCAAATATATGGAAGGCTATTAACTCGCTAACCAACAAGAAACACTCTTCAGAGTCAGCAATACCGAGCACTATAACATGCGAGGATTTCAGTTGCTTCTTTCAATCAGAAATAGAGAATCTAAAGTCCACAATACCAGACTCAGCTTGTAATTTAAGCTCACTGTCATCATTCTGTGAAGGGAAGTGCCCTAGAAATATTCCCCCTGAGATTCCTTTGATGTATGTTGCAGAAGTACATATATATCTCTCGAATCTCAAAGCAACAAATTCAGAAGGCCTAGATGGTATCATTAATAGAATTCTTCGGTGTGCTGCACCTATTATTAGTGAGTCCTTAACGTTCATATATAACCAGTGTCTGTCCAAAAACTACTTTCCATCTGTCTTTAAAGTTGCTAAAGTGTATCCTCTACTTAAAAATGGCTCAACTGATATTAGCGTCTTGAATAATTATAGACCTATTTCCTTACTATCGTCACTATCAAAGCCATTAGAAAAACACATGCATAAAATAACACTACATCATTTAATTAACAACGATCTAATAATTGACAGTCAATCTGGGTTTCGACCTAAATATTCTTGCCATAGTGCCCTTACAAAAATGACTGATAACTGGCATCTTTGTATCAACAATGGCAACATTTGTGGAGCAGTATTTGTAGACTTTAAAAAAGCCTTTGATATGGTAGATCATGATATTTTAATTAGAAAATTAAAACACATGAAGACTAGCACCAACATGGTGAACCTAATTACGTCATTTTTATCTGACAGACAACAAGTAGTGTCCTTCAATAACTGTCTATCAAGACCCACACAACTTAATTTTGGGGTGCCTCAAGGCTCAATACTAGGTCCGCTGCTTTTTGCAGTGTATATTAACGATCTTCCTTTATACCTCAATACTTCGTGTGACCTATTTGCGGACGACTGTACTATTTACACAAGTCAAGAGAGCCTTTGTGACTTAGAGAGCTCTTTACAAAACGAACTTGACAACCTTAGTAGATGGAGCAATGAAAATCGCATGTTAATTAACATCGACAAAACCAAATCCATGCTAATAACGACCAGACAAAAACTACAGACCCTAGCCATAACTGGGACACCGCTAGAGCTCCACGTGGACACGTTACCTATAATTAATGTAAATGAACATAAAACATTAGGTCTTTTAATTGACAGACATTTAAACTGGACCCCTTATGTTCACGTCCTTACCAAGAGAATTAGCACAAAAAGTTTACCAACTTGCTAAAATTCAGCACTTTTTGGATGAAAGCACACGAAAGATATTCTATGCATCCTATATCCAATCACCTCTCGATTATTGTTCCACAGTCTGGGATGGTTGCCCTAAATCTAATATGAAACGATTGTGTTCGCTTCAAAACCGCGCTATACGTCTAGTTTCTAGCATAAAGCACGTTGAAAGTAATAAATTATACAGCCATCTAAGACTTCTACCACTTCAAAATCACTTTTTAACAAAGCCAAATTAGTGAATAAAATTATATCTGAAAATAGCCCAGAGTATCTTCTACCGTTAATTCAATCTAATGCAATGAACAGTAAGCGCTTAAATTTATTACAGTTTCCTAAGCCTAGATTGGACTTATACAAAACTTGTTTCTCATATTCTGGTGCTCACTTGTGGAATAGCCTTCCACCAGAACTGAAAACACCAATGAGTCCCTACACATTCAACCGAAAACTCTTTCAATACTTACTTCATACCGACTATATGCCTCCATAAGTCACCTACTAGTGTCATTTTTCCACTATCATTCTTCACTGTATGTGTGTGCGCGAAACAGTGGGTGAGAGAGTGAGTGAGAAAGAGTGTGAGTGGAAGAATTAGTATGAGTGAGAGTGAGTGAGTATGCATGCGCGTGTGCCTGAGTGAGTGTAAAAGTTAGTGGGTGTGTGTGGACATATGTGTGAGAGATTTAGTTAGAGAATGAGTGAATCTGAGAGAATGGGTGTGTTGTGTGTCCGCCTGTCTGTGTGATAGAGTGTGAAAGTTAGTGAGTGAGTGTGAGTTAGAGAGTCAGCGAGTAAATGAGTGAGTAAGGGAGCGTGAGTGAGTGAGAGAAAATTTGTGGGTATGCGTGTATGTGCCCGAATGAGTGAGTGTGAGAGCGAGTGAGTGTGTAAAAGAGAGAGCGTGGGTGAATGAGAGAGTGCATGAGAAAGTGTGAGGTATGTGTGTGCATGTCTGGATGGGTGTACATGTGTGTGTACATGTGTGTATCTTTGTGTGCCTCTGTGTGTATGTCTTTACGTGTGTTAAGGTGTGCGTTTATGTGTTTATATGCGTTTATATGCATGTGCGTGTGCATATGTGTGTATGGATAAGTGTGTGTGTGTGTGCTCGTGTATGTATTGTATATCTTTGTATGTGTAAGGTGCATGCGAGGGAGTGTATATTCGGGTGTTATGTGAGTATATGTGAGTAAGTATATGGATGTGTACGGGTGTGTGTATGTACATGTGTGTGAGAGAAGAGAGAGAGAGGGAGGGAGAGAGAGAGAGAGAGAGAGAGAGAGAGAGAGAGAGAGAGAGAGAGTGAGAGAGTTGAGCGCACGCATTTAATGTAACATGCTATTCCATATTTTTTATGTATTCTCATCTTTCATATTACGAGGTATCGTTTAATGCCATTTGATTGTCCTGTAACATGCCATTCCATATTTTTTTTTTTTTTAATTTTTTTATTCTCATCTTATCATTTTGTATGCCATTTGATTTTATCATGTATAATATAACATTACTGTTATGTGAGTGTGAGAGAGAGCAAGAGAGAGAGAGAGAGAGAGAGAGAGAGAGAAGAGAGAGAGAGTTGAATTGCATCACTAATATTTACGCTTTTTTTTTGTTTGGTGGGTGAATGGGTGTGTAGGAGATTGTGTGGGTTGGGGGTTGGGTGTGTAATGGGTGTGGGGGATGAGTGTGGGGGTGTCTGTGAATGGGATATGTCTGCGTGGGTGGGAGTGTGTGAGTGTGGTTGGGGTAAATGTGAGTGGGTGGAGGATGTATGTGTGGGTGGCGAGAATGTTTTTAGGTGGAGGATGTGTGAGTTGGTGGGGAGATGTGTGGGCGGGGATGTGTATGGGGAAGGTATGTGGGGGTGTGTGTGTGTGGGGGGAATGTGTTTATGGGTGGAGTTTTGTGTGGGAGGGGAGATATGTGAGAGGTGGGGAGGTGTGGGATGTGCAGGTGATTGAAGGATGAGAAAGAGAGAGTGGGTGAATGTGTGTGTGTATGGGGAAGGTATGTGGGTGTGTGTGTGTGTGGGGGGGGGGAATGTGTTTATGGGTGGAGTTTTGTGTGGGAGGGGAGATGTGTGAGAGGTGGGGAGATGTGGGATGTGCAGGTGATTGAAGGGTGAGAAAGAGACAGTGGGTGAATGTGTGTGTGTCTGTGTACTTGTCTGTGCTTGTAAGAGAGTGAGTTAGTGTCGTTTAGAGAGTAAATGAGTGAGTGAGAGGGTGAGATTATGTGAGGCAGCCTGTATGTGTGAGTAAGTGTGTGAGTAGATGGGTTGGTGTGTACGCGTGTCCATATGTGTGTATGCGTGTGTTTATGTGTGTGTATGTGTGTGCACGTCTGAATGTGGGTGTTTATGTGTAAGTGTGTGTAAATGTGTGTTTGTATGTGTGCTTGTGTGTGTAAGTATGTTTATATGTGTGCGTAAATGTATGCGTGTGTTTATATGTATGTGCGTGTGTGTATATGCGCGTATATATGTGTATGGATATATATATATATATATATATATATATATATATATATATATATATATATATATATATATATATGTATATGTGTGTGTGTATATATATATATATATATATATATATATATATATATATATATATATATATATATATATATATATATATATGTATATGTATATATATATATATATATATATATATATATATATATATATATATATATATCCATACACATATATACGCGCACATACACACACGCACATACATATAAACACACGCATACATTTACGCACACATATAAACATACTTACACACACAAGCATATATATATATATGTATATGTGTGTATATATATATATATATATATATATATATATATATATATATATATATATATGTATATATATGTATGTATATATATATATATATATATATATATATATATATATATATATATATATATATATATATATATATATATATATGTTCGTGTATGTGAGTGCACGATTGTGTGTATGTGTGCATGCATGCAGTGTATGCGAGGGAGTGTGTATTTGTGTGTGTGTGTGTGTATGTGTATATGGGTGTGGATGTGTGTATTTGCGTGTGTATATTGTGTGTATGCTCGTGTGTGTATGTGTATATGCTTTCTTGCGCACGCAAGGGAGTGTGTACTTGATAGCGAGAGGGTGTGTGTGTGTCTCTGTGTGTGTGTGAAAGAGAGTGTGATATTGAGTAAATGAAAGATGGAAAGAGTGACTTAATGGGTGAAATAGTGATTGCGAGAGAGAGAGAGAGAGAGAGAGAGAGAGAGGGGGAGAGTGAGCGAACGAGAGAAGACAGTGGAAGAATGGATTTGTTAATGTGTGTATGTGTGCGGCCATTGTTTATGAGTGTCTATGGGTGTTTGTTAGTGAGAAGAGAGCGAGAAAGACAGAGAAAGAGAGAGAGAGATTTAAGCGCACGCATATCATGTAACATGCTATTCCATATATGTTGTGTATTCTCATGTTCATATTACCATTTTGAATGCCAACTGATGTTATAACTGATAACATGAACACATGTACATCACTGTATAGTGGGTGAGAGTATTAGAGAGTATGAGAGAGAGAGAGCGAGAGAGTGTGAGAGAGAGAGAGAGAGAGAGAGAGAGAGAGAGAGAGAGAGAGTTGAATTGCATCACTAATTTTTAAGTTACAAAATGTATATGTACAATATTTCTCCATTTTCTTTACAATTTTGCGACAATGGTCACGACAATCGTCACTGTATGTGTGTGTACAGTGTGGGAGTTTGATCATAATAGTAGGTTGGGGGATGGGGGGGGATGTGTGTGTGGGTGGGCGGGCAGGGTGGGATTGTGTGGGTGGGTAATTTGTGTGTGGATACGTGCGGGATGTATGGGTTGGCGGGGAGATGTGTGTGTGGGTGGGGATGTGTGTTTGGCTAGGTGGTTGTGGGTGAGTGGGTGGAGGAGGATATGTTGGTGGATGATTGATGGTGGGTTAAATCAAATCAAATCAAATCAACTTTATTAGGGTCACAAATTGAGCGCGCAGGCCCGTCTTACATTCGGCCCTTCCAATCACTCGTCTTTCGTTCATCAAGAGCATTATACATTTACATAGGAAGAAAAATAAACATTGTGAAATGAATGTTGTAAACATAAACAAGGCTAAACATGGAGAAAAATGTGTACATAAAAAGTATGTGACGTAAAAGTAGTGATGCCAGCGCGTCCCACACACACACACACACCACACACACACACTCTCTCTCTCTCTCTCATTCACTCTCACTCTCACTCATTCACTCACACACACACTCTCTCTCTCTCTCTCATTCACTCTCTCTCACTCATTCACTCACACACACACACTCTCTCTCTCTCTCATTCACTCTCACTCTCACTCATTCACTCACACACACACACACCCACACACACACACCACACACACTCTCTCTCTCTCTCTCATTCACTCTCACTCTCACTCATTCACTCACACATACACACTCTCACTCATTCACTCTCCCGCTCACTCATTCACTCATTCACTCTCCCGCCCACTCATTCACTCTCCCGCTCACTCATTCACTCTCCCGCTCACTCATTCACTCTCACGCTCACTCATTCTGTCACTCCCGCTCACTCATTCACTCTCCCGCTCACTCATTCACTCTCCCGCTCACTTACAAACATATGGATTCGCGTGTTACATAACATGCATCTGCTCAGCTCTCTCTCTCTCTCTCTCTCTCTCACTCTCTCTCTCTCTGTATTCTTTCATATACACACACTCACACGCATGCGTACGCTCACACACACACACACACTCTCTCTTTCTCTCTCATTCACTCTCACTCTCACTAATTCACTCTCCCGCTCACTTATTCACTCTCACGCTCACTCATTCACTCTCACGCTCACTCATTCGCTCTCACGCTCACTCATTCACTCTCCCGCTCACTCATTCACTCTCCCGCTCACTCATTCACTCTCACGCTCACTCATTCACTCTCACGCTCACTCATTCACTCTCCCGCTCACTCATTCATTCTCCCGCTCACTCATTTACTCTCCCGCTCACTCATTCACTCTCCCGTTCACTCATTCACTCTCACGCTCACTCATTCTGTCTCTCCCGCTCACTCATTCACTCTTCAGCTCACTCATTCACTCTCCCGTTCAATCATTCACTTTCACTCATTCACTCTCACGCTCACTCATTCACTCTCACGCTAACTCATTCACTGTCCCGCTCAATCATTCACTCTGCCGCTCACTCATTCACTCTCACACTCACTCATTTACTCTCACGCTCACTCATTCACTATCACGCTCAATCATTCACTCTCCCGCTCACTGATTCACTCTCACGCTCACACATTCACTCTCACGCTCAATCATTCACTCTCCCGCTCACTCATTCACTCTCACGCTCAATCATTCACTCTCCCGCTCACTCATTCACTCTCACGCTCACTCATTTACTCTCCCGCTCACTTATTCACTCTCACGCTCACTCATTCACTCTAACGCTCACTCATTCGCTCTCACGCTCACTCATTCACTCTCCCGCTCACTCATTCACTCTCCCGCTCATTCATTCACTCTCACGCTCACTCATTCACTCTCACACTCACTCATTCACTCTCCCGCTCACTCATTCATTCTCCCGCTCACTCATTCAGTCTCCCGCTCACTCATTTACTCTCCCGCTCACTCATTCACTCTCCCGCTGACTCATTCACTCTCACGCTCACTCATTCTGTCTCTCCCGCTCACTCATTCACTCTCCCGCTCACTTATTCACTCTCCCGCTCACTCATTCACTCTCACGCTCACTCATTCTGTCTCTCCCGCTCACTCATTCACTCTCCCGCTCACTTATTCACTCTCCTGCTCACTCATTCACTCTCCCGTTCAATCATTCACTTTCACTCATTCACTCTCACGCTCACTCATTCACTCTCACGCTAACTCATTCACTGTCCCGCTCAATCATTCACTCTGCCGCTCACTCATTCACTCTCTCACTCACTCATTTACTCTCACGCTCACTCATTCACTCTCACGCTCAATAATTCACTCTACCGCTCACTGATTCACTCTCACGCTCACTCATTCACTCTCACGCTCACTCATTCCTTCTCACGCTCACTCATTCACTCTCACTCATTCACTCTCACGCTCACTCAATCACTCTCACGCTCACTTATTCACTCTCACACTCACTCATTCACTCTCACGCTCACTCATTCACTCTCCCACTCAATCATTCACTCTCCCGCTCACTCATTCACTCTCACTAATTCACTCTCCCGCTCACTCATTCACTCTTCCGCTCACTCATTCACTCTCCCGCTCACTCATTCACTCTCACGCTCACTCATTCACTCTCACGCTCACTCATTCACTCTCACTCATTCACTCACACTCATTCACTCCCACACACAGACACTCTCACTCATTCACTCTCCAGCTCACTCATTCGCTCTCACGCTCACTCATTCACTCTCCCGCTCACTCATTCACCCTCACGCTCACTCATTCACTCTCACGCTCACTCATTCACTCTCCTGCTCACTCATTCACTCTCACTAATTCACTCTCCCGCTCACTCATTCACTCTCACGCTCAATCATTCACTTTCCAGCTCACTCATTCACTCTCACGCTCACTCATTCACTCTCACGCTCACTCATTCACTCTCACGCTCACACATTCACTGTCACTCATTCACTCTCACGCTCACTCATTCTGTCTCTCATTCACACTCACTCACTCTCTCACTCAAATTACAGTAAAGAACATAAGTTTAGATTATTCATGATAAAATCAAATGGTATTTAACTTATAATATGACAGATGAGAATACACAAACATATGGATTCGCGTGTTACATAACATGCATTTGCTCAGCTCTCTCTCTCTCTCTCTCTCTCTCTCTCTCTCTCTCTCTCTCTCTCTCACTCTCTCTCTCTCTCTCTCTGTATTCTTTCATATACACACACTCACACGCATGCGTACGCTCACACACACACACACACACTCTCTCTCTTTCTCTCTCATTCACTCTCACTCTCACTAATTCACTCTCCCGCTCACTTATTCACTCTCACGCTCACTCATTCACTCTCACGCTCACTCATTCGCTCTCACGCTCACTCATTCACTCTCCCGCTCACTCATTCACTCTCCCACTCACTCATTCACTCTCACGCTCACTCATTCACTCTCACGCTCACTCATTCACTCTCCCGTTCAATCATTCACTTTCACTCATTCACTCTCACGCTCACTCATTCACTCTCACGCTAACTCATTCACTGTTCTGCTCAATCATTCACTCTGCCGCTCACTCATTCACTCTCACACTCACTCATTTACTCTCACGCTCACTCATTCACTCTCACGCTCAATCATTCACTCTCCCGCTCACTGATTCACTCTCACGCTCACACATTCACTCTCACGCTCAATCATTCACTCTCCCGCTCACTCATTCACTCTCACGCTCAATCCTTCACTCTCCCGCTCACTCATTCACTCTCACGCTCACTCATTTACTCTCCCGCTCACTTATTCACTCTCACGCTCACTCATTCACTCTCACGCTCACTCATTCGCTCTCACGCTCACTCATTCACTCTCCCGCTCACTCATTCACTCTCCCGCTCACTCATTCACTCTCACGCTCACTCATTCACTCTCACGCTCACTCATTCACTCTCCCGCTCACTCATTCATTCTCCCGCTCACTCATTTACTCTCCCGCTCACTCATTCACTCTCCCGCTCACTCATTCACTCTCACGCTCACTCATTCTGTCTCTCCCGCTCACTCATTCACTCTCCCGCTCACTTATTCACTCTCCCGCTCACTCATTCACTCTCCCGCTCACTCATTCACTCTCCCGTTCAATCATTCACTTTCACTCATTCACTCTCACGCTCACTCATTCACTCTCACGCTAACTCATTCACTCTCCCGCTCACTCATTCACTCTCCCGCTCACTCATTCACTCTCACGCTCACTCATTCACTCTCACGCTCACTCATTCACTCTCCCGCTCACTCATTCATTCTCCCGCTCACTCATTTACTCTCCCGCTCACTCATTCACTCTCCCGCTCACCCATTCACTCTCACGCTCACTCATTCTGTCTCTCCCGCTCACTCATTCACTCTCCCGCTCACTTATTCACTCTCACACTCACTCATTTACTCTCACGCTCACTCATTCACTCTCACGCTCAATCATTCACTCTCCCGCTGACTGATTCACTCTCACGCTCACTCATTCACTCTCACGCTCAATCATATGTCTGGCTGGGTGGGGGTGTGTGGCTGGATGGAGGATGTATGTGTGGGTAGTGAGGGTGATTGTAGTTGGGAGATGTGTGGATGGGTAGGAGATGTGTGGGGAAATGTGTGTGTGGGTGCGGGATGTGTCTTTAGGATATGTGTGGGTGTGGTGTTGTGTGGGAGGGGAGCTGGGTGTGGATAAATGATGTGTGTGTGGGTGGGTGAAGGTGTGGTTGGGTTTGCGGGTGGGTGAAGGGTGTGTGTGAGGGTGGGGATGTGTGCTTAGATGGGTTGTTGGGATGTGTGAGTGTGGTCTGGGTAGATAGGATATGTATGTGTTGATGAGTGGGTAAGGGATGTGTGGGTGTTAGTGGTTGAGGGATAAGTACGTGTGTCTAGGGATGTGTGAGGGGATGAGTATATGAGTTGGGGATGTTTGTGTGTGGGTTGCGTGTGTGCGTGGATGGGAGGTGTGTGTTTGTGAATGGGGGATGTGTTGGTGGGTGGGGATGTGTGTTAGGGATGTGTGTATGGGTGGGGAGATTGTGCGTGGGTGGGGATGTGTGTGTATATGGGTCGGGGTGTGTGGTTAAGGGATGTGTGACTGGGGGATGGGTGGATGGAGGATGTGTGGTTGGGTAGAGGATGTGTGGGTGGGTGATTGTATATGAGTAAGGGTGTGTGGTTAAGGGATGTTTGGTTGGGGGATGTGTGGGTAGAGGATGTGTGGGTGGGTAGAGGATATGTGGGTAGGTGAGTGTGTGCAGGTTAGGAGATGGTGGGGGATGTTTGTAGGTGTGGGCTCGGGATCTGTGAGTGGGTTGGGGGAGATGGGAGATTATGTGGGTGGGTGCTGAATTTGTGTGTGGGTAGGTGCGGAATATGTGAGTTGACGGGGAGATGTGTGTGTGGCTGAGGAATGTGTGCTTGGCTGGGTGGGTGGAGGTGTGTGGGTGGAGGAGGATATGTGGGTGGAGGAGCATATGTGGGTGAGTGATTGTTGGTGGGTAATGGGACGGGTAGAGGACATGTGAGTGGGTGGGGAGATGTGTGTAGGTGGGGGATGTGTGGGTTATTGAATGTATGTGTGCTTGGGGTGTGGGTTGATGGGATGTGTGGTGGGTGAGAGGTGTGTGTGGGTGGGGAGATGTGTAGGTGTATGGATTTGCGGATGGGTAGGGGAATGTATGTGTGTGTGGGTTATGTTTGTGGTTGGGTGGGGGAGTTGGAGTGATTGGGGGATGTGTGGGTGGGTGGTGGATATGTCTCATAACATAGTAATATGCATTGTTTATGTTTACAAAATTCATGTGACAATGTTTTTTCCTATGCACTGTTGATGAAAGAAAGATGAGTGAATGGAAGGGCCGAATGTAAGACGGGCCTGCTTGCCCAATTTGTTACCCTTTGAAAATAAAGTCTGTTCGTTCGTTCGTTCGTTCGTTCGTTCGTGATCACAACATAAACAAACCTCCACTGATGTGCACGGAGCACAGATGCTGTATGCCCTTCCCGGAGAGAACCACGTAGTAAACCGTCTCGTTCAGGTCACAGTGGATGTCCAGTGTTGTGTTATCCACTCGGGCAGTTCTGGTGTTTGTACAGCTCAAGTCGGCGTCCCACCTGTAGTCCCTTTTGAAGTGGATTGTCAGGTTGTAGAGGAGATCTGCCGGGGAAATCAATGGATGAGCTACAAACTACATAGACTGTTGGTGTCAATTTATAGCGCGCGCCTGTGTGTGTGTGTGTGTGTGTGTGTGTGTGTGTGTGTGTGTGTGTTCATATGCGTTTATGTGTTTATGTGTAACCCATGGCCACAAAAGAGGATACCACCACCACCACCATCATCATCATCATCGTCATGAGCCTGTCAACTAGACTGGGCGTCCATTTCTTTCCACAGATCTCGGGACCTGGTGTTGGTGATCAATTATGTTTGGAGGAGGAGAGACATTAGTCTTATTGCAGAAATAATGGGCAAGAAAGCCAGAGGGAAACACACGCAGATTTGTGAAAAGCTTTAACAGCTGGCCACAAATACTAAACTAAACAACAATACTTTCAACATAAAACAACATGGCAAAAAATGGATCACAACTAAATCTGAAAACGACCAATTAGAGCATCTAAAGATGAATCCTAGAGAATATACGTTGAACAGATGGCGACCCTTAGCAAAGACTCAATCAATCAATCAATCATGTGCCATGCCGGAAAGCGTGGGCGGTCATGACTCGCCATTTCATTCGATCACCAGTGTCGTGGATCAGCTCAGTGTTCCTGTCCCGTCCATGCCATGTAGCCAAGCCATCCAGGTATTTTCCTCTCGGTCTTCCTCTTGGTCTGTTCCCTTCGATCTTGCCAGGTGTCACCAAGTTCTCCAATCCATTTCTTTTCATAACATGTCCAAAAAATTTTGATTGTCTACGTCTAATCTCTCCAATCAGCTTACGATGTTCATTTGTCTCCTGTAGTACTTGGTCATTGGTTTTTCTGTCTGTCCATGGTATTCTTTGCATTTTCCTCAGAAACCACATTTCTGCAGCCATCAGATGTTTTTCAGCTTGACTGCTCATTGTCCAAGTTTCACATCCATACAAAAGAACAGGCTCCATGTATCCCCTCAACACTCTTTTTCTAGTTTCAATTGACATCTTTTTATTGGTCAGAATGTTTTTCATCTTGCTAAAGGCTACTTTCGCCATGGCGATTCTTGTTCTAATCTCTTCAAGGCATCTCCCATCAGATGTTATGACTGTTCCAAGATAATTGTACCGATTCACTTGTTGAAGAATATTTCCATTTACTTGTATATTACATTGTGGCACTTCTTTCTTCCTAGTGACGACCATAACCTGAGTCTTTTTACAATTTAATTCTAACCCCAGTTTCTCACTGTGTACAACAACCGCATCTACTAATTGTTGCAGGTCCTGCGCATTGTCTGCAATTAATACTGTATCATCTGCATATCTAATGTTATTGATGTTTCTTCCACCAATGCTGATTCCATTTATATCCTCTACATTTCTGAAAACATTTTCACTGTATAGGGAAAACAGATCTGGAGACATCACGCATCCCTGCCTAACACCTCTCTTAATTGGCTGATACTGTCCTACTTCATTATCAATCCTTATTGCAGCTTATTGTTTCCAATATATATGTTTTATAAGTCTAATTTTGACCATTTTGCGGACTCATTCGCACAAGATAACAATATTGAAATTAGTCCAGAGAAACAACAAGAGATTCGACAGAAATGGCGAAATATAGGACAGAAGGAAATTGTACATGAGGTTATGGAGACACCTATCACATTCAGTGAACTGGAGCTAGCCATATCAAAACTGAAAATGAGAAAATCACCAGGTGCTGATGGTATCTCCAATGAAATGATCAGGAACCTAGGAACAGAGGCCAGAGCAAAGCTGCTACAGATCTTTAATAATACATGGACCTTAGGCAGTGTTCCACAAGTCTGGAGAGAAGCAATCATGATACCCCTCCTAAAATCTGGGAAAGACAGTTCCATTGCCTCCAGCTACAGACCCATTAGCCTCACCAGTTGTCTCTGCAAAACAATGGAACGCGTCATCAATCACAGACTACAGTGGTACATTGAAAGTGAAAACATCCTTGTGCCACAACAGGCTGCCTTTAGGCAGTGCTACTCTACGGAAGATCAGACAACCTACCTCTCTCAAGAAGTTGAGGATGCATTCCAAGAGAAGAAGCTGGTACTTGCGGCTTGGATAGATCTGAAGAAAGCCTTTGACAAAGTCTGGAAAGAAGGTCTGATGAAGAAACTGAGAAACTGTAAAGTCAATGGAAGAATGTACAAATGGGTAAAAGCATACTTGCATAACAGAAGAGCCCGAGTACGGATAGACGGTCTCAAGAGCAAGAAAGTACTATTGCGTCACGGTGTTCCCCAGGGAGGAGTCCTGTCCCCAACACTTTTTCTAATCTTCATCAATGATCTTGTTGCTAATCTACCCGATGGAATTAAAGCGGCAATGTACGCTGATGACCTGGTTTTGTGGAGCGCAAATGAACAATGCATCAGTGGCCACCATATTGCTACAGAGAGCTGTAGATACATTTGTTGCATGGGCGGATAGATGGTGTATCAGCATAAACACTGACAAGTGCAGCACCACTCTATTTACCCTTTCTCCGAAACAAAAGGCAGGGAGCATTCAGATAAATGGAACACCCCTAAGAGAAGATAAGGAACCAACATACCTTGGTGTAACATTCGACGACAGGCTGACATGGAGAAAACACATCAAAAAAGCAGTAGCAAAAGCCAGAAGGAAAATTGCCATCCTGAGAAAGCTAACTGGAACCACGTGGGGAGCCAGTGGGAAAATACTTAGCAAAGTTTATCAACAGAGCATACGACCACACTTGGAATACGGGTCAACTGCGTGGTGTTCAGCATCAAAAACTACATTGCAGGAGCTGGACAAGGTGCAAAATCAAGCTCTTAGAGTCATCACAGGAGGGATGAGATCAACCCCCATAGTAGCAATGGAGAAAATGGGGAGGACACAATCTTTAAGAGAACGCAGAGATACAAAAACACTAATACAAGCAGAAAAGTTTCTCAGCTTGCCAGGCCACCCTATGAAGAACCGATTTGAAAACGTAGCTATGGGGCGGTTGAAAAGAAGTAGTTTCATCCACCAGGCCAAACAACTCTGCAGAGAAACCATCGATCTTCCCACAGTTGATATCCCCCTGACAACTATTCCAGAGCGAACCTCGTGGAAAGATGAACATAGAATATCGCTACAAATCCAGTCAAAAGTTAGAGGAATATTTGACAAGGAAGAACAGAACAGTGTACAGCGCAGAACAGCCACTCTCAGCTTCCTTGATGACGAATACCCACAGGACCTCTGGATCCGAGTCTACACAGATGGATCAACACAAAATGCTGTTCGAAATGGAGGAGTGGGAGTGTACATAGAATACCCAAATAATACTAGAGACACGTCCAGAATTCCAACAGGAAAGTACTGCCATAACTATGATGCTGAAATTGAGGCAATCAAGATAGCCACAGAGAAATTACAAAATACCAGCCATGGTACACAACCTGCAGTGATATTGACAGATGCAAAATCCGTAATAGAGGCGCTCCTGTCTGGGAAATTGCCAGTTCTGAGGACACTACTTTCTGAACTTAGCAGTCATCGTAAGATCACCATACAGTGGATACCATCCCACTGTGGAGTCCCCGGAAACGACAGAGCTGATCGATTGGCTAAGGAAGGAGCAAAAGAAGAACAACCTGATGTGCCTATTACATACCACCAACAGAAAAGAATGATCAAATCAATCAGAAGGCCACCAAACCTTACTCAAGACGACTACCACGTTATGGACAGACCAGAACAGGTCACTCTTCTGCGCCTCAGAACAGGACACAATAGATTACGCAACCACATGTATACAAAATTAAAGATTGGTGACTCAGCCATGTGCACATGTGGTTTGGCGTCGCAGACAGCAGAGCACATACTCCAGGATTGCCCAAACTACAACATACCCAGGCGAACCTTCTGGCATAGAGAGACAACAGTGGAAGATAAACTCTATGGACCGCTGAATGAACTAAAAAAGACTGTTAGATTCATACAAGAGACAACAGTGCAGTTATAAAGATATTTCAGGCGAACGAAAGAAGAAGAAGATAAGTCTAATGTCTTTCCCATCAATTTGTAGATCTGTAAGCATATCCACCATGTTGACATGTCTAACTCTATCAAAAGCCTTTGTATAGTCAATAAAGCAAAGATGTATATCCTTGTTTACTTCTATAGCACGTGCAATAACTGTTCGCAGCATATACACAGCATTTACTGTACCCTTTCCTTCTACAAACCCGCTTTGTTCTTCCCCTATTTCAGGTTGTATCTTCTTCCTCACTCTTTGCATGATAATTCTTAGCAAAATCTTTGTGATGTGACTCATTATACTAATTGTTCTATGTTGATCACATTCCAAGGTTCCTGATTTCTTTGGGATTGCAATAAATACAGAGTTACATAATTCAGGAGGTATATCTCCTGTATCATATAATGTGTTCAGCAGTCTGGTGACTTGCTCTAGTCCAAATTCTTCTAAAGCTTTAATCATTTCTGTTGTGATGTTATCTGCACCGGGGGCCTTGCCAGCTTTCATATGCTTAAGAACATTTCGAACCTCCATCTCCAAAATTGGCGGTCCTTCATTATTAAATCTAATATCATACTGTTCGTCTCTGTTATCATCATAAAGGTTTTTCACATAATCTGTCCATACATGTAGAATCTGGTCTTTTTCTATTATGATTTTGCCATCTTTAGTTTTTAGACACCCTGTTGATGTACTTGTTCTTTTATTAGTAAGTTCCTGAATTCTTTTGTGCACTAATTTGGTATTTTGACTGTTGTGTTGATTTTCAATTTCTAAGCACTTTTCATCAAGCCATGCTTCTTTTGCCTCCTTACATAATATTCTGACTTGTCTGTGAATTTCTTTATATTTGACAGAATTATTTTTGTTGAGTCTTCTTGTTTCCATGAAGTGTATATTTCTTCAGTCATCCTTTTCTTACGACCCACCTTCTTTAATTTTGAAATAGTTGTTTCTGCAGCCACATTGATTGAATTCTTCAACGTTTCCCATTGATCATCCACATCCTGGAATAGGATCTCTAGATTAGACAATATTTCAAATTTGTTCTGTACTTCTATGTTAAAGACTCTTCTAGCAAAGACTGCCCAAGAGAATTTTATAAACGTGTCAGTAATATGAGAAACATAGTTGCATGCTACAACCCAACCACCATCATAAACAGCAAAAGAGGTTTACCATTATTTAATCCACAACAAAGTCTAGCAAGGAGGACAGAATAATTTCGAGAATTATTTAACCCCACACATTATATCATAGAAAAGCTGACTTGTGTAGCTAAAATTGTGCCTAAAAGCTGTGAACAACAACAACCAAACTTCATCACTTCAGAAGTCAAAACCATTTAAACAGAAAAGTCCTAAAACAAAGCACCGGGTCAGGATGGAATAACCACAGAAATTATTCGGGATGTGGGAAAACAGGAGTTAAATGGCTGACAATACATTTTAATATAGCGATTGGCAACAGTCATTAATTGTACCAATATGGAAAAAAAGGCAATATGAGAGAGTGCGTAACATACAGAGGTGTATCGCTCTTGAGTCATATATAGAAAATGTACGCAAGACTATTGGAACAATGAGCTAGACCCTTAGTTGAGCAACAGTTAAGCAAAGTGCAGTTCGGTTTTCGGAAAGGTAAAAGTTGCACTGATGGACTTTTCACACTAAGACAAATATGTGAAAATAACATCGAATATAGTGACCAGCAGAATATTGTGTTTGTAGATCAGGAAAAGGCTTTCGATAAAGTAGACATATACAAATTATGGGCCATCCTTAAAGACTACGGGATACAAGGACAATTGCTAGAAAACATCATAACCATGTACCACTCGAGCCAAAGTGCAGTAAGAACACAGGAAGGTATATCAGATATGTTCACAGTCAATACAGGAGTGAGGCAGGGATGTGTGTTCTCGCGTCTGCCATTCAATACCTACATAGACAGAATATCCACAGAAGCAAGCTTTGACAGAACAAATTCAGAAAATGTTGAACAATTTACTTTACACGAAACAACAGATGCACATGCAATAAATGAACTTCTGTTTGCAGACGATCAGTGCCTGTTTTATAGTGATGAGGGCAGACTGCATCTGAGTTCACCATGCAGCCCATACAATGTGAGTAACAATATAACCAAAACCGAAGTAATGCAAGTTAGCAGATCTCCTGATCCACTAAGTATACAGATAAATAACACATCTCTGAAACAAGTTTAACAATTTAAATATTTTGGAAGTATGATCACAGAGGATGGAACATTGGATAGTGAAATTGAGAGCAGATGTCAAAAAGCAAGTGCACTTACATAGCAACTACCACCCATTCTGAAACTTCCAAAAATTCCAATGTCCGCAACATGACAGATAATAAACAGCATATTCACACCAACCATGTGCTAACAATCTCAACCCTGAACTTTGTCCAAATCACATTTTCGCAAAATCAACACCTGTGAGATGAGATGCCTAAGGAGAGTTGCCAACTTAACAATCCGAGACCGAGTAAGAAATGATGTTATCAGACAGACAGTGGGATCAACATCTTGTGCCACATTTGTCAAAAGACAGAAGATAAAATGGTTTGGCCATCTCGTTAGAATGCAACACCATCAACTACCAGCACTGGCCCTACATCAAAGACGAGAGCATGAGGACGCCCGAGAAGAAAATGGATTGACGACATTAAAGACATTGTACAATCATACGGAATAACATTATCCAGTGCCACCCATCTGGCGCTGGAATGCCAAATATTCCTTGAAGGTGATGATGATGATGATGATGATGATGATGATGATGATGATGATGATGATGATGATGATGATGGTGATGATGATGATGATGATGATGATGATGATGATGATGATGATGATGATGATGATGATGATGATGATGGTGATGATGATGATGATGATGATGATGATGATGATGATGATGATGATGACATGGCAGTGGGGAACTGAGTGTCGTGATCGCCAACATCATATCTAGACAAGCAGAATAAGAAGAAGAAGAAGAAGAAGAAGAAGAAGAAGAAGAAGAAGAAGAAGAAGAAGAAGAAGAAGAAGAAGAAGAAGAAGAAGAAGAAGAAGAAGAAGAAGAAGAAGAAGAAGAAGAAGCGGCAAAGATAAAGAAGAAGAAAAGAATTTAGACAAGAAGAAGAAGAAGAAGAAGAAGAAGAAGAAGAAGAAGAAGAAGAAGAAGAAGAAGAAGAAGAAGAAGAAGAAGAAGAAGAAGAAGAAGAAGAAGAAGAAGAGGAAAAGATCAAGAAGAAGACAAGGTGTGTCCCAGTTGTGGAATGGTTGCTATGCCAGTCAGCGCGGTTTGTTTCGTTGCGCTCACTATCTGTGCATGTATTGTCTGTGTGGGTGTGAGTGGGTGTGTATGATCGTGTGTGTCTGTGTGTATCTGAGTGTTTATGATCGTGTGTCCGTGATCGTGTATGTGCGTGTGTGTGTGCATGTGTATGTGTGCTCGCATGTGTTTGTCTGTGTGTGTTTAGGTCAAATAAGCACAATGCATGTTCTCATGTCCCTCTAAACATTCTACGCACTCAGATGTATTCATTTATCGGATATTAATGTCTATGACAGATAAATGTCTATGACAGATGAATGTCTGTGATATGTGAATAACTATGACAGATGAATGTCTATGACAGATGAAAAGTCTATGACAGATGAATGTCTGTGATATCTGAATACCTATGACAGATGAATATCTATGCCAGATGAAAGTCTATGGCAGATGAATGTCTATGACAGATGAATGTCTATGAAAGATGAATGTTTATTGAAGATGAGTGTCTATGAAAGATGAATGTCTGTGAATGATGGATGTCTATGACAGATGAAGACTCGAAAAGCCCGGGTTTCCCCATTCTAACACTTTGCCAGGGCACTGACATTACCTGGTTTACTGAGGCGAACCCTAATCCAGGTCACGTGGTACCGTTTGCCTAAAGTGACAGTGACCTCTTTGTCCGTGAAAGTTTCTAGGCACGTTGTGTCGTTACCATCTGTTGCATCCCGAGCTGAAGCTCCGTCGTAGGCCAAGTCCGCTATGGACAGAATGTTTAGTTTGAATAAAGAAGCCACATACAATAAATTGCACGATTTATTGCCTGGCATATTTAGCTGCATCACGTCAGGTAAATACTGCATAAAGCACACAAATATATAATAAAGTAATTAGGTAAATCATTCATGCTGATATATACACATATTCGCGTGATGAGACGGTTCCGTAGACGTTGCATTACGTCATCCCATCAAAAATTTAGTTGGATAAAACCCTTGAGTTTAGGGACTGAAGTTTCGTCGGATTTTTGTTTCGGCTATTGGCAGTTGCGCTTCATAAATCCTGTCGATTACCCATTCAGGTGTAAGATATTCTTCAGAGTTTCAAATTCCTCTAGCAGACTGTCCTGGCTGCATATCTATCCAGCACTGTCAAACAGTGTCCGTACTAAGGCTCGTTTGTACAGGACAGATGCGAAGCCCCTAAACATTTAAGTATTGGCCAGTTCGTGTTTCTTTGCGGTACACCGATCTTTGAGTTCTGCCATATGCCCTACGTCTCATTAGAATATCTAGGAACGGCAACGCTTCGTTGTATTCGTGTTCCATAGATAGAGAGATATTTTTATGTGTCTCGTTCATTGTGGCCTGTAACGACGTTGCTTGTAGCTCGTCTGTGGTGATAATTAGTATATCGTCCACATAGCGACGGTAGAAGGCATAAGTTTTTAATTGTTAATTATCTCTTTTCTTCTAAATGTGCCATTAAGATGCACTCTAGAATAGGACCAATAGGGCCCCTCTTTGCCATTCCGTCATTACGGCGGTACGACTTTCTTAGAAAATTGAATTGTATGTTGGTGGCACACAGTATTAATAGCCACTCCAGCATAGATGTCGGTATGCCTAGATGTAGTTGTTTGTCTTTAATGCGTTCACTTATTAGTTTTACGACCTCATCTAATGGAATGTTGGTGAATAGGAAGGCTATATCCATGGATGCCTTGTGTTTATTATGTATGTCCATTGTATCCAATAATTCCACCAATTCGAATGTATCTCTGGGTATTTTTGAGTCGATGGACTGTCGCACTGGTTTGTTGTTCAGTGTTTAGAAAGTTTAGTATAAAGTGTTTTACTAAACCAGTAAACATTAACTATGATATTGTACAAATAGAATTCACTTAATAGTAAAGTGATGTTTCTGATTCTTTTAACAACAGTACACGTTGTTTCACGAACAAAATTGGACTGATATATTGAAGTGGTAAAATTGCCGTGATCCATATGGCCAAGCCATTGTTGTGCAACCATAAAGACTTGATAGCCAGGTTAAAATTCATCATTATCATCACGTTCAATGCCAACTGGCGTAGGTGTTCATGTCTCCTCACAGATCTCGGTCTTTGGTGTTCTGGATCAACTCTGCTGATGTTGTTTTGTTTGTTTGTTTGTTTGTTGTTGTTTTTTTTTGTGCTCGCTCATTTTGAACTCAAGCGTAGTCCATACATACTACTGCTGGTAGTACTGGACTGAATTTTGCGTGTGGATTAGCTTTCCCTATTAACAGTGACCCTCGCCAGCAGGCGAACTCACTCCGACTTCAGAGGTATTTGTAATTATACGTCCCCAATCAAGGACGATAGTCAACAATTTAGTCCAACTGTCCGGTGTAGGGGTTTCTTATCCATTCGGCCATGCTGACCTCCATTCTGCTGATTAAATTCCTCTATGCCATCGTCTCAGTCCATCCATCATCATTTCTCTGGTCTTCCTCGGCTTCATTTTCCCTTGATCTTTCCAGCTATCGTGATGTTCTCCAGTGCCTCTCTTCTCATCCCTTGACCAAAGAACGCCATGTGTCTCTTTCTTACTGTTGTATATAGTTAGCCATATTAAGAAAATCGTCGTTAGTTACTCAGACAATCCAAGAAATTCGCAACATTCATCTCAGGAACCCCATCTCTCTTGCTTCCAGAGTCTTCCTAACTCGTTCATTTACATTCCAAGATTCACTGCCATACAGCAAAACAAGTTCTACGTAGCATTTCAGCACTCTCCTTCTTACATTCAATGATGGTGACTTATTGCACAAGATACCTTTCATTATCTCGAAAGCGGCTTTTGCTTGCCCTATTATGTTCTTAATCTCTGTTATGCATCTTCCATTCGATGTTATAAATGCCCTTCATTCATTCATTCATTCATTCATTCATTCATTCATTCATTCAGTAGCATGTCCTTTGCAGAACCTCGCTCCCATAACAACCTTCCGGAAACCTCTCGACCATAAGAAAGATGTCCCGCGTCCAATACACCCATCTGGAGATCATCCGCCACATCCTGCACCCATCTTCTGTTTTGCCTTCCTCTTCCTCTCTGCCCAGGCATATACCCCTCCATTATTGTTCGCTCCAAACTTTCATGACGTTTTAAGTGACCTAAATATTTCAGTTTTTTGTGTGTTGGTTTTATCAAGTTTAATAGCCAACCCTCTTCAATATTCAGCTCTTGAAGTATGGATGCATTTGTTCTTTTCTTTACCCAAGATATTCTTAGAACCCGTCTATAACATTTATATTCAATGGCATTTATGCACTGTTCAGCTTGATTAGTACGCGTCCAGGTCTCACAGGCGTATGTTGCAATGGGAAAGATGCATGCTCTTGGAAATCTAATAAATGCCCTTAGGTAGTTAAAATTATCCACCTTTAAGCGTGTTCCCTGCTATTGTCATTTCACATTTTGGAGTCAACTTTTTCTTTGATATAACCATTGTTACCGTTTTCTTGATATTCTAGAGACCCCGTTCTTTTTACTATGTTACTACAATGTCCAACAATTGTTGTAAATTTGTTGCATTACAATTACCGTAGGAATATGTGTGATTTGTATTTCGGCAGTAAGAATTCCCCGTTTCTGTGTTTTATAAACGCCTACTGAAACATTGGGACGTCACTGCAAGTTGCTGCTTGCTGTTATGAAAGCTGCAGCAATAAATGCAGGGATAAGAATAGTTTATACAACAACGATAACAGAGTAATACAGCAGTGATAGCAGAATACATGGCGAATGAGCCAGTTACTGCTAACACCATGTACCTTAGACGTGTTATCTTTGTTTAATCTACGAAACATTTAACTCAGCTCACGAATCCAGTGATGAACGCCTTCCAGGTCTACACCGATGACGCCACCCACAAAATGCCTGACGCTGTCATACAACATGGGCCGCAACTCTCATATAGCATGCTTTTTGCACGTCTTCGATCTCATCACGGGGCGCCGAGTCAAGAAGCTCTGTATCTCTTGAACTTCCTACCGTATCAAGCCCAAGCTGTCTGCAATGTGTCGTGTCCTTCGTGCTGGTCGACCGCTGCCACTTCTAGCCACGCCTCCCATCACTGTTTTCTCCAAACCTCTGTGATGTTTAACATGGACACAGTATTTCAGCGTCCATGACACAATGGTGTCTTCCATGTCAGGCCTTGTAAGATTTCAGTATTTTACCTCTTCTTCTAGATCCACGATATTCTAAGAATTGTTCTGTAGCATTTCAGCTCAAGAGCCAAATGTTCTTCTTTAGTCGTTAGTCCTGGTTCCAACTTCACAACAAAGGGTCACCCCACAATGATCCGTTTCTGTTCCAGTGAATATCACACAAAATGCTCTTCACTGTCATGTGTAAAAAGATCAAAGCAGTCCCGACAAACTAACAACACGCACAAGCATACATATATAAGGCTGCTGTCAGATATTCAACACAATAGTCCGCCAGAAAAATTACAGTTCATCCTTGAAGGAAGCTGCAGTCACTAGAAACT